>VZRV01003343.1:471996-648420 GCA_013398115.1 Falcunculus frontatus | reverse complement strand
GGAAGGAAGGAAGGAAGGAAGGAAGGAAGGAAGGAAGGAAGGAAGGGTAGCAGTCAGTTTTCATCATGACAGGATTGCAATGGGATTCTTCATGTTTCTGTACTTGGATAAGACCCTGTTTTCCTTATTAATGTTCTGGAGAAAGGGGTGGGAAAAATTACAGAGAGCATAATTATTGAGATTAGTCATCACTAGAGAAGGTTAAGAAAGTCCAAAGGGACCTTAGAAAACTAAACTAAATAGGCAGCAGGGCTACTTACATATAAAGTTGACAAATGCAAGATAATGCAGATAGGAAGGAGTAATTAGAAGTAATCAGACTAAATTAATTATAAACATCTGGGCGCCTCAGCAAACCTCACAATGCAGAACTCCACACAATAGAGCCATTGAGATAGCCAGCAACATTTAATGCCTCTAAGGGCTTTTCCTAGGCACATAGATAGTAAGGGGCAAATTAACAAATTGTCAGCTCGTCCTGCCCACAAAGCCTGGTCAGATTTTGTAGCTTAGGGGTGGGAGAAGGTTTCTTTCTTCCCATTCCTCTCCAACCACCTCCCAAGCCTTCAGTCAGTAGGGGAAGCTATATCCAGAATTTAAACAAATATATTTTGTAATTTAACACCCCAAAAAAGGTCTTAGGAGCCACACAGGATTCCAACAAGTGTAATTAATGTCAAGTTGAGTACAAAGTGGTGTTGCCCTCCTGCTGCCCTCTCCACCTGCTGCCCGTCTGGTGTTGCCCCCCTGCTGCTCCATCCACCTGCCGGCTGTCTGGGATTGCTCTCCAGCTGCTGTGCCCACCTGCTCACTGGCCTCCTTGGAGTCATTTGGGGCCTGCCACACTCCCTCAGTGCCCCAAACAGCCTGGGATGGAGCAAACACCACAGCACGACTGTGTGGAGGAGCACGGGAGAGCTCTCAGGGGCTGAAGAGAGGCTGAGGGTTGCAGGTGGTGGAGGGAGATTGTGTCCATTCGGCAACACCAGCAAGGTCACTCCAGCCATGGGAGGTCCGAGGCAGCTGCGAAGCTGCTGCTTCATCCAGAGTGCTGAAGGCTTTTTCAGTTCAATCAAATTTCTTCTTCCCAATCCTTGCACTTTGCTGGAAGGGAAAGGAAAGGACACATAGTCAGATGTGCTGATGAGGATTTAAGGTATCTAGACATCTACACTATATCTGGTTTCCAGTAAAGAAGTCAAAAAACCCAGAGCATACTTAAAAATTAATGTTATCCCTTCAGTAGATTACATTGTAATAGTCTGCTTCCACTATGGATCAAAGCAATCTGCTACACTATGCTGTTCATTTCTCTGTCAAGAGAAAAAAAGGATATATTTTACTTGCACAGTTTAAGTTCTGCATTATATAAGTGAAGGAGAGCAGAGTATCAAGTCACAGAGTTCCCTTACTACACACAAAGAAGTCATGTCTGTAGCAATGGTTAAGGGATTTCTGCTAAGCCCTCTATATATTTATATCCATATGCACATAAGTTGTATTTTACTATAGTGGGACTTACTATTTTTATTTAAAATCAGATGTTCTTTGAAGTTAACCATTTGATTTAGCTTCCTTGATCAGGGTATCAGCATGCTGGAGTCCCTCAGAATAACTATGGATAACCATGGTTTGTACCCTAATATAAATACAGCATCAAAGAGTCAGTGTGTAAAATAAGTATATATGTAGAAAGTAAAATATTTTTATATAAGTATATATAAAAGTATATATTTTATATAAGTATATATAAAAATAAAATACAAATCTTTTCCTTTCAACTAATCTATGTCGTTGGGAGAAGGAAGGCCTCCTGATTGTTGCTACTCTTAAAGGAAATAATCACACCATCCTTTTCTACATGCTACATGCTCTCACATACATTTTCTGTCAGTCCATAACCCCAGTACAAAGTATTTTCAGCACACCAGTAGTATTCCCGCTCATTTGACCTGAAGCTCAGCAGGGAATAAACCGCTCAGTTAAAAAAAAAAAACAAAAAAAACCAGGATGGAAGCGAAAAGCACTTTCTGTCAGTCCATATCAACAACAGGAGTTAGAAGAGTGTTTAGCTGCATCCCTAGATATTTTAAACAATTGGAATCACAGCAGCTAAGAGTAAATGGTAAAAAAATCTCAGATGGTGACCTCCTGTATCAGAGACCTTTGTAATCTTCAGCATACCCCGTCTATCCTAGGCTTAAAGCCACTGAAAAACTGGAATATACTGTGCAGTGCCACGTGACTTAGCCATGTTTCTCCACCTGCACCTCATAATCTCTGCTATTTTTTGGTTTTCAGGTGACACCTACAAAAAGCCATCTGATTATGTCTGATTTAGGAAGAGAAAAGAGAGACAAATGTTTGTTAGTTTGTCATCCAGACTGGTTCCTTTAAACCATTCTTGCCAATTACATATTCTGTCTTTGTCATTCATCTGCTTCAACTGGAAAGAATGTGTTGGAAAAATACTTGAAACTCTTGCTTGAAAATAATACCTGAAAAAAAAAATTTAAAAAAAGCAGAACAGAAATAGAGGGTGGTTCAGGGTTGAAGATGGATGATTATCCATTCTATTTACTGTAGGGAAACTGGAAGCTCAGTCATGATGGAGTGGTAACTGCCAATGGCATTTTAGTATTGTGTCAAATTAGTCTTATAAAAGTTCCAGCTAATGTTCTCCTAGAGGTAATCAGTTTTGGGATTTTTTTGTTTGTTTATATTCTTAGAGTTGACAAATCCTAAAAAGCTGCTGCAAACCTCTTGTTCTGTCCTCACGTTTAGCATTATGTGGGTTATTCAAACTCGGAGCCCTCACATTTACATATGGGAGGGGTACAGGTGCTCTTTATCCTCATTACAGAAAGCCTAAATTTATTTACCCTGGGCACACGCCGCTTTTTCTGATGGAAATGCAGTCTTCTTCTGTGCAATAAAAATAGGAATCCATTTAACCGACTTGTCTCTGAGAGCATTATTTAATGTACTTAGAAAAAGTTTTTAAATAAGAGAGTATCAGTATTTTATAAATCAAATATAACTTAAATTTTATACAGTCTTCCAAGACAGAATATTTCAGAATATTCTGAGTTGGAAGGAGCCCACGAGGATCATTCAGTCCAGCTCTTAAGCGAGTGCTCTGTACAGGGATCAAACCCACAACCTTGGTATTATCCACACCTTGCTCTAACCAGCTGAGCTAGGTGGCTGGCTACCATGCAGCCCATAAACATCTGTTCAACCAAACCCCATTCCAGGCAGTATAACATATAATACTTTGTCCACTGAAACATTTTGTTCTTAGGTGTAGATATTAAACACAGTCATAAGCTAACATGGAGGCAACACTTTGGGAAATGATTTTATCTTTCTTTCCTGAATGAACGGCGCATGTTGAAACATAGGTCAAAATTTTTCTCAAGCTCTAATGGAAAACAAGACCAGTAGATATCAACAGACAAATATTACAGTTAGTGTTAGTCTGAGGAATCTTCTGTAGTGTTAAGGGGTGAACTACATTTTCTATCATATTAACTACCTTTAAAGAAAGGCTAGAAAGAGGTACATTTGTCTTAAGAAAATCAGCTATCCTTCTGGTTAACAGTCTTTTTCCTCCTTTAGTGCTTGTGTGGGAGAAACCTCCTGGAGCTGGACACTGCCAGGTCGCCTCCCCTGTAGTGCCCAGCAGCACTGGGAGAAAGACAACCTCCCCGGACAGGAAAACATCCTCCCACACACTCTTGTCCAAGCAATCCTTCATCTTCCTGGCTGCCACAACTTTCTGCTCAGCTGCTGCCCTCCAAATGTGTCATCTTCCCATTCAGTGTCAAGGACATTCCAAGGCATACCCAGCCAGGCCAGGGATGTATTTGCCATATTTATCACACCTCCCGCTCCACAGTGGCTCCATGAGCCATGCTGGCACTCCTATTCATCTGTGCAGTAGATTACCTGGTTAGCACTAAGACAGGGGAAGGTCATGCACCCTGCTGTTGTCAGGTTAGTGGTTCCAAAATGGCAGTGCTTTTTAAAAATATGTCAAACTATATACCTTTTTTTCTGAATAGGGAAAATGCAGAAATTATGTTTCTGGCATAAATGCTTGGAATACACAGTCTGAAGCAAACCATACTGTTTCTACAGCTTTTTACTGTCCTACTTTACTCAGTGACCTAGCATACTGAAGGGAGCTTTTTCCTAATCCAACAGTAGCAGCTGTCTCTCTTTCCCCGCCTCTAACTGTTCTGTCATTTTACTGACTTGAAGTTATGGGAAGAAAATGAAATGTGAATAAATGAAGGTCTTGGCATTCATTCTGCATGTTATTTGCTAGCAGCAGTAAAAGGAAAAAAAAATGGAACTAGGCTAGGCAGTCTAAAGGGAAAATGTGGAAATTACTTGTAAGTAAGAGGATGTGACCCTCTGCATAATTCATAATCATTAGTCTAAGTGACACTTCCACAGTGTGTGCAGCAGTGCTCTCCACTACGACAGGTCTGAGCCCAAATGGCCCATTCAGCAGCAGTCTGTTTGTGATCAGATTTCCCCAAAAGACAACTCTCAAAGCTTTATTTGTTCTGTGTACATGTATATGCGTGTTTGTTGTTTTTTTTTTTTTTTTAAAGTAAAGATGCTTTCTCAGCTTCACCATGTGTGCAATTTAAGGGTCGCTCAAGTGATTCTTTAAAACTGCATAAAGGCAATTCTGCTGTGCCTTGGAGACAGCATTGCTGTAATGTTCTGTGCATACATCTGCATGATTTCTCAAAGCTAATTCAAATTTAATGCATTGGTAATTCCTTTTCTGCAGAAGTCACCCAGCAGTAATCTGAAGGTTACAGAATTATCTTCCAGATCAAATAACACTTCTAAAATAGTATAAACCAGGAGGCAAGATTATAATGGGAAGAATTAGACTTTCAATGAGTCACTCCATCCTCTTTACAACACTAAACATAGCAACCTGGTGTCAAAAGTACTTTTAAAGGTGCAGCCAAAAGAAAAGTAGAGTTTTTAAATCAGCTACAAGACAATTTACAGCACTGTATTGTCAGGACAATATTATAGCAGGAATTCGAATCAGTGGGAACTTTAAGAAGAAGGAGTATTTATGTGTTTTAGTGTGCACAAAATTAAGGAATTTTGTTATTTATATAATTTAAACAAAATATTCTCACTATCAAAACTGTTTATGGAAAATGTAAATTATTCACAGTTAAATTTTGATGTAAATTGAGCCTAACCAAATGAACAAAAAAATTACACTCCTCTTGGGGTTTAGACATCACAGTACTAATGGATCATTAGTTTCTATTTCATCCATCAGGCACTTATTGTAAAATGTTACCATGTTGGACCACACTGAAGTAGCAAGTTAAATGGATTTACTTGACAATGACCAGTTCTAAAGCAAATAAATCTTGTTTGGTTTTGGACACCCACATTACAATTTAGTCATCGAATCCCAGAAGATGATGAGATGGAAGGGACCCACAAGGATCACTGAGTCCTGGCCCTGCAGAGCACCATCCCCGAGAGGCGCACCCTGTGCCTGAGAGCATTGTCCAAATGCTTCTTGAACTCTGTCAGGTTTGGTGCTGTGACCACTTCCCTGGGGAGCCTGTTCCAGTGCCCAACCACCCTCTGGGTGAAGAATCTCTTTCTGATATCCAACCCAAACCTCCCGTGACACAACTTCAGGCCACTCCCTCATGTCCTGTCACTGTCACCACAGATCAGTGCCTGCCCCTCCTCTTCCCCTCACAAGGAAGTTGTAACTGCAGTGAGGTCTCCCCTCAGTCTCCTCTTCTCCAGGCTGAACAGACCAAGTGCCCTCAGCCACTCCTCACACGGCTTCCCCTCAAGGCCCTTCACCGTCCTCGTGCCCTCCTTTGGACACTCTCTAACGCTCAATGTCTTTTCTGTATTGTGGCACCCAAAACTGCCCCCAGCACTCGAGGTGAGGCCGCCCCAGTGCAGAGCAGAGCGGGACAATCCCCTCCCTTGCCCTGCTGGTGATGCTGTGCCTGATGCACCCCAGGACACGGGTGGCCCTCCTGGCTGCCAGGGCTCTGCTGATTCAGATTCACCCTGTCGTAGACCAGGACACCCACATCCCTTTCCTACACTCACATTTGCTTTCCAGACTCTCATTCCTCAGTCTGTCTGTACATCCAGGGTTGCCTCATCTCAGGTACAGAATCCCTTGAACTTTCCCTTGTTGAATTTCATATAGTTGGTGCCTGCCCAGTCCTCTCATTTGTCAAGGTCTCCCTGCAGGGCCTACCTGCCCTTGAGGGAGCTGACAGCTCCTCCCAGTTTTGTATCATCTGTGAACTCGTTTGATATTCCTTCCAGTCCTGTGTCCAAGTCCTTTATGAAGATGTTGAAGAGCACAAGGCTGAGGATGGAGCTCTGTGGAACCCCACTAGTGACAGGTCACCAGTCTGGTGTCACCCCATTCACTGTAACCCTTTGTGCCTGACTCCTGAGCCAGTTACTCACCCATCACATGATGTGTTTATCCACTTAGTAATACATAGGCTCATACTTGACCACAAGAAGAGGAAAGTATAAAGACATAATTGTATTGCCAGGACTTTTTCCTATGCTGTAACTGGATCAGTAACAAACATGTTACACCTAGCTCCTGTGGCTTAGTTATGAGATACACGTCAAGCTGGAAATAAAACTAAAAACTTAATAGTCATGAGAAGCACGTGCTTGAAGGCACAAAAAATGTTGCGGTGGCCCAGCCCACTTTGGGGCTGAGTGACATTCAGTGGGTGGACTTTCCAGCCCAAGAGTCCGACCCCGAAGGCGGGGTCGACGATTGAGGCTCCTTCCCACTGGGTGTCACCCCACCGCAACTCCACCCCTCTTTCCAGAACCCTCTTTGTTCTCCTTACACCCATTGGTTTACCCCTTTATGTATATTCATAACCCTTCGTTGAATATTCAATTGTATCTGGAAAGTTCTGTTCTGTTCGGTTTACCATTGGTTCATTTGAATCTGTTCCTCCCCTATACCTCTGTTATTGGTTCCTGTCAAACCCCTGTCATTTCCCTATTGGTTTATCGCTTTGTCTCCTCCCTGCACTGCCCCGGCTTAAAAGGGGCGTGCAACGGTCGTTCCCCGACTCTCTCATCGGACTGCCTACCCTTCCAGACCTCCCTGTTCCACACCCTCTACAAATAAACTGGGATTGAAGGCACCGAGGAGTCCCTCCTTCTTCTTTGCCCTCGCCTGGTTGCTAAGCGACCAACTTTCTGCAGCCTGCTCAATCGTGAGCCTGCCACAGGTGGCTTACAGCTGGCTCCTTTGACCGCATTGAGTGGCCCATAGGCCGGAGCCTTTGTAGCCGTCGCCTGTCTGGCCACCGGGCGGCCAGAGCGGAACAAGCGACCGCGCTACAAAAAACTATTTTTTAAAATTTGGGCTGTATTCTCTTCTCTGATTTATTTTAAGTAATATTTTTTTGCGGCCGAGCCTAGAAGATATTCCACAATGCCTTCCTCAAACCTTGCTCCGTATTCTAGAGATCAGTGTAGTTATTCTTCACTTTCCCCCATGCATTTCCACAGGAGAGATGTTGCATCTTTACAGTGCCTCTGCCATTTGCTTATTGCCACTTACACAAGAGGACTATGGTGTATCAGACAAGAGATTTTGGTCACCTTGAACTACTGTGAAGAATATTTATGGGGTCAGTATCCATCATTGAAGAAAATTTTCTGAAATCTGTACTAAAAGGACCTGACTTTTCAAGGGACACTCATTTCAGCTGTCTGCTCCTAGATTAAACTATATTTGGAATCAGGATCACAGAACTGTCAGAGCTGGAAAAGACCATGTTTAAGATCATGCAGTCTGGCCACCAATCCAGTATTGCCATAAAGGGCCAGCATGGCCCTTTATCCTCCAGGACCACATCTAGACATCTCTTGAGCACTTCCAGATATGGTGACTCCACCACCTCCTCCACCACCTGGGCAATTTACTCCACTGCCTAATTAGTGTTTTATTGATTCCTAATATCTAATCTGAACTCCCTTGCTGCAAATTGAGGCCATTGTCTCTCATCCTTTTCCTTGAGACATGGGAGAAGAGACCAACCCCACCTGACTACAACCTCTTTTCAGGTAGCTGTGGAGAATGATAAGGTGTCCCCTGAGCCTTCTTTTCTCCAGACTAAACAACTACAGCTTCCTCAGCCACTCCTCATCAGACATGATTTCTAGAGGGAAAATCCTGTGGCTGAAAGAATTAAAGAAAAGAGAGCTCAAGCCAAGATCCAACATTGTCATAGGGTGTCTTTAAAGCTTCTGAAAAGCATATTTAATTCTAGGTTTTATCTCCACACTTCAGAATAAACACATATACAGATGTGTTTAAATCCTCTCAGACTAATTGAGAAAAGCCTGACTAAAAATCCCTCCTGTTTGTTCTCTGAAAGAATTAGTGTGTCCAGGACTTTGCTTTCTTTAGACAATATTGATAATTACTGCCAGAAAAAAACCCACCACATCAGTTACCATATTGAAATAACAACAACAACAATAACAATGTTTCCAGCAAATTATGATTAGTACTGGTTAGAAAAGAAAAGAACCTTCTCCCTGATTTTTAGATACATTATAAAAATTAAAGAGGAATATGCAGGTAAGAAATTAACATTTCTTCCTGCCCCTTGTAAGTTGCATTTAAAAACGGACATAATTTCTATGACAAACTTTAGATATTATTTGCCAAGATCCATAATGTGGGGTTTTTTTTCAAAGGATATATAATTGTATGAATTGTGAATGTCAACAAAGACTTATTACTTTGAACATGTTTAAAAGGAGGTGTAAAGCAATTCTGTATAGCAAAATGCCTATGACAGCTGCTCCATAAAGTCAATTATACTGCTGTGTGCTCTCAAGTAGACCTATTTTTTATAGTCAGAGTAAATGAGAAACAAGGTGAACAAACACCTCTGTAGTGATTGAGGACTGACTTTCTTTGGTTTGCAGTGCTTGGAATAAAAGAATCTTGCCTAAAGAACTGAAACCATTTATCACTGAACAATGCAGAGCAAGCATTACTGCCCTATCATCCTTAAGAATAATTAACAAAGAAAACATGACCTGAAGTGTCCAACAGGAGTTTTTGGACTTCTCCAAAACAGTGACAAAAAATTCAGTCTTTATGGGAAAAAAAATCTGCTTTCAAATACAAACAGTTTCACTTTATGCTGGCTCCTGATCTCTACCCTTTCAATGGACCTCATGTGCAAAAGGAAGGTTCAAAATTACAGTCATTTCAACCTGTTTTCTAAGCGGAGCTCTGTAATGTCTGAACTCAGTAGGTGCAAAAGAACTGTGAGTTCTTTCCATAAATATATAAACAAAAAATCAACAGCTTCCGCCTTGACAGAGATCTGGAGAAATAACTGTCTATCCTCAAAGGAATTTTTAACACTGTGAACTACAGTTTCTGTGCTTGTGACTGTTTATCAAACTGAGGAATCATGGTATTGTAGATCAGGTAAAAAACAATATTTGGAAAAATATTTTCAGATGGTCCCTGGAGAGGAAAGGCTGTTTGTGAAAGAGGACCCAAGAATATTAAAGAAGCATCACTTCCCTGATATTTGGTTTTGATCTTTGCAAATTTTTGTACTAAATGCGATGGTTTGCATTAATAATAGTAACTGTTTAGGTGTACTGGATTGCCCTTGCCAGGGTTTTCTAATCTGATCCATTCTGTGCTGGTCAGATATAGTGGCATATTATTAGTGTCCTGGTTATTCACTTAATTAATTTAAAATGTTAATATGTTTTAAATCATCAAAGCTACTAAGAGCTAGTTGTGTTTGTAGAATTCTAAAACCTGTTACTCAGACTATATTTTGACTCATTTATTCTTTGGATGGTCAATGTCTGTTTAGATTTGTGCTTAAAAAGAATAGAATTTAGTCATTTCATCTGGGCAGAAACGGAAGAAAAGAAATTAAACAATGCCGTTTTTTTAATGCACATGGAAAATTATTACAAAATAAGAAAGTAGGTGCATGCAAGTTAAAATACATGTTTAGTTTAGTCTGTTTAGAAAGGATAGATGGTAGCATGGTGCGAAGTTTTATAGACTTGGGACAGTTACACTGTGAGACAAGCCAATAATTTCTTGTACAGTTTATCACAAATAAAATAGCCACTATATTTTCTATCACTCTGTACCATTGTACATACTCAATGCAATTGCAGAAACAGAGTTTAGGAAATATATAATGGAATTAGTAAAATTACTACGGTATAGGTTTTGTGTTCTCAGCTTTAGAGTCAGGATCAGTCAGCATCATGATGTCTCCCTGTGAAACCAATACAGAATGCAAATAGCTGCAATAAATGCCTTTCCAAATACACCAATATCAAGTTGCAAGACTTTGACCCTTTTAAACAGTGTATTAAAAATGGTTCTGAACAATGCAATAACGACAAAGATGACAACCTGGCTTGTTAATGACAAGGAGCACCTGCTTTTATCTTTGACCAATCATTTGATGTCAGACTAACTCTTCTCTGGTCCCGGTCTGAATCTTACACCATCTGTGCATTTTCTTTGGAAAATTCTATATTTGCATACAGCAAAGGAGAGATGTGCTTTTCTGTGAAAGGTAATTAATCATATGTGTTAGATGGTGCAGCCAGGGGTTCAGGGCTAAGCTGGTGTACATCTGTGAGGCAACTCCTTCCCAGATGATGCATGGAGAGTGTTGACGAATCCTCCACAACTGAGCGAGCCTTTCTTTCCTTGGTCCAGCTTGACTCAGCATTTACTGCTGTTGCAGAGTTACATTGGCTTGCTGAAATGGGGCTGGTCTGGGGCTCCTAATCTGCTTTTCCGGTATCTGGCACTCAAAAAATCCTAAATTTAAATCAGGTTGAAAACTGTTTTCTCTCAAATGGATACCCAGTAAATATTAGTGGGTAAGACATTTGGAACTGATCTTATGCACAATACTTGTTTTAATCCCACTCTTCATTACATCTCCAGTATGTAACCACATCTCGGGTTCACTGCCTCTATTTCTGTATTACTCAGGCCAAGTTACTTCAAAAAGATATCATTGCAGTGAAAACTCCCACTGTTCCCCAAATGTATCACAATCTGTTTAGAGTACATGAGCCTCATCTCACAAATTTGTAAAACTGATTTAATAACAATGACTTCTAATGGTAAATAATTGGGCACTGAAAGCTTACGGATCTCATCAGAAGAAAAAAAAAAGCATGTTTTTACAAACACTTGTCTTGCTGATAGAAAGAAAAAGTATCCACTGTAAGTGAAAACCATTAAAATTTAGGTTAGGTTAACATTTCAGTTTTATACCCTGCAGAAAAACATATCAAGAAATACCTAATAAAAGCCTTCTATAACATATTTTCGAATGTATTTACACTTGTCTATGATATGTGACACTGCAGAGATCATGCACAGCGCTGTAAATAAACAGATCCCCTTAAGTGTCTAATCATTAAGCAAACACTAAAAAATGTAAACTGGAACAAGGTAATAAATACAATAAGTTCCTCTGATCAAGAAATGTAGGAATATTTTTTTTGCTACCAAGAGAGAAAATATTAACCTCCCTTCATGTGCCCTAGCTTAGTTGCCTAGCTTCATGTGCCCTAACTTAGTTGCCTCTGCTTGGTTAAACAAATTAATGATTGCTCTGGATTTTGTGAACATGTAAAAGCTAATAAGAAAATTCATAACAGCAGCAGTGTGGGCATGTGCACACAAATGCTGCTTGATGGTCTTTGCACTAGCCAGCAAAGGCTCAGGAACTGAGTGCACCAAATGGATAATATTACTGAGAGCAGCAAGAGCAGAGCTCAGGGAGAAGTAATCTGGCATATTGTGTGAGAAAATCACATTATTATCCAAAAGTAAATTGCTTTACTTGTCCAGTACTCACAAACCCTATCCCTGGATAATCATCTTCACACTCAGCTGCACTTCATAGCTTGTTTACCACGTTACACTGATGTTTACTCCCTAAGTTTATTTGATGCTGGGCATTTGAAAACATTATGATTTAAATTAGTCCCTGTAACTAATGAGCATATGTTTCATGTGTGTTCTGTAAGAACAAGGAAATAAAAATATTTTGGGTTAACATTGTCATTTTAGATCAAATTTAAGCATCTTGGAAAATAGAAAACAGAGTACAAAGACTTATTCCGACATAAGGTAATATAGCAAGAATTCAAAGGAATTAACATTGCATTATAAGGATTTTGAAGACTGTTCAGACATCCTAAGTTCATGACTCTTCCAGCAGAGCTAAACCTGATATGTATGAGGATTCTAAGAAAAACTAATTGTTAAATAGGTAGTGAGGCAGAAGAAACTGTATGGCAGCTCACTTATCAGCTCATAGCCCATGTTATCATGTCTGCAATATAAATGCCAAAGTACTGAAGCACCAAACAAAAAAGTTATGCAATAAAACAAGAAAAAAGGATAACAAAAATCCAATAGCACTACATTTCAAATGTTGGGCAGTTGGCACTCTCCAAAACTTCAGCTGTTCTATCTCTGAAGGCTCAGGAAATGCGTCTCAGTTTTTCAAAAGGTATCCCACTCCGTTCTAAAATTTTAGTTTCCCTGAGTAAGGGAAACTTATACTGAGCTTAGTACAAGAGTAGAGAAGAATACTGGTTGTGAAAAGTACTGAAGAAGAAAAAAAATCATATCAAAATACTGGTCCAAGTGGCAAAGAAGATGTCATGCTGCAAGGAAAAGACCTGGAAGTGGGGAGAAAAAATGGTAGAACTTAAACATGCTGTTTGACTGTCTTGACCTTTCTAGTCAGCTCTCTGTGTTTATAACATTGGAGCAATTTGGAAATACCTGCATTTTGTCCAAAATTTAGGCTTTCATATATTTGCTTATTTAAACAATAGGCCTCCAAAGGCATGATCAGCATTTTCCCATTTGTGATGCACTGATATTTTAGATACCAGAGTTTGTCTTAAGAAATATGTCTTTTAGGCAGTGTGAGCATACACATGGCAGGCTGCAGAATGCTCTGCACAGATACTGTTTGGAACAGACTGGGAGGAAGCCCTCAGGCTCTGCATCTGCCTGTGGCCTCATCTTGTCTAAAGATGAGGAGTAGACTGCAGCTTGGTAGAATCGCACTATTCATAAATCTTTGTGATATCTAACTTGAGATACTAGCATTTTCCAGCTTCACAAGTGTTATAAAAGTTAATGGAGGTAATTTCTGATTAGTGACTGCCATCAAAACTCTGGTGTAAGAGCTTTCCACTCACACCCTACATATCTAATTCTACATGCAGAAGACTTGAGAATGTACCATCATGGTCATTAAATCCTCTCGTTTTAAGATCTTTTTGATCTTGATAGACATCAGTCACTTAGTTTCCACCCTTTCTCAGTGGCAAAATCTCATGGTCATTCTCCCTACTCTTATATATAGACAATAAACATGAAAACTCACTTTTTAGTCAACCAAATATTCAAAATGTAGGAAGTTAAATTCTCCTAATTCTGTGCTTGAATAAAAAAACTCACAATAGCTCTTTAGCATACAAAAGCCCTTGATTACAATTTCAGAGTCTGCCATCTGCTTTTTTTTTCTTTAATTCTGGTTAGCTTTTCAGTTTCTTTTTTTAATAAATGTCCTAGTTAGAGATTTTTTTAATTTTGGCCACTTGTATTTCATCATACTTTGGAAGCATATTAATGATAAATGACCATTCTACACTGTTCCACAAAACTGTTTACATCTTACTGAGTAAAAACTTCAATTGGTTCCTAATACAAAATTTCTGGGGTCAAAACTAAAACCTTGGCCATGATAAGTGTACATTTACATTGTAATGTAAGGTGTGTACATTTAAACAAAATGGTAAATTTTAGTTTTAGTAACTGAGCCTAAAAATTTGGCTCCCATAAACGGTCTTACAATTTGGGACCAATATCAAAATAGTAGCTAGCATGGAACAATTTCCTTCTCTGATCTGAAGTCTGACTGCAGTCATACCTCTGCAGATAACTAATACAGGCAAGTACCCATTGCCTAGGTGCTTGGAAGATCATTTTGGGCAGAGAAATATTATGGGAGAAGAAAGATAAGCAGACTTTTCTGCAAGAGCCAGCATTAACCTCACTGTGAGTTATTGGAGAAAAAAGAAGGGATAACTTCACAGTTGTGTTGGGTAGGCCGTCTATTGCTTGAGTTTTCCTCCATTGTGGCAGAGCTCTGTTTCTAAGTGAAATTTCACCTACCATACTTCCTGAAGCTCCCAAAAATATTCTGTCATCTTCTTTCTATGGTGTGATTTTCCTTAATGCCAATAATAAGTTCATTTATACAAAAATAAAATCCGTCAAACATTTCCCTTGAGATCTTTCTGTAATTTTGTTTGTATTATTGTGCTTTCAAAAGAGGCAAAATTGCAGCAACTCTTTCAGTCTGAAATAACTCTTTGCCTCTTTGCTGAGATGTAAGGAAGCTGTGAAAGCAGAAAATTAGGGAAAGCCCCTGAAAAAGGACAACTCGCTGACCCTGCCCTGTGGATAGTCAGGAATTCCTGCCCAATTTCCGCCTCTGGTTCACTGCCATGCTGCTACATTGTCATGGGTTGACCCTGAGTCTGCTGGACAGATCTCTTGACCAGTCACGCTTCTCGAAATTTCCATATTTAAGCCAGTGGAGACACAGGAAGTGTCCCTTTTTCTTCTGCTTAAACCTTCTGGTGGGGAGTTTGGGGGGGTGGAATTTGGCTGGGGCTCTTCGGAGCGGCCCTGGGCCTCCCCTCCCCCGGCCCCGGCAGGCACGGGCCCCGGCTCCAGGAGGGTCCCCTCGGAGCCGTGGGCAGCAGCTGCTGCTGCAGAGCCGAGACCGTCTGAAGCTACTGCTGAGGAACCCCCCCACNCCTCTTTAATCCATTTAACAAAAGGGGGGGATGAGAATTCAGTGTGCAGCCTGCGAGAGAAATAAAGGCTGTTAGCTGGTGCAGTTTGGGAAAAAACACCCGACATAAAAGAGACCTCTGTTTCCTCAAATTAACAGAGAGAGACTTTTAAGAATTGTGAATGCTGACCAAAATTCCATGTTTTGTCATTATTTGTACTGGAGGAAGTGGGGGGGGGCAGGGGGTGTTAGAGGAAAAAGGGGTTTTTGTCTTAATCTCTTATTTTATTTTACTCTTAACTCTGTTAGTAATAAACTTTCTTTCATATTCTTTAAGTTTGAGCCTGCTTTGCCTTTCTTCAAACCTCTTATCTCACAGAAGGTAAGAAATGCTAAACCACTACATACATACCAAGCAGTTGCCAGGTGGAAAGATTAGCACAGGTCAGTGGATCCCTGTAAGCAAATGAGATCCAGAAAAAGCTGCCCCCTGACATGCACTAGTGCAAGGGAAAAAAGATGTGCAAAATCCAGCAGCACTACTCTCCACAAATAAAACTTGTTATACAAAATGTTTAATTTGGCTGAGTGTATCTTAATCCATTTCTAATACCACAAATAACATTCTCATTGTCGATTATGGGAACAAACAGTTCTTTAATCAATTTAATAAATATAATCTTATTAAAGCAACTCTTGAGTCAACTGTAGACCATGTCCTCAATTAACCTGAGTTCTGAAATAACCAGTTAAATGATCAGACATCAAAGAGGATGCTGAATTCAAACATAAGCCTCACTGTTTGGATGGTGAGAGAAAGGAGAAAAAGAGGATTTTCTGGCAGATGCATTTTAGCGGGTTTAGGTTGGTTTTGAATACAAATAAGCAACAATATTAGCCACAGCTACATGCAGGGATAAAATGTATCCTTAAAAAAAACCAAACCAAAACAACCAACACCAGAACACATGAATTTGAATTACTAGAGCCACCCAAGTCTCAATATCCTCTCCCCTCTATCCCTACAGCAAGTAGTTCAGTTATTTTACCCACAGATTTCTCAAGACACAGATTTTCTCTCAGTGATCCTTTTGCAAAGGACTTTATATCTTTGAACAACAGAACTACTGGTGCTGTTTATTCTCCATTAAAGCCCTGCCCAAGGGGACAGGTTTACAGACAGGATAACACAGGACAGAAAATAATGTGTTATTATGTTAAATAATTACTCAATCCACAGTGACTTCTTTTGAAGCCTTCCAAAGAAGTTTTCATTTTATTTTGATTGCTTTGCAACATCAGAGGCTTCCTCTGGGCTTTAGAGAGGGAATAATACAAAACTTGTGAACATCTACACGTCTCCTCCCTGCTGCCCACCTGGCTAATGGCAGAGGAAACTGCATCCAGTAGGATTAGTACAGAGTCTCCCACAGCATTGTAATATCCTCTTTTCTTCCTAAAACTGCTTAAAATGAAAGGAGATAAGAATTCCAGTGGAGAAAAAGAATGTGGATTGCTATACTGGTTCTAATTGTCCCCCAGTACCTGAGCTGACTGACAGCTTCTTAAGGAGAACAGAGATGGCCCAAGTCATCTGTGTTCAAGAACTGCTAGGCAGTCTATGAAGAAAAGGAATTAAAAGCTTCTTAACAAGCTGTTTCCACACTTTCCCCTCTTCTTCCAAAGCCTAATCTGAACCACAAATTTGTGTACTTTTAAAAAATTGTGATTAGTTTTTTATCAACTCAATTTCCTTTGTATTATAAATGCCTTTAGTTATAAAACCCCCTAATGTTCAAACTGTAGTCACAAAAAACTAGCTTAAAGATCTGTTCATACACATTTTAGTTTGCAATTGCAAAAGAAGTCCGGGTGTGCACTGCTAAGGGGGAACACATTGGGCGGTTGCAGCTTCCTGTCAACCCAAGCTTTATTAGACCCTTATAAATGTATAAGGATTTTGTTTTTATTAGATCCACAAAGTGGGTTGGATTTGGAGACAGAAAATCAAACATAAGTTTAATATTTTCTTATTTCTGCAAGCCACTTTTACTAAATGCTTAGGGAAAAAAAAAAAAAAAGACTATTACAATTATCGTATCATGAAGGGAAACAATAAACATTTTAAACTATAAAGGCATGATCATTACCAAGGTTTAAAGAGGAGATCAGGGTCTAAGTCAGGCATTTCTAACAAGAACATCAGCAAGGTTCATTAACTACCCTTACAGCTTTCTGAATATGGTAATTCAAGTAAAAATGGATTTAGTGACACAAATTGCTCATTACTGTCGGTTTGTGTTTAGGTCCATAAAATACCATTGTAAATAAACACACTATCAATAAATTTTCAAAGTAATATTCTAAGGGGTAAGATGGATAAAGATTCACAATGTTAAGTATTATACATTTACGTCTAGGCATAGACACTGCTAAAACAATGCCCCAAGACAGGTGTTCTGTATTCATTAATCTTCATGTGGGTTGTGCTCTCTCTTAGACCACCTCATGTTATTTTGAGCCAGAAATTTTAGCCTCTGTTATTCTTTCCCGCACAGCTATTAAATTTTTTTATTTACCTTCTCCTTATTACCTCTTTCTAGGAGTTGCTATATTCTCCAGAGTGTGTATGGTTTAACTTAATATTTTAACTCACTTTAACATTTTATCTCAATAACATTTTAACTTAATAACATTAATATAATTTTAAACCAATGCCAAATAGACCATGAAATTTATGTAGGGATTCTAATTCAACTTTTGAAGCAGGCATAGGTCACATTCAGGCTGTTTCCACAAGTCACTAACAAAAAGGTAGAAGTGTTCCCAAAAAATACACAAAGTGTTGTAGGCTAGCAAAGCAAATGTCTTGGCCTGCTTCACTTCTTCAGGAGAAGAAATTTGTTAAAAGGAACCAATAGAGCTCTTGGGCTTTTGATCTCAAGCTGGACTCAGGCCAAACATTTAGCAGCAAAATAACACTTTAATAAATTAACTGATGAGGCAGAGGGAAAGTTTTTGGACAAACAAAGTCCTTAGATCTGAAAGGAAGTCAATCTATCCTTCAGTGTAGTAGGGAACTGAAAAGAGTGACTAATATTATTAATTTAAATGCAGAACAATTAGTATGTTTGAAAGAGCTAACTATGGGAAGGTTATTAGTCCCCTTGGGGGCAAAAATGTATTTTGCCATTGCCTCTAGAAAGATGAAAAGTTAAATTCAAGTTATTATAGGGCAAGCTAATGTGCAATCAAACAAATATTTCCACTGTTACTATCAGTAATATCATGAATATCACGCACTAGTTGAATTTAAAGATGCAATTAACAATTTTATTAGCTGTCTTAAAAGTCTTCTTTTCAAGATTGGTGTAAATTAAACCAAAGACAAGAGTATTTTCCATAGAAAATATACTCTCTTTACCAGAAGAAAATGTCACTTCTTTCAGTTTTTGGTGTTAGTTTTCTCCAGTGTGCAATACTTCTCTGGTTTCACGCATGTACTTCCTGTAAGTGTATTTTGTTTCACTGAATAAAGGACCAACACAGTCTACACAGGCATATAGGAGCTATGATTTTTTTTTCTGGTTCTTCCATGCTATATAAACATTTTAGTTTGACTCTGCATTTTTTCTTGTGGCTTTGTAATATTGCCATACCCACAATGAACAATTCATTAACAGAAAATACGGTACCACATGAGCTAACTTCTCTTGATCTTGTCCTCCCCTCAAGAGAAAACATTTAAGCGTCTCACTTCATCTTCTCATTCCCTCTGCTACTTTCTCTCTTGCTGTCTTTTCTTTGATATGGTCTTTCTCGAATTGCCATCTTTTTGTCTATTCCTTCATTGAAGGAATTCTACCATCCTCTATTCAAATACTCATATTTCTTTCCTTTCAGTTCTCAGTTTCTGACTCAGATACTATTCTGTTTTGTCCTTTAACCTTGGTCCTAATTGAGTTCTGTAAATCATAATGCCAACACTGGTTTCACTAAAAATAATTAAAATATCTAGACAAGCTAAACAAAGCTGTATCTCCTGACCATTAGACAATGCTTCAGTTCCAGCAGCTACAAAGTTCAAGAGGAATCCTAGTTAGGTAGAAGCAATTTTCAAAACAGCAATACCCAGCTCTCACAAATCTGTGTGGCTGGAGTAATGTGGGTTATCCCAAGCATGAATCAGTGAAGGGGATTAAGTTAGACACCTCCCAGAAGCAGTCAAGAACAAAATATTTCCAGAGGAAGACATCTCTCTTCTTCCTATGTTTGAAATATTTAATCAGAAGAATTATTTCTTATTTCTTCCATAGCCATTACATGAATTCACGATCTACAAGTGCTTACTGAAAAAAAACCTGTAAGAAAAATCAAGGTAATAATTTTGTCATTTATACAAAAGCTGCTCAGTTTTAAGCATAGATAGAGTTGCCACAGGGCTGAAATTATGCCTTAAAAAAACCCAAAAACTTACCCTATTAGCAACATAATACCACAAAAAGTAGAAAAATATAAGCTCTTAATGCCTGAAAAAGTCCCAGAAAAAGCAAAAGTTGAATTAAAATTTAAATGTTATCTATACTATTTTAACAATTGCCTGTTTGCACAATCTATTTCAACTATACAAGGCTGAAGATAACATTTATTACAATACAGTTTCATGTAGCCATTTTCAGTGACACCCAGTTGGGCTAGTGATGTGCAAACAGACAAAAAAACTATTCTCACTTCAAAGAGCTGATGTTTAGCCTTGTTTAAACAGAAGTATGCTGCTGTAAAAAGTAAAAATACTGCACCATTTGATCTTGCAAATATAAAGCAAGAAGCTAGACCAAGTAGTAGTCATTAGAGACAGATGTCATTGTACGAGGAAAAGCTTTTCTTCCCCACTGAGTTCCAGCAATTCAAGTGTTACGGCTAAAAACAAATACCAAAACAATCACCAGCCTCAAAGTCTGAGAAAAACCTTCAAGGCCCTGCACCAAACAAGACACTTAAAACACACTTCTGTGCTAATGATTCTAATAGACATACTTAGAGGGGAAGGTGAGGAAGACTTTTCAAACATGAGCATATTGTGTGAAAAACTGAGTGCTGTGTGAATTAAAGAGGGTTAGGAAGACAGAGACAGCACTTTATGGCATCTTCATCTATTTTCAATAGTACACTGAACACAAAGTTCTGTCATAGACAAGGGGATCAAGTGCACCCTCAGCAAATATGCAGATGACACCAAGCTGAGTGGTGCTATTTATCCTCCTGAAGGATGTGTTGTTATGCAGAGGGACGTGGATAAGCTCGAGTAGTGGGCCCATGGGACGCTCATGAGGTTTAACAAGGCCAAGTGCAAGGTGCTGCACCTGGGTTCAGACAATCCCTGGTATCAATCCAAGATGAGAGATGAAGGGAATGTGAGCAGCCGTGCTGAGAAGGACTTGGGGGTGCTGGTGGATGAGAGGCTGGACATGACCCAGCCATGAGCACTCATAGCCCAGGAAGCCAAACGGGTCCCGGGCTGCAACCAAAGCAGTGGGGGCAGCAGGGGAGGGAGGGGATTCTGCCCCTCTGCTCTGCTCTGGTGAGACCCAGCCTGGAACACTGCATCCAGCTCGGGGGTTCTCAGCATAGGAGGGACATGGATTTGATGGAGCAAGTCCAGGAAAGGACCACCAAGATGATAAGAGGGTTGGGGTACCTCTTCTCCTAGGAAACCCTGGGAGAATTAGGTTTGTTAGCTTGGAGCACAGAAGGCTTCAGGGCGACCAAATTGTGCCCTTTCAATACCTGAAGGGAGCTTACAAGAAGGTTGGGGAAGAGTATTTACAAGAGCACGTAATGAAAGGATAAGGGAGAATGAGTTAAAACTGAAGCAGAGTGGTTTTAGATTAGATATTAGAAAAAACCTCTTTACAGGGAAGGAAGAGAAGCACTGGCACAGGTTGCCCAGAATAGTCGTAGATGCCCCTCCCTGGGAATGTTCAAGGACAGGCAGGATGGGGCTCTGAGTAATCTGGTCTAGTGGGAAATGACCCTGCCCACGGCAGAAGGGTGAGAACCAGATGATCTTCAAGAACCCCTTCCTAAGCAAACCAATCTATGGTTCTATGACTCTATGATAATATTGTTTAAAAAAAAAATAATAAAAAAGAAGAAGAAAATTACACATACCATTTAGCAATCAGAACACAAATAACTGCATTTTTTCCCCATTCCACGTGGTTAGGCAGTACTAGTAAAAGCTTTTCATTTGCAAATATTACTGTAAACACACATGGTCAATTTCATATTCCTTCCAAACTGTATACTTAAAATATGTTAATGGCAGTGCAGTGTACTAATCCTTTAGTAGATGCTTTATGGTTAAATAATGAAACAGTATTTGTTACATTGTTTGTTTATGAAAGCATTGCATGTTTTCCTTCCAAAGCTCCCACAATCAATTTGGACCTGCTAAATATTCCGTATTTCTGAAAAGCAGTTCACCACCTAGGGTCCCAATAAAAGGTAGTCTAAACTGACGCTTAAATTCAGAATAAATTCCCACTGTACCCAGCATGCCAATACGCATTTCTTTTTGCTACATTTTTCAAAAAGCTGCTAATCTATTTTTGGCTATTTGTCTTGAGAATAGAGCATTTATGAAAGTTTTCAATTCTGTTTGGATTTAAGCTGCCGGTCTCGGCTTACATCATCCAGTGAAACCTTTGTACATCAAAAACCTTTTGTAGATCAGAACCTAAATTTACCATAAGGCCTCTCTTAACAAGAAATCGTTTGACTATATGCCTACAATAGCGTGCCAAAAATGGAGTACAACTCCACGTATTCTTTTTTGCTCTCAAGACAACTGGAATACAGTCATTGACTTCACCAGATCAAACGCAAATGTCCAGACATAAAAGTCATTCAGTCATGTGATGCTCTGCCTTTCAAATAAGACATAAATGAAAGTACAAGTTAAACAAGTTAGGTCATGCATGAATTAAGTGGGAAAACTCAGTGTGAAAAATGGGTCCCTAGATTAGGGCTCTTAACATCTAATCTCTTAGAGATGAATTCTGAATAATTTATTCACTTAGACAAGAAGCTATCAGTAAGTATTTATATGACAGTCTTGTTTCTTATTTGGTACCTGTTAGAGGTGTATTTGAATTTTTTTAGGAAAAAAAAAAAACCAACATATAATTTAGATTTTCTCTCTGCCTACACAGGAAAGGAAACCTTTTGATACATTTCAGTATGATAAAATTTCAAAATCTGTCCCAAGATGTTTTTCTTCCAGTCTTGTATTTTGCACAAAGACTGAACATGGTAATTTTTGATAAGCATGGACATTAGAGTACTACTGTTCCCCTGATAAGAATTACATTAAGAAACCAGTTGAGGTAATGGAGATGACTCCACCCACTGCACTGAGCAACTCTGGAGGAGAGGTAAAAGCCATCCTTTGCATCACTTCTACACACTGGCATTGGACTTCAGCACTTTCATAGAGGTATCAAACTCTTTCCTTCAAACAAACATCCAGATGAGGCAAGTTTTGAGAGCTAGAAGCTGAACCTTAGATGTCCAGCTACTTTAAGGGTGACAAATTTTTTCTTAACTTGAAATTACACCAAGAAACAGTGTTGTTGCAAATGACAGAAAGCAGCTAAACTTAAGAGCAAACCCTGTATCTCACAGCTCTGTCCAGCCTCCACTTATCAGCTTAATCATATTTACTTTGTGCAAGCTCACTGGCACGGAAACAGCAGCATACCTGCACTGCAGATTAGCAACACAGAGATCACCTCCAACGGCGGCTGCAGCTAAAGAGTTAATTGTGTGTGGATGTCAATCATCATCAGTCAGTCAATCATGCAACTAATTCCTTCAGGGGTCACAGTTGCAACAAGGACAGCAGTTGACAGGAGAGCTGACAGACTGAGAATCCTACCACCTAGGTAACAGTTTATGCATACCAAGTCACTCATTACAAAAACAGATGGCATAGTCCATTCAGCACAGGGTAAGCCCTTGGGCATTTTTGACATTTTAACCAAAACAATACTTTGAAGAACAGGGTGAAAAAAATGTCTCAATTTTTGTACTGCCATTGCATTCAATTTACCACAGCAAACTACTTTTGTCTTCCTACCTCTCTTCCCTCCCTCCACCACAAGTGTCTTCTGCCAGCAAGAAATGAGAATAAAATGAATGCAATTGAGATTTTTTAAAATGTTATTTATTTAATTGACATATGAATTTATGCAAGGATACATACAAATGGCCTGCATTCTGTCACTTCTTTAGAAGAAATAAATATCTTTGCACAGCTATAACATATTTGTTAATGCTTTGAAGACAATTCCTAAATAGACAGACTACCACCTGCTTTCATAAGAATGATAATTTTTACTTGACTGTGTCTTATAAAATGAGCCTAAAATTCATGGTGGAACAGATAGCTCCAAACATTTTTGTTTACTTTCCAAGAGAAAAAAAAAACCTAAGTGAGAAATCGTTCGAAAGGGGTATTAACTAGAGAAACATTGAAAACTAAGTAGCAACAAACCATTTGAAGACCCTAGAGCAAAAGCAAGAAGTCCATAGGATGGTGAAAAATAAATGCCCTTGTGTATATTTAGGAACTCATCAGCAGAAAGTGGGTAGCCATTACCTGGAACACTGAATTCGATTCTTTCCTTCCCTACTAACTCAAAGCCACCAGTATACAAGGTAGGGGAAATAAACATTTAAAGTACAATACCACAAGACAGTTTCCAGCAGCCCAGTAATTCTCTTCTGGAATTGGCGTAATATCCAAACCAGCAAACTACAGCAGTACAAGTAAGGGGAAGGACACCACTGTCCTAAGCCTTGCAGTCCCTTGCAGTTCTCCTAGGAAACGGTGCACATACTCACAAACCAGCCAGAGGTAATTCATGAATATCCAGTAGTCCCTAGAAATTTCAGGCAGCTTTGAATCTACTCATTTTTCTAAATCTGAGTATGGAAGATTGGTTGGTTGCTTGGTTTTGGGGTTTTTCTGTTGAGTGGAAACTGCTGCCCGAAGAAAACTTTGGCCTACCTCAGAAAATTCAGAGAAAAGTGTAAACATCTGCAGGAGTCAACGTCTTTAGAGAAGGAGAAGTTCTATGCTACTTCTGTAGTTGACCTTAGAAGCTCCAAAACAAGAAAATAGCATAAAGATGGTGCCAAAAATGTAATCAACAAGAATAGATTAAGTTCCTTTTTTTTCCCACCATTAGCTTGATATCGGGACTTTTTCAAAGCACTTTCGTTGGCTGCAGAGACAGTGATTTCAGAAATAGCTCAAATCATTCATTAGCTCCTTATTGTGCCACTACTGAAGAAAAATGCTTCAAATTGACTTGGATTGCTTCTCATATTTTCAGCACATCCATCAGATTAATTATAGCCATGTTATTTTTTTCATGTTCTTTTTTTCCTGCAATACCAGCTAGAGATAAAAGGCTATATTGCATTCACGGACTTTCTGCCTTCAGAGAGTTATATACAAATACCAGTTCCAGCCAACAGGATTGCAGTGTAATGTGAGATCAAGGCAGATGCATGATTCAGTTATTTGCTTAGTTCTCTGATATTATAATCCTGTCACCTTAAAATGAGGCTTTTTTAGCAGTCTGCAAGTCAAGGATTGACTTTCAAACTGTTACAATTTCTATAAAGGTTATATAGGTACGATTCAGATAAAGAGTTAATAAATGTCTAGTCAAGTTATATAACGCTGGAAGATATATCTGAGATAAGCAGAGTATCCAGTTAAAAGTTGGCTAATAGCATAATATCAGCAGTGATTCATACCTGGAACAGTGATACTGAAAGTTTATGTTCAGAAAAGTTTAAGTCTTCACTTTTAATTGTTTGAACTTAAATGTTCCAAAGAGTGAAAATAAACTCTAAAGAAAACAGACCAAAAAAAAATCAACTAAAATTCCAAAATGAAATAATATATCCCAGATTAAATGCAAATTATGAGCCACAGTTGCTACTAAAAGTGAAAAAGATGACACATTGAACCATGGTATCAATTTCATCAGCCAGATTTTATGTACACTAAATAATATGGAGAGCATGGAAATATTCTTCCAGAAATTCAGCCAAGACAATCCCCTACAAAGAGAATATTTTTGATTGTCAGAAATAATTTTTTTCCTCTTGTGTAATTTTGGTCTGATTTGGATCCAAAACAGATATTTGTTTAAAAAATTTCTGATGAACCAGAAACTCTTGGAACTCTTCAGCTGTCAAGTCAAATAGATGATCCCATCAGATCTCCTATCAGTACCCACAAAAAATTGAACAAAAGTTTGAATTTACAGATCACCTGCTGAAGGGTCCCATTGACACTTTCATCAGCAGATTGCCTCAGACAAGGAACACAATATTTCTCAGTTTTGTTGCCACGTGATGCGCCCTCCAGGTCATACCCCCAGAGGCAGCGATGCGACAATTAACAGGTAAATGAACAGCAGTACCCCTTCAGATACTCAAAACAACAACAACAACAACAAAAAGTCTTCCAAGATTTCAGCAGAAACAAAATTGGGAAAACTGTCATCTATTTCAAAAGAAAGAGCAAATCTCCAAATGAAGATGCTCTTCATTAGTTTCAGTCCTGCCTCCTTGAAGCATAATTGGCCAATCTCATTTCCAAAATAGCACAAAGACCTTCTGATGGATCTATATGAAATGCTGTTCTGCCTTTCCAAAAACATTTCAAAGAGAATTTCCTCTCTAAAGAAATGTTCTGAGAAATTATTTAAGCATGTCCCTAATTTAAGACACATCCTTACTGACTTTTCCAAGCATAGTTCTTACTCGGTTCACACCTGCACTGGTGTTGCATCCAAATTGTAAAAGAGAAAAAGTGGTTTTTGCTGATATACCATACCTTAAATAAACTATAAAAAGCATGGGATTTTTTTCCTATCCAGACTTTCACATGCATTTTTGAATCCCTTTCTACCACCTTCCCTGTTAATCACTTCTAGTGCAGCTTTTTCTTGATGAGGTACCCAGGGTACAGCCTCCTGGAGGGAGGCATAAGGAGATGTATGTGGGGGGGGGTATATGTTTGCTTACTTCATGCTTACCTTTGCCAAGGTACCTTAGTGTGAGGATAGATGTGGCTCTAGATGCACTTTGATATGCTTGCTGTATATTTTGTGTGCCATGATTACAAAACAGGAATGCTCAAATATCCATCAGCAACAACCGCAGCAATTGTCAGGTAGGAAAACCAAGTGTCTTGGCGGAAAACATCAGCTGGTAGTACATCAAAAGAGCTGTGCAATCACTGATTTTTCTATTTGATTTGTTTTAAAATAAGAATCAACTCCTTCTTAAGAGGTAAGAGTCAGTAGTATAGAAGTTCCCTAAGAAAATATTTGAGAAAAGGCTTCTCCCTTTACCTAGCTCATAGTGAATATTCTCCAGTCCTTGGAAGCCTGGTCATGATGGGAGGCTAAACTAAGATATATTCTAAGGTTCTGCCTCTAAGGAGTTGCTTTTGTTCAAAATTGCTGGTATACAAGAAGAGACAACCTTGGAAAAAAGAAAAAAGTTTTGCTTTAAACCTTTCAATATGTAACATTACTTCACATGAAATGTTTAATTAAACAGCAGCTTGCTTTCTTTGAAGTTTGCAAAATGATTTCACGTTTACAAATTTTAGAATTCAGAAAGGGAGAGGAAGAAGGAAAAGAAAAAAGCTATGCAGTGATATCTGTAGTAAATTCACATCCAACACTAAACATAAAAAGGGAAAGCAGTTTAGCTAGGACAAAAAGAAGTGCAGTTGGAACCTAAAAGAAGCCTTCATAATTACAGCAATGATATTTACTTTTCAGAATGGGATAAGAAATCAAGAAAAAAAAAAAAAAGAAAGAATGAAAAAAGAGAATACAAAAAACAAGTTCTGCTGGATTCATTTTGATATACTAACCTTGCCAATAAAAATGTTTAAACCTCAGTTACAACTCCCTGGGGAATAGCAGCTATTATCCCCTATTGAGTTGGTGCTTACCATACAGAGTCTGAACAATTCATACAGAAAAATAAACCATAACGTTCCTGTTTATTATTACTTTAGCTGAGAGGTGCTGACATTAAACAGTTCTGCACTGCTGCTATAAATCAGCATGCTGTGGATGTTCTCAGCATGGGACCAGGGCTCCCTGGTAACAGCTCTCATCAAGGCAACCAGCTGTCAGAATTCTTCAAATTAAACTGTTATTACTGTAGTATTCATTAGTCAGTTACCGACTATTAAGATATTTTTATATCTGAGACATTGACATTGGATATTGCTTTTTAATATGCAAGTTATATATAAACATGATTAAGTGGTTCATGTGGGGTTGACAGTTTCTATTATAGCTTGATCTCTCCTTTGTAGGGACTATGGTGTTGGAGATAACGTCCTGGTCTGTACTTAAATTAATTTTCTATTTAAAAGTCTTATAATTCTGCTGTGATTGATAAGCTGTTTCACTAAGCACCAGCATTCATGTTGCAGAGGTATAACACAATACAAAAAGGATATGCAAAAGATCGCTTTGACCATAACATAGAGACACAAAAATTGATAACTTTAATTACATTTCTGTCCATAGTAGCGTCTGGTCATTTTGCTTACGTAAGACTCATGTAACTGTGGTTGCAAGAAAGATGAGATTCCAATTTTTTAATAAAATGCTTTAGTTGTTTAATTATTTTGTATAAAAATATAGCTCATTTAAATAGGAGCATTCTTAACATTTCGACAAGTTTAGGGATTTTTTTTCTAAAATATTGATTAAAAGATAGTTAAAAGCCTTTGATATCAGTTATGTCTCTTGCTTCCAAATAAAGATGTGAAATTTTAAGTTTTCCCACCGTTTTCTGTGTTTGCATGTTGGGGAAGTACTTTCTATGCTGACAATTGTGTTTGCATCTCAGACATACCTCCTTTGTTTTTAGGATATGTTTTTGGGTAAGTCTCCATTTTAATCTAAAATATTGGTTTGATCCTATTTCAAACTGTGTTCCCCAAGAAAAGCTATGTGGACATTTTTGAAGCACTGCAGAATTTACACATCCCTACTTTAGGGCTTTGTTTTCTTTGTGGAGCTCTGAGCTTTAAGCCAGGAAAAGTCAGTTTTGCTAGCAAGTGTTGACAAGCACAGGAGAGCACTACTTTTACGAGTCTGAATGTCTCTAAACAAAGTTTTCCCCACTAATTCATCTCCAGAAACTGTTTCAAGGCAAGCAGTAACTAAGGCATCACAGCATGTGTATTTCACTGCATCGTGTGAAACAACTCAAGGCCGTTCCTAACAAGGACCTTATCAGAAACTTACACAGCAACACTCTGATTAAAGCTTTACTATTGATACAACTAGAAATCTGGGAAAAAGTCTCCTACTATAAGTTTCACAACAGTGACAAAAAGAAGCAGAACCTCCTTCAGCATCTTATCTGCTGGGTATGCATAACCCTTAGCTCCATGAACTTATTCACACACACCTAGAAATAAATGCTCTCTGTGTCTGCCACAGGGCAGCCCAAAATCCTCTTTCTTCTTCTCCCCACTTAGCTCCGAACAGCACTTAGCTCTTCCATCTTAGCTCCGAACAGACACCAAAGCTTCAGAAGAAACAAAATACCGTAAGAGATCTTGTGGTCATATTTTCCCTAGTGGAAATCTACCTTTACTGAAGTTAATAGAATTACTAACATCAAAACCTAAACAATAGTCCTGAAAATTCTTGTAATAGAGGCAGCTCAGAGAAAATACCTTTCCAGAATGTTTTATAAAGGAGTGTTTACATAAATTTCTCCGGTTACTTGAAAGAACTAATATGCCTCTGTGGTCATGAAAGTCCTTCAGTACATGAAGACATTTGTACTTTAATCATGAATTTATATGAGGTTAACCATAGAACCAATCAAGGAGATCAGATTCTTATTTTCTCCCTCCCCCATTCCCCAAGTTTTGACAGTTTAACTCTGGAAGCAGTAAAAATGAGAGGATTGGAAAAATTATCCCAGGAAATAAAAAGTCAAGATATGTTTTACACATCAAAACCTCCACATGAGCTATGACACTTAAGATTTGTCTTAAAGGAGTCTCCTATTCCATAAGAAGTTTAGCTTTCTGAACATCTCTGAAAATGGGTTGAGAGAAGAGATGTTTAATCACTCTTGAGACAGAGAAATGGAGACTTTCTCTTGCAGTTATGCTGATGTATGCCAGTCCAGATTGGGATGCTTCCATCTCCTCTTAAATTACTCAGGCTATCTGCTCAGTTATCTTCAACTAGTGCAGACTTCCTTCAGTAGAACCTTCACTTAAAACCAGGGCCGCTTAATTATGTCTAACTCCATGGTCCATAGCTATTGGAAATTAAAATAAAAATAATTGAAAACCGCTCCTTTAACTTCCACAGAGACCTTACAATCTTGTCAATTTCCAGTTGTTTCTAGATATTGTCAAAATGCCCTTTGGCTACAGGCAGTGAAAACTATGATTATAACACTGGAATTTTGGCAGCAGGAAATAAAAATGCCTTTTACACAGCTTAAAAGAGATGGAGACCTGAAGCCTCAGACTAAAAGAAAAAATGTCTAACATACAGGGTAAAAAGCTGTATGCAGGTAGTTTGGATTCAGAATAGAAGTTTACCCCACTGGGAGCAAGTGTGCTGCCAGCAAACCACACATGCATGATGAATGAGACAGTAAAAATGTGCTTATGGAAGTGTGATGACAGTTCTGTGTCCATAAGACATACATCTCCAAGGTACACTTGTGCATCTGTTATATATTTTGGTATTGTTTCTTCTTCAGCTTCAAGTCATTTGAGAAGGTGAGAATATATGCCCAAAAGGCCATAAAGAGAGAAAAGTTAGCAGAGGCCATAAGGCGACAACATGAGTGGCTAGAAAGATTTATCATCAGGAAGAGCAGAAAATACTGTAAATATCCTAGAAGACTCTGCAGTGGAGGAAGGCAGCTCTGCTGCTCACTCTCCCATTACAGCAAGGGTGAGTTATGTTTTCCTCCTTATTGTGCATCCCCTACTACTCAGTAGTAGTAGTACAACAGAGCCTGGTGATTTTTTTGACATGCACCAGCCTCCTCTCCAACGACGACTTTTCTTTCTTTTTTCTCACTGTTATCAGGACTGGCAAAAAGTAAACAGAAGTCTGTATTTCCTCAGCTAGAATAGGCAGGTGTAAATAGAAGTAGAAAATATGCAGCAAACCCCACCCCTCCCAACAACCAAATGAAAGTGTTTCAATACCCTACACATTATTATGCAGCATTTTTTGACGGTTTTACAAACTCTTAAATCTTATTAACAAAGCTTGCACCTAGAGCTTACAGCATTCACTAGTTTGCTGCTCTTCTGCCGGCATGACCTCTTCTTTGCATACAAATGAGTGAGTCTTTAGTGCCTGAGTTAGTTGTTTTCTGCTTTCTGCTTTGAAGATAGCAAATACACAAAGAGCAAGAACCAGTACCATGCTGCAAAGTTCATCTGAAGCAACTGGAAAGAAGATCTTGGTCTCCAGAGCTTAAGCAGAAACTGCTACAAGAAATGAAAATTTAGATCAAATAATACAGAAGAAAGGGGTTTAAAAAGAAAGAGAACATGACAACAACAAAAACTCCCAGCAAAACGACACTCCAGATGCACAGAATGTTTTACAATGTAAAGAATGGAAAGTTCGGCAAACATTGCCAACCAAGAGAGATGCTTTGAAGCTGTGCAGTGTGCTAGAACAGTGCTAAAGAGCCATATTCCTCCATGAGGAAAATTAGCGTGTCGGGTACTTAAGAAGCACATACAGGACCTCAAAAGGCGCGGCATAACATTACATCAAACTAGATGCTAGTTAAAGATAAAATTAAACTTTTCTACACAATAGGTAGCTGCCCTAGGACAAAGACTTGATCTAGCCACAGGTGAATATGACACCTTTTTTCCCACCTTAATAATTTTTCCTTGCCTTAGCAGTAAGTGCAGCAAGGTTTCTGTGGCTCCAACAGATCATGCTTATACTGAAAAAGTTTCATCGGCTTGGGCAGGACTATGACAAACACTGTCAGTGCTGTACAAAACTGTACTGTGCTAAGGAGTCAGATCCATTAACTCAGTGTATAAAGGAGTCAGCTGTTGCTCAGTCTTCTTCATGCTAAATAAATGCAGCATGTCAAAATAAGCTCCCTTACTGCCTAGACAGAGAAACAATTTAGGAACAATATTCAAACATTTAATTTTATGGGAGATTAAACCAGAAAAAAATAGATGTATTTTGGCAACTTTCAGGCTAGATTTGCATTCCAAGGTGTTCACAAAAAGCCAATACTACTTTAGGACAGCTTATGTACTCTAGCTGCCAAAAGGAAACCCCAAAACTTTTCTACAAATTTTATTTGCAGATATGGGAATTTAAAATCAAGTACAGGTTAAGAACATCCACCATTTTTACCACAGCTGCTTCGATGTCTTAATGCATACCACATGGCCAGTAAATCTGAAAAGAAATTGGCAACTCTTACTCTGCATTCACTTTCCCCTTCTTATGTTTGGCAGAGCTTCTCTCCTAGAAAGCAAGCCATAATACTCAATTGTTGTGAAGAAGCTGAAAATATAAATGTTGGCCCTCTCCTTAAGACAAGGCACTAGAAAACATTCAGTACTGCTAATTGGAAGATGCAAAGCAGAGAATAATTCAACCAGCAAAACGACTGGATTCATGTGATGTTTATAGGATCAATGAGAGGAAGAATTTTCTTCTAAATGTTAAAAAACCTCCTTTTGGCACATGCTTTCTGGTGATTTTTTTACTGATGTAAAATCGTCTTCAGAAGTGGACAGACTATAGCCCACTGCAGATTTCACGTATTTTTAGGTAAACTGTGTACTCAGTGAATACAACTGTGAAACTATTGCTATCCTTGTACAAAATACTAGCAGGTAGCACAGTGACTAAATTCAGTGTGTACCCACAAACTGGATCTAAAATGTTCCGATTACAGACACTAATTCTGAAAAAAAAATATGGCCCAACTCTTATACTAAGGCCTGCAAGACTATCTTTCTACTTCTATAAGCTATGAAACACACAGATGGCAATAGTCTTCAGACAACTAAATAAGAGTTTTGCTATAATGAAGTGTTAGAGGAGGTCATATTGAGAAAAAACACTTTAGATAAGCCAACACCAGTTCCTCTGGTCACTGTGGGAACCTGGCAGCCAGATGTGTGAATTTACAGAGCCTCAGAGGGCTAGTTGGTTTGGGAAGAAAGAATGGGATTAATACAAGAATTGAGCATGTGGTTTTTGTAGAACAAAAAATAATTTCGTCTTTCCAAAAAAAGAGAACCAAAAAAAAAACCCAAAAAAAGAAGAAAAAGCATATCACATCACCGGCTTTGTCTGATATATAAAGTACTGAGAAAGGAAAATTCCTGACCTCTTTTAAGCCTACGTGAGACATAATGGAGATACAAGGGCAGTGAAAGATGGCTGTGGCTTATTGTCAACAAGAAATAACAAGAAGTTGCATTCTTTCCAAAGCAGGGAGGAAATAATCTCAGTCTTGGCCATCAACAAGATCGAAAAAAATGTATTTATGGTGTAGCTGGGGTCTCAGAATTCTAGCATAGAGTGTGTCTACTTTGTCTTGTGTATGCGCCCAAGAAAACTTAAAAATATTTTGCCTAAGTTGAACAAGGCAGGGCTGTGAAATTTTACTGTGTCAGCAAATTCCCTCTCTCAAGAACTATAAAAAGTTTTCCTCCTTATTCATAGACTGGACTAGGAGGTAAGGTTCCCTACTTCCCTTGTAGTTCCTTCTAGAATCACTCAGCAAGTTAGCATTAAAGTCATAATAAAAACAAAAATTGTTTGACAAAAAATACAGAGCATTGACACATATCCATTGTGCAGTCATGTTAAGAAAAGTGATCACCAATAAAACTCTGTATTGCAAATTTTTAACTTGTGCCTCTGTGGAGATTTCATGGATTACAGTAACATATCCACCACTATTTTGAATTAAAAGTGACTCTTTCTGATGGACCAGTTTACTGGGAAAAGATGGCTTGTGCTGGAGAAGCTATTGACCAAGGATTCTCAAAGCAGCTCACATGATGACGTTGTTGCCACGTCTGCATCTCGTGGTGCCACACCTTTTTCATGGTATGTTCAGCTCAAACAGCATGAATTTTCTAAATTCAAGCTAAATTTAAGCAGTGGTCAGTGTTCTGGGTGAACCAGATTTCTGAGGATCAAAACCACTAAAGTTTCATAGGAAAAGAAAACGTGAAGTATTTGACAAGAAAGTGCAAAGCAAAATGATTATTTTGTTTCAAGGGTTGTTCATCCCCTCATGACTTAAATTTCCTTAGTTATAGGGAGTCTTCCATCTTCGCTAAATAAAGCACAAAAAGCAAGACTGCAGAATATATTTTGACATGACACTATTTACTGCCTAGGAAATTTCTATTTTAATTTGAAAAAGTAAGTTAGAAAATAATTTACAACAATGTTTAATTTGGTTAGTAACTAAATGAAGAAGAAACAGCGTGACTTATTCAGAGCTATTTTAAACAACATTGACAACATGCTGATCTCATTGACATCAAATCATATTTCCTAGAGAATGTTCCAAAGTTAGGATTTCATCTAGACGTCTAATATTTCACAAGGTTAGGAACGTGTTCCTTACTGTTCATCACTTGGGATGTGTGACTACTCATTTCCAAAGAAACAGTTTGTCTTCTTGCGGACATCTATGTATGCTTCTTGTCTGTTTGGTTGTTTAAATGTAGTCATTCTCGAATGACTGCTTAGGGCTCTCCACTGGGTTCACAGTAAGTGAAATCTAATTGAAGCCAAATGATTGGCAATTGAATCTGTTTAACCCAAAGCCATTTGTTCAGTTCTGGCTGACACGGGGTAACAGTCTGTCTTCCTCGTGTAACAGTGGAGCAAGGAGGGTGGGGGCAAGAGATAGAGAAGTACGAAGTCACAACCTTCAGAGTTTTCTCAAAGTGTGAGAACACTCTTTTCATCAAACACCTTATATTTGAAATATAAGGCAGTAACCACAGGGAAAATGAACCCTCTGTACAATCTCTGTGCTGCTTCCATGAAGATTGACTGTGACTTAAAATAGCTGGAGGTTATTAACCCTGTAAATCTTTCTGAAAGAGATTTCAGTTGCATTCAGAAAAATCAGCATATCATATATCTGACATAAATTACAGACTTTGGGGCTATGTTTGAATAATTAAATCATTTATTATACCCCAAATGATAAATCTGACCTCACAACCCACAAGTCCCCCTCCCTGCCCATCACAAGAAAATATCTAACCATTTGAACCAGTCCCTCTAGTCCCCCAGCCTGACAAACTGATTTTTCTCTTGGAATATTTTAAAGTTAATTGAAAATTTTTAATCCATTTGTACGAGTGAATCATTTCCGTGTGGCGAATTTTATGGATGAATAAAAATTCATCTACACCATTTGTAATAATTGGAAAAACATTATGACTTTTCACTATAAAAGTACTTCTAATTTTTTCCGAGGCCTTAACCTGAGGATACTTAAGTATGAAATTAACTTTGCACCTGTATGTTCATTGTCTACATTGTTACTCTCCTATGAGAAATAAGGTCCTCAGAGGACTCATGGTTAGAGGTGTGAATTAAACCCAAATGTTTTAATTAATGCCACAATGTTGAGTATAACAACAATGTACAACTGAAGGAAGGCTAGAAACTTTGTATCTAAATAACTGCTCTTGAGTGGAGGTCACAATAAGCACTTTAGTGCAAAAATAACTAAATGGTGTCCTGGAGTCTGTGAGACTAGAAGGATATAAAAATTCCTCCAGACATGAGATCCTAAGACTCTCCCAATTACATTTTCCACCCATGCCATATTCATTCACCCATGGTATTTTGCATGTCTCCCCTGGGAAAAGTTGGAAGGAAAAAATAAAGAGACATCTGAAGGTGTTACGATGAGCATAAGAGATTTTGATAGAAAAATAAAGGTCTAATTCACTGCAGGTTCTCTCCCTCTATTGTTTCAGATTCAACTAGACTAAATGAAACATAGTGTCCAACTATACCTTAAACCCCAGAAAAGTAATTTTCAAACACTTTTTTGTACTGTAAAAGTTACATAATTCATATGAAGAAGGATTTTAGGGTAATGACTCAGAGTCTTATGAAGCAATCAAAACTGTAATGGTACTGAAACATCAACTGGACTAATAAAATCAAGACACTTACACATTCCATTTTATTTACTAGTAAAAAATAGATGGAACATACCTTGGAGCTGCCCTTACAGAAATTTCTAAACTTTTAATGTAAAGCTGATTTTGTGGAAACTCAAAATGTAATTTAAGGACTGACTGAGACAGTGCAAAACTTGCCACAAGTGTTCCAGAGTAACAAAGTAAAACATATTTGAAAAATATTGAACTCATTACATTTTATTGCACTCTTCAGAACTTACTTTTTGATATATGCAGATCCTTAGTTCCTATTTCAAAGCTTTTTCAAAGAAGACAAACTTGAAATTAAATCAGTATAGAGAAATGCATATAAGGAGAGCTCATTCTCAGTGAATTTATGTGCAGAAAATTGTTCAAAAGACAGGAGGTTGCCAAAATTCAAAGTAAAAACAGTAAAAACACCACTTCTTAATCGCATGTGAGTCTTCACACCATTGAGCAGGTAAAAAAAATACAACAATTACAGATAAGACTGAATTTTACACACTTCCACACAGTATAAATACAGAATTTTTTAAAAGTGTGACCTGTCTTTACAAGCTGAGTACTGAGGAGTTATCAGCTATGTAAACACTAGCTTTAACCTCTTGCTTGGACCCCCAGACTTCTTGTTTATTGTCTTTTAATTAAAAGCACAGAGAAGACTTAAATGTCCAGAAGAGGTTTTTTGGTTTTCTAAATACAAAGCAAATATAACATCTGAGCTGCAGCTCTCATATTAAATAATTAATACTAGTATTTTGGGCTTCCTCAAAACTCAGCTCTCTTAACTGCATGCAGATTTGTTTCATTTTCCACCATGCTACAGTTAACTGTGAAATCTATCACACAGCAAAAATGTGGAAAACGTAGATGAAAAACAATGAAGGACTTGATGTGTAGCAGAAGTAATCACTGTGAATTATCAGAGTGGATAACGCTTCAAAAATCAGTAAAGGAAAAATGTTACTCTTTTTAAGTGTCATATTACAACAATGTTTTGCTGAAAACTGTTGTCTGCATCCAATTTAGGAAGGCATCTGCTCATGTTTGCTTAAAACAAAAGGGTGGTTGACTTAATGAATTATTTACAGGCATGCAATATGGCAACAGTATCATTACGAACTCTCTCCTAAGATCTCCTCTGGCTACTCCTGGCAGGGTGTCAATTTGCTTGTTTTTATGGTAGGTGCAAAAAATTATGGAGCTCTTCTCTGAAATGAGATTCTGCTATTCCACTCGTTAAATGTTAACAAACTCAGTGAACAAACCACATCATCACTACATTGCTGGGAAAGGTTTCTTTCTTAATAAAAGAACAGTGTTCACAAACGCAGTTTTAAACCAAAATTCTTGAAGTAGATGTGCAGAGATTTATCACAAGCAGGTAATTTCCTAAAACTACCAAGTTTTAGAAAGTATTTTTGATGGTAACAAGAGATTATGAGTATCTTTTAAGAGGAATCTTTTAAACATGAGGATAATTTTTCATGTACTTTCCTTATTCTGCATCAGCATAGTAAGGGCCTACCGAGCAGCTGTGTCAGCATTACCTAATTACAGAAAACAGAGGAAAAAACTATTTGGCAGCAAGAATTCAGAAGTGTGAGGATTTTGTCTGAGAGTAGTATACAACTTTCAAACCACTTGGGCAACTGAAACATCAAGACCCCCTTTCAGAGAGGTCACACAGCCACTTAATTTCAGAGAAGAAGTTAGGGGAAAAAAAAGGCATAATGAAAGTATCCCACACTTGCATGAACCTACCAAAGAGTTACTAACAGAGCACTAAAAAAACAGAAGAGAAGAATCAAGTGGGGATTCCCCAAAGCTCCACTCCCAATCTCATACTATTTCAGTCACTAATGACCTAGATAATGGAGTAGAGTATAATTAGTACATTTGAAGATGACACCAGGCTAAAAGCAGTGGCAAGTGCTGGAGGGCAACTTTAGAACACAAAATGATTCTGACAAACTGGATAAATAGCCAGGGGTAAAAAAAAAAAAGGAAAAAAAAAAAAAAAAAAAAAAAAAAGAAGGATTACAGAATATTTTTCTTGGTAAGAACAGTCACTCAAATCTGGGACAGGGAACAACTGCTCAGTGGCAGAACTGCACAGATAGGCAGGTTCTGCTTAATCATAGCAGAACACCAATCCACAGTGTTCTGTCACTGCAAGGAAAACACTTAAATTATCAGCATGTACAAACTATATGGATGACTAAGAGAAGAGATATAACACCACTGCTTATTGCTGCCCCTGTCTTAGCTCTATTTACCTCACTCCAAGGAGAGACACCTTTCTAATCTGGCTCCAACTGGTCTGTAACAGAAGCCTAAAAACATGGCTCACAAAGACTAAACTAATCATACTGCTTTGTCTTGAGGAGCAAAAGAAAGAGAGAAGGAGAAGAGAAGGAGAGCCCAAACCTTCAAACCCTTGCCTGCTGAAGTAGTTTCCACGTACATGGATAATCTAGTTTAAAATTAATATTCCATTTATTCAAGTAATTTCAACAATTTCCATGATAATACTTGATTCATAATTTATCAGGTAAGAAATAAGCAAGCTTTATAACAGATGCATAATTGAGCTTCTCAGGCACTCATTTGAGGAGACAACAGGCCAGAGGCCCTCAGAGCTGAGTGCATATGTTGTACATAGTACATTTTACATAGGAATAAACACTGACCAACAAAAAGTTATTTTGCTCATTTGATGGCAATGCTGTTTGCTCAGAACATTTAATACAGTGGTATGACCCAGGAGACATAGCATCATCTTTCCTTAATAGTTGCTTTCACCTACCTCATAGGAGAAGAGAAAAATAAAAAAAAAAGAGAAGGAAAATTTTAAAAATAAGGGAGAAGGGAGTTTCAACAAAGTTAAGAAGTTTCATCTCTTTCATAAGCCGACAGATCACAGAAGCCATTTTATTTTCAAGTGCACCTGTTCGTAGTTGTTTTAACAAACATCGTGGTTTTACAAATTACCTTTGTGTGTTCAGGTGGGGTGATAAATGGATGTTCCATATTAACACAGATCTCATTCATCTCATTTGTGTTCAATGTCGCTTGCTTTCTGACCCAAACAGAGTGTTTGTTTCTCTTTGTTTTAAGTCTTCTGGGAATCACAGCATTTCTAAAACAGGTCTAAAGTCACACAGAAAAGATTTCAAGGATGCTATAAACTTGTGTATAATTGGTTAATCTGGACAGGTTCTGGGTGACATTGTGTTTTCTGTGCTGAGGTCTTTTGTCTGAAGGGAGACAAGGACAGGAAAACTGGTACTAGTGTGTGCCTGGCATCCAGAATGAACCACTTTCCTCTGCATTTATTACACCCTATCTATGTACTGTGAGAGAAACTGCAACTGTGCTTTTCCTTTGGGGGACAAAAACCTGTCAACTTGACAAGTCTATGGTCAGTTTGAATAACATGAGTAAATGGATATTTTCCAGAGCTATGAGAGGGCTTTAACTCTTTTAAGGGACGCAAAGATGAGAAACTGCAATGGAATATCCCAAAACACAGGAAGAGGCACCTGATTAGCCCTTATTATGTTCTCCAAGGGTTTCTCTTTAATGTTTATGTGCAGTCCTAATGACAAGAAGTTTCTTATTCTGTCATTTTGAAAAAAAATTTCCTCTGAAATCCCCTTAGAGGAATTTTCCCTTGATTGGTTCAAAAGGCAGACATTCCACCCCTAATATCTGCAACTTAATATTAATTAAATACCAGTTTTTATTGTGTTCTATAGTATGTTTACCATTGCAGTTTTTCCATTGTATTCAAAATCCCTATTTGAACATAAACAGGCCAGAAGCTTTTTAGCTTCAGGGAGTAGGGAAGAGACTAGCTCTGTTGTTTAAGAGTAGTTCAGCACAAAGCTGGAAGGACATCAGGAAGCTTATAAACATAGCATGTAATTTTAGTTAATTTCCCTGCCTTTTAAAGATGTGTTTCTATTTAGTATGGGTGATAGCGTGTTTGTGGCAAGGGTAGGTTGGGCTTAATTTATTAAGTGTGAGTTTAGCTCTTGTAGCCTTCAGCAATTCCAGACTTTCTGCTTAGCTACAGCCAGTGTAATCAGTCTTCGCCTTACAACAGTGCTAAGCTTGGTGTTTGAAAAATACATTGTATTTAAGAAGAGAGAGGAAGAAGGACTAAAGAGAACTGTTTGAGAATAACAAATTAAATTGTCTTTATAGTTAAACTGCAGTCCTGCACATCCTGTGCTGTTGTTGTCTAAAAGACATTACTTGATCTGTCTTCAGTGAGGAATTACTTGATCTGTCTCCTGACAGCGTGCTTGTCTACACTACTGGGGTTCCAGGCTGACCATCATGCATGGGCAATATAAACGTCTGGGAGTATCTGACAGGGGTAAGCAGAGGTATGTGACAGGACATTAACTACTTAGTGGGTTCATTTCATTGCTTTCACAGGGCTCAGCAAGGCTTTGCAGTCTGAGGATGCCACAGCCATCCAATAAAGCCAGATGGATTCCCTCTGCACTCTTGGCAGTCGTACTTCAGTGAAGTTTCTACCCAAAGCTTCTGCAGCCCTTATTTATCTGCTCACATATATGACAGATACATCTATATTATATATTTATATGCTCACATATATCTCTCTATTAGAGAACAAGCTTTGAACACCTCTAGACGCTTTGTCCAAGATTGTGCTGTTTGTTATGAACGTTTTCACAGCTTTGTATTTTTAAACTGACAAAATGAATACATCCAATTTTCATGTGAGGCTAGATATAATGTATCCTGTGGCTCTGGACCATCTCCTGTATGTTTTCATGTTACAAGACAATGTCTGTGTTTAGGCTGTTTTTTCTCCCCACCTCTACCCAGCCCCTACTTTGAAACTTCCAGTGGAAAAAAAGACATCTGAAGCTTGAAGCTGAAAGGCCTGAAGGTTATGGAAGAAGAAAACATTAAAGTAAACTTCAGTCTTGCATGCTGCTGTCTCAGGCACTTATTCCCATGACATGCAAGCCGTGGCACCAGTGCAGAGGGCACAGGAGTTTTGGGAGAAAAGGCAGAGGCAGTGCTGGAAGTGTGTTGTGTGCTGCTGCCTGGCTGCTGGTGGGAGCTGCCTGCACCTGGCAGATGTCTCCTGTGACACTGCTCTCAGCTCTGCTGCAAGCTGCATCTTTGATCAGGCAACCTCTCCTAGCCTAGTGTCTAACTTCTGGCCAGGTTCAGGTCAAACTGAGAGAAAAACAGGTGCAAGTATTGACACACACAAACACAAACACAAACAGCTGTGCATCTGATCTCTCCTATCCTCATACTCACATCCCCTTATTTTCACATGTTACAGGGTCCTCCCTGGCCACAGTCCTTCAGGGATGTTCCTGGCTAGGTACATGTTCCCTTGGGGGTGTCCCTGTCCTGGCATGGGTGTCCCACAGCTGCTGTCTGTCAGGGGTTCCTGTCTCCCTTTCACACACTATGTCCTCCCCAGAGCGCATCTTCAGCCCTGGCAGCTGGGGCCTTTCTTAAACACAGTTTTTCAAGATGTGCCTGTGCTTCTCCAGCTGACAGACATGGATCAGGGTGGGTGTTCTTTCCTGTGCTGCTTCTGTCAGTGCCAGGGGTGGCTCCACAGACTTGCCATGGGTCCCCAGCCTTCTCCCACATCCTGCACTGCTGTAGTCCCCACCAATTAAACCTTGTCTCTCCAAGAAGTACAAGCCTTGAAGGAGCCCATTCTGACCCATATCAGGAAAACTGTATCCTTCAACAGACCCTTGTTCCCTGTTTCCCGAGTATCTCCTGTTTTCTGGGTGACCTAGTAACAGTGGCTGAGGGCCTTCCCAGCTGAGGTCCCTACACGCAACACAACTTTCCAGGAAAGTAAATAAAACCTTGTGTTTCCTCATCTCACACAAATATTTTGAAATTAGTTCACCCAGAGGAAACCCTGACATACGCACAGGTCAGCACAGGGAGGGTGGCTGTCGATCTCCATGGGAGAAGGCAGGGATGTCCCTCATTTGCAAAATGAAACCAGCCCCAACAAACGCTATCAAGTTTCTATCTGCCATTAATCATGTCCCTCACTGTTTCTTGGAAGGCTTGAGGAAAGTGCTCTGGAGAGGCTGCCATAGCCCCAAGCTCTCTTTCGTCAGGATATCTGTCTTCACATTTTTATTTTGACATGATGTGTATAAAGTTGCTAACTGCAGCTAATGGTTTGAACATTGTTTTAATATTTATAGAGTTTGTTATCTCATAAGCTGCAGATACAACTAGGTTCCAAAGATGTAGAAATAGATGACAAACTATCATCAACCCAAAAAAAAAAAAAAAAAGGAATAACTATAACATGAATATGAAGAAAGGAAGTCATTGAAGAAAGGAAGTCATTAAATAAAGCACAAGAAAATTGTAGTTTTTGTATGCTCTACGTATATTTCTGTACAGAACTACATGATAATTTAAAAAAATAGCTAAATTGTCCATCACTAGATGCTAATGTCCCATAGCTGACCTGATAATTGCTTGTAGATGTCATTTAAGGATCAGGTATTGTGAAGTCAATTAAAAAGCAAGAGAAGTTCAGAGCACTTGTGTGACACAGAGAGGAAGCTGAAGGAAACATGGAGCTGGTTGTGGCATGTGACAGAGGATGAAGGTCTGTTAGGAAGGGGTGCAATAAAACAGAGGTGGTGGGAAATAGTGGTGGACAAGTATTGGAGAGGAAATTGTAGAAACTGAAGAGCGTAGGTACAAGAAGTTATAACAATTAGCGTGGAAGAACAGCTGGCACCAGTTAGGAAATTTATGCGAAGAAAGCATTACAAACCAGATATATTGTCAGCTAAATGTCGCAAAAATTTGTAAAAAGTCATCTACCTCCTGAATTAATCACAAGTCACTTATTTAAGAGTGTTTGATCTCAGTTTGTAAATGTGAGAGAATGATGTCTTTAAGACTGATCTCAGCAATAGTATATTATTTCTATTTTTTACTGGATATTGTGAGAAAATATCTTGTGAAATGTTTGCATAATATAATCATTCTCACAAAGCTTTCCAGACTGAAATTAGCTTTCTACAAATATTTTACCAGAAAAGTCTACTACATAAGTATTTGCATAGTCTACTTGCAAAGGAGGTCAAGTCTGTGTCATGTCTTTTTGAAATGCAGATACAAGGATACTCTAATAGGTCAGTTCTTGTAATTCTGAAAATCTGGAATAGTCACAGAAATAATGAATCTTTTAGCATAAAAGTCCCATGGATGCCTTCTCTGCCATTGTTTTAATGTGAACTATTATTTCCTATATATTCTGTGAGTCCAGACTATGATAAAAGCAAAAAGGAAATGAAAGATGAGTCTGATAGATGAGGCCACTAATCTCAAAGGCTGTTTTCAAGAAAGAAGGAAGTTTAATTTATGGGCAGAAATGTTTTGGTGCCATAGTTATTTTACAATCAGTACTGCATTCCTAAATTTTCTTTTAATCTCTTTTGTTACCTTAAGTCATTATATGATAATACATATAATATATGTAACACATAATTTAGAAAAGAAGCTTCGAAATAAATGAGAATTAAATATAAACTGTCCCTTTTTGATGACTGGAGCCAAAAATGGAGAAGGGAAAAGGCCTCAAGAAAGGGATGGCAACATCATCCATATTATTATTCCCAGCCATCACTGGATGTAAACACATCTGCAACTTAAAATGCAGCATTGGATCTTTTAAATAATAAAAATTGTCCAGACATTAATGCAGCAGATATGATATAGGTTGTTATGATTTTAGTGTTTTCCTAATTAACATTATAGCAATAATAACATTGTCAGATTCCAGGATCTTACTTCATATATTTGTTCTCCAATCATGCCTTTTAATAAAGCTACTGACAGAATCAGATCATTTGCACACAGTACATTGTATTCAGCTCCCCGTACTAATGTACAAATATACGACATGAATATCTTAGTCCACAGCAACCCTAGAAGTCTACTGCAGAACAATGGATGTTGTACTCCTTCTGCTCCTACTGAGATGAAGATCATTATCAAAAGACAGAAAAAATGTTCAGACATCCTCTGGGTTGACAAAATATAAAAAAATCCTCAAATTGCTGAAGTGAACCTAATCTGTGACAATATTCAAAGCACAGACAATTCTGCCACTGAGTAAATATACTGTACATGTTACAACAGTGTCAAGAATTGAAACTGCACTGCCTATGAATGTGTTACATTAATCAGCCCTGTAACCAAAATACTGTGCAGTGCTGTTGCAAGCTGGTCCTGAGATAAATAGAAATGTGGTCTGTGTAAATGGCACTGACTAAAGAAGGGCTCTTGCCATATTGAATATATTGCTTTTCAGGGAAATAGAGTGGTCAGATGTGACATCAGATTTATTTGCCCCTCTCAGGAACAGCTAAGTTAGCTTTGAGAAAAACTCTTTGCAATGATATAGTGCAAACATTATTCCCCACGGCTTGCAGCCAGACTGCTCATGTAAAGTATATTTTGAATTAAAAAAAGGGTAGAAAACTTATTCCTAACCATAGTAAAATGTTAATATTAATGGGACATTTCATTTAAATGTCAAAAATAATTAATAACATCTTGAAATTTTCTATTGAGGTAAAGATAGCAATTTACCTACATACCTGTTTTCTCTCCTGTTACCAAATGTTGATACTCTCAAAGGAATCATCGTAGCAAATGGTGTAAGGAAAATCAATATGTCCAAACTAGAGACATGGTTGGTACCCAGAAAATGATGAATTATCTCAATATCAATAATTTCTCATAACAGCTTCCAATAAGCACAGAATTATTCTGATGAATTCATCAGGTAATATGAAGACTTTATCTAGGCTTCAATGGTTAAGAACAGGAGAGACAACAGTATATCATCATAAAGATTATAGTCTATAGCCTGTTCAGAAAAGGTCTGCACAAGCCTACAGGTATTAGCAGAACTAAATAGAAGAGCATAACCTTGAAATTGTGATTGTAGAGGAAGGGAGAGAGAGCAATGAAAAGAATACTTGTCTTTCTCTTGCGATATAAAGATATGAGTTTTTGACATCCTGATCCATCTTTTGTGAAAATGTGGAATAGCAAAGCCTCTATTTCTTCCAGAAATAAAATGTATGCTCTTTCAGTATTTCTACTTGCAATTCACAAAAATTCACAGTGGACCAGACTTTATGACACAGAAAACAGTCATGTCAGTCTTTGGTCAGGTTTCATTAGAACATGCTCTGTTGCACTTCTCTATTCTGGAGGATCAAAAGACAGCAACAGTCAGATTTTCAGGATTCTGCTCAGGAAGGATTCTCCTACAGTCTATTTTGTATGGTCCTGCTCACACAACTTAAAGCTGAGGTCAATTACTTCATCGACAATTTCTTCATGTTCTGAAGATCAAAAAAGTCAATTGGGATAACTCAGTCTGAGTCCGCTAGCAAAACCTGCTAGGAACTTTTTGATTGTTCTACAAGCTGGCGAAGGATTTTTATCTTGACAATTTTGTGGTGAATTAGCAGTAACTTATATATGTACAAAAAAAGAAATATGTATTATCCCTGAGAAAGATTTAACTATGCTAGAGCTGTCAGACAGCTTTGCTCCTTCAGCATTTCCAAGCCAGTTTTTCAGACTCAGGACTTGATTCAAATGCTTCAAGAAAAATATGATTACATTTATTTTAACTTCAGCCAATCTCAGCTGTCACCAAGTGAGTTGTGATTCTCTCTCAAAAGAATCAAAGTAGATGTTACCACATTTTTGCTTAATCTTTGAACTGCAGAATTATCGCTCTTTGTTTTAGCAGAGAGTTTACGTTTTCATGTTTTCTAATATTTCCTGCCCCTCAAAAACTCTCAAAAAACTTGCTGTAAGAAGGAAGAGGTTTTTTGGTTTTTTTCTGATTTTGTTTTTTTGTTTGATTGTTTGGTTGGGTTTTTCGTCTTTCTCCATCCTACCACTTACTTGCAGATATTCAAAATTTGTCTGAGCTTGGTCCTGGTCCAGGTGACTGTGTCTGAGCAGGGCGGTTGGACCAAACAACCTTGACAGGTCCCTTCCAACTTCAGCTGTTGTGCGATTCCGTAACTTCAGAGTGTGGATCCCTCGAAGCGTAACCAACATGACAAAGACCATAGAACTACTGCATATATAAGAGCTCATGTGGAGAAGATAGCTCAGCAGAATGATGTTGCTTTCGTCAGGGCAGTGACAGCCAGGATCAGCAAGTTGTTACCACCTGTCTGATAATACAACAAACTAAACATGGGTGGAACAGGACTAGTCTAGACAGTTTTGTAGCATCTAGCAGCCAGAGTTGGGGCTTTTTGCTAGTTTGTTATTAAAAGATATTTCATGTGTTTTATCTGTTCCATTCTGTACTACAAAGCCTGCTACATTATTACAAACTGATGCTACGGGTGACAGGAAAACGCATAATCTGTAAGAGAGGTATGGGAGTGGGGACAAGATTTTTCAGTGATGGTGAGTTCCATAATGTTACAGCTTTTATCTGCCCTCTGGAACTTCCTAATTTCTTCTAAAGAGGACACATATATAAGCCTTCTTTTTACAAATTTTTTTATGCACTTGTTTATGTGGAATTAGACAAAGCACAGTGATGCTTGTGACTATTAAAAAAACAAACAGTAAAAATCAGCCTTGATAGATCAGTATCTTTTTCTTAAGAATTAAGCCTTTTTCAGTTCACTGTGTCATAATGAATGTCATACCTTGATACAGCAGTGTGCAATGAAAATGAAAAATCCTGATCATTTTTTATTTCTGCAGTTGCTCATGTCACTGGCATGCCCCACTAAAAACGAGAATTTGGGATGGACGATCTATTTTGTACCCTCTTCCTTTCGGAATTAAAAATAGAGAATGCTGCAGTATCAATAAATGTATTTGCACTTCAATTTTTTCCCTTCATGAAAGTGAGAATTTTGAACATCAAAAAAATAATTGTGTTGTTCCCTCAGATTAGCTCTCTGTCTGAAATATACTGTGTTAGAATGCTAATTGAGTTTGACATAGGCATGGATATAAAATGCATCATGCCACTCAACTTACCAGCAGTGAAACTGATTACCAATTATAATCATTCTCTGCATGGTGACAGCATACCAAGATGGAGATGTTGAATATTTCAGTTTGCAATATTATCTGGGTTGTTTAAAGTACTGACTACGTGTCCTGAAACCAATAGAGGTAATTGGTATGCATGTAAGAGCTGGCAGGCTGAGCACATCACTTATTTATAGAGTCTTTTGATGTAACTCTGTGGAAAAAAAATGTTAATAAAACATGGTTCAAAGCAAAATTTACACTCACCATTATAATATGACATAAAGTACAAATTATCGTACCTGAATAACTGTTTTCTAGTGAATAGTGTTCCTTTTTCCTTTTATTGAAATAGTCCACTGAAACCTAACAGAAGGGGGAAGGGGAACACAAAGAACAAGAAGGCTATTAACTCTTTTCATTTTGTGATGCAGCTATCTGGAAATTAAGATGCATACACAAGATAGAGAGTGGAAAATCACTGGGTATGTCATCGCTTTCATAACCTTCTAATTTGCTCCACAAATTGGTTTATGGTCCTCTTAGGGCATGTTCATCAACAAACTCCATGTCAACAATTGATATGAGGCTTGAAATGGACCAGAAAACAGGATACAGGAAGTAACATGGTGACCTCAGTTGAAAGGCAATGAGCCAGCTAAATCGGCCGTCATGTGAGTCCTTCTACTGCAAGGACACCAGCAATCCTTACTTCTTTTCAAAGAGGAAAATAAAATATGGAGATAATGTGTACAGAATGCTTTGTTTTTGTCAGAACTAGCTGTAAGCCTGATTGAATCTATGCACAATGCAAACGTCGTGTCAGAGGCAAAAAAACCCTAGAGCTTTTAGTCACCAGATAAGAGACACAGCAAATGCTGATAAAAATTAGTTTCATTAGACTCAGAATTTATTTTCTGTGGAGTGAGGTGAGGAAAATCCTTAATACCAGCAACAAAAGGGGAAAAGGGATGTTAGGGTGTCCAGGCTATCTCACAAGGGTTAAATATCAAGATACTGTATAATATTAATGAGAAATTGCATTTAATCTTGTCATTAATCACTGAATTGTTATGTTCATGCCCAGTGGTGGCAAATTAAAGTTGACCAAGCACTGACCACTGTCATTTCCATAAAGCTGACCATCTGCATTTCCTGCTGTTAGATGTTTCACTGCACAAGCTCTCTCCTCCGGGCATGTATTTTTAAGGGACTGTTAGCATTTCATGCAAGCTGAATAGCACATTAGTGATGCCCTTCGTTCTTTAATTTTTGCCCTGTGATGCCTGTCCATCATGGCAATGTAAACTCTGCACAGGTACAGAGATTAGCTATTAATGTCTCCCAAAAATGCCTTAGCACCTCAATGATTTTGCCCTAAAAATAGGTAGATGCTGGTAAAAACAGTCAGAATCCACAGTGAATGAATTACTATGTAGTGAGTTCCACACTCAGGTAGTCTCATTAATGTAATTTAAAGCCTTCAGTTTTATGTAGCATTGAAGGCTACATCTGCCCATCCAATAAACCTATTGATCCTGTGGCTTGTCTGCAGGCCTGATGTCATGGAGATCTTCCTGATTTCATTTTGGCTTTGTTAAATACCTGGGATCACTTTTCAACTCCACTTTAAAAGTTAAGCGCATCCTCTTGAGATCATAATTTTACCTGAAACAATATTTATTTACTTAGAGCATATTTGCATGATTAGAGCATGAGGAGAAATATGGCTGTGAAATGTAAGGCCAAATTCTCTGCAAGTTGGCTGCTATCAGGACTGTAAATCCTGGAGAAAATACCATGGATTTGAGGTGGGTAAGGAAAAATAAATTCTCCTAAACAGTATGTTTCTTCTGGGCTAACCAAATTCATGTTTTATTCATAAAACACATAATATAATGCTTGAATGTAGAACATTATTTCCCTGGAGCCAAAGTCCTCAATAGACGTCAAGACACCGGAGGAGAGAAGAACACAGAATTGCACATACACATTTCCCCCCTCCCCGTCCTTCCACTCTCCTGAGTGCTTTTTGGAACTGTACTTTGGGATCAAGTGAAGCCCAAGTACACTTCCAATACAGAAACTCTCACATGGGGAATTGTCCTTCAGACAAGCAAGTAATCAGCCTGTTTGCACCCATACTACATCTGTGTATCCTGCCTTGGCAGGAAAAGCTCCAGTCAGCCAACTCACAGATCAGCTTTTTCCAAGGTCCCTTGCAAAATGTGTCTCTACAGGAGGTGGGTACTGATCAATCACGAGGACGTAGCTGTGCACACTAGGAGCTACTGCAGGAGTTAATTGTAGAGAGAAGACTTAATCCAGTGGTGGAGTTAGGCCAAATCAGGCCATTGTTTACTTCTGCACCTGTAACTGAGCTACTTAACAGTCACAAGTTACAATATTGTTTTGTTAATAACTGAAGTGAAATTGTCTTGTAAAATTGTTTTCTAGTATTATTTGGTCAACATGAAGACTTCCTTTTCGGGCATCAGTGAGGGTGTGATCACATCTCATTTGCTCCCACTGATTTCACTAAGCCATTTTCCCCTCATCCAGCTGGCTGTTTGTCACTGAGACCCTAAGCCAATCCTCCACAGTGGTTTTGCCACTGCCTGCTCAAAGCAGACCCTTAAGATAAGCAGAGTTTGCTGCCAGGCACTCCGTACTCCAAGCCACCTACAGGTGTGTGAGCTTTGGTGTAAAATTCAGGGCTTTTATGAGAAGGCACCAAGGTCTCAACAGCCTAATGTTAGGTGTGGCACAGGGCCTGCAGATTTTGTGTGACCCAGAGCTGCAGCCCACTGCAGACGGCTCAGGGTGTAGAGGCAGAGCACTCAACCTCTGCCTGATATCTAGATCCAGTTGAGTCCAGGGCAGCCTCTTCACTGCCAAGTTTCAAATCTGGAACTATTTCTTGAGTACCATCAAGGATGCAGCTGTCAGGAGGGGAAAATTAGGTTGATTTACCCTCAGAGAATGCTACACTAATTCAGGAAATGCACACAAAGGACATGAGAAACAAACATCAATTAGAAGAAGAAACATGAAAATATCTTTCAGCATCTGCCCTGCCCTTTATTATTATTCCAAGTGCATTCAACCAATCATTCCCTCAGTCTGCTTCATTATCAGCAAATTGTAAAATAAATACTGAATATTTTTATCTTTCCATTAGCAACGCTGAATCTCATTTCCTTGTCCGGAAGATTTCCATGACTGCCACAAAGGGAAATATCCTGTGGTGGTCATCTCATTCAAAAATACATCTCTGAAAGAACATAAGGCTCAATTTAATCCTTCTAAGTTTTAGAAAAATAGGAAAGAAGTTAATGAAATGACAGCAGCATTTTTATTAGGGTATTAAGTTTTGAGCTGAGTGCTGAAAAGGCGCAACAAGCCATTTAGTGAAACACCACAGGAGTAAAGAAAGAAGGAAGAAAATACAGACAGTAAGAGCTTCTTTTGTTTATGGTTTGAAGCATGCTGACAACAGTTATTAAGGTATTAATACTGAATACCATTATGCTTTCAGAGGCTGCATATTATGTGGGAAAGAAAGAGGCTTCTCAGTATCTATTTTTACCCCATTTCTAGATGATACAGAATACACATATTCAGGACATCAGAGATTATATCTACAAAGCTCCTGAAGAGAGGAGGGGCTGTGAGCACGCCGTGACCTTGATCTTGCAGTGGGCCCTGCAAGCAGCTGCTGTGCAGCGTGCATGAGGAGGGTCCATGCTAAAGGAGTACTTGCAGGTTTGGTACCTCTGAGTCCAGGAAATTAATTTTCTTCCCTTTGATGTGAACTACTAGTGGAAAACAATGCAGACAAAGCGGGAAAACTGAAGAAATTGTTCTCTGTATAAGTGTATCTAATTAATAGTCAGCAGCCACTCTCCACCCCATATCCACCAGGGTTCTTCATCTACTTCAAGTGTCTTTTTTCTCATAGGGGATTAAGGAAGGAGAGTCCTTGGGCCAGAAAAAGAGGGAAGCAAACACAAAAGGGAATTAATGCACCGCTTTCAGAACTTAATTCAACTTTTGAGTGATCATGCTCAGACTAACATCTTGCTCCTGTTGAATGACAGCTCCCTGTATAGACTGCTTACCTCTCGTGTCCTAACAGACAAAAAACTTCACCAGGAAAATCCTTCTGGTAGCCATCCTGTTCCGACAGATCAGCTCATTTTTACTGATATTGTGTAGATTATATTTACCTTCAGGAGCAGCATAAATAGATTTCTGAGCATGTATTTAGGTTTAGGTGCTGGTGTTGTAATGTCTCCTCTGCTGCTATACAGATCAGTGTTTGCTTGCACAAGGGTTTTTTTACCACTGAAATGTTATAACAAAACAGACAATCTGTACCCCTGAGTAAGCAATTTAACCACAGATAAGAAAAAGATGGATTCTAGTATATTTCATTCCATAAACTGAAAATAAAAATAATAATGAAGTAGTCTGTAATAAAGAGACAAATTGCAAATATTACACTATTGATTCGAAGGACTAATTTTAGAGAGGTGCTTTCAATTGTCATCATTATAGATCCTGAAAATGAATGGATTCTTTCAGCAATACTGTCTTCCAAAAAACAACCTCTCATTACTTGCAATATTTTGAATAAAATTAAGGTAGCACAAAACTTTAAGCAGATGGTTCAGTGACTTTTTTCTTTACAAATCATAGTTATGGAGGCATCCACTTCATATTTTATTGCATTTTCAATGGGTACAGAAAATTTCAGTCTGATAATGACCTTTGTACATCATGCTGCAAATTGATTTTGATGACCTTTCACTCTCAGATAATTAGGCTTCACGCACATTCATCTTCTTCACATTGCACTGAGACTGCCTACCGCACTGGACTCCATAAATTTCCCCCTTTCCAGCATGTTGCCTCTCATTTTTCATCACCGTTTTGTTGCTGTTGGAGAATTTAGTATTTTTTTTCTGTAAAAACTGCATTTTCAATTTAGCTTGCCCTTACATCATAGAATCATAGAGTCATTAGGGCTGGAAAAACCTCTAAACCTTATCGAGTCCAGCCTCTGACCAAACACCACCATGTCAATGAAACCATAGCACTGAGTGCCATGTCCAGTTTTTCTGGAACACTTCCAGGGACGGTGATTCCAACACTTTCCTGGGCAGCCTGTTCCCATGCTTGATAAGCCTTTCAGTGACAAAATTCTTCCTGATGTCCAACCTGAACCTCTCCTGACACAGCCTGAGACCACAATGTTAACAGCTGTGCTATTGTTAAGATTTGGTTTTGAAAAGGGTGAAAATAGTTTTCTCTCTGTTCATAAAAGAAAATTAAAAAAAAAAATTCTCAAATAGTCTTCTACTCATTGCTCTGCCTCCCTCAGGTAGACTTCCTCCTCCAAACTAAGCCTTCTCTGGATGGTTCAGTCATTTGGCTTAAAATATCACTCAGTCCTCCACAAACTCCATATACACCACATCATAATCACTATAGAGGACACTGTGATATCCTAGAAGAGGCTGATTTCCAGATGGGAAAAAGCCCCCCTGGACACACAGCATAGAGACAAAACACATGAACACAGCTGTCTGTAGTGGAATATTTTTTCTTAGGCATCAGCTTCTCTAAAAATAAATGTTTTCTAGGGAAGTGCACTTGTTACACCAAGATATACTCAAGTACATGTTCAATATGCTCTGTAAATGATTAGAAAATTTCTGAATGTGAACTGCTAAAAATCACATAGTTAAAAAGCAGACATACTAGAAGGTAAAATATATTAAGTCTTTCAGTTGAAAATTATAAAGGAATTAAACCCCTTATATTAGACTGCAGGCAATTACTTAATCCTAAACACATTATTCTAATCAGGGCTTTTTTCATCTTTTGACAACAAAAGTTGGTCATATGTTTCATGTCCAACAACTTAATACTGGCAACAGATATAATAGGATAAGAGTTGTATCTAGATTAATAAATATCAACAAATCTGTCCTGAGTCACAAAGGAATTGCATGGACAAATCAGCCAATGACTCAATGTGGTTTCTCTGTGTGCTTGCCTTACAGACCTGAATAGAGGACATGGGTCTGCAGTGCCAGAGTTCTGCGGCCAAAGCTCAAGGCAAAGCCTTTTAGTCCAATCTGTCATAAGCAAATTGATATGCAGGCGCAAAAAAAGATGAAAAGAAGAAGTAAGAAGAGAGACAGAAAAGCAAGCAAACCATACTGTTTGTTTTGTAAAAGGTTAGCAAGTTTTAGTTCCCTGTAAAGAAAGACAGAATTGTTTCTATCGACATGCTCTGATATCAATACTGGTAAATTCTATTAACTTCAGTCCAACAAGAGCATTTGTGTATTTCTGCTAGGAAAGGAAAACTGGAGCAGGAGATGAAGATCTCAGAGAGTAAGAAGCTTAAAGCCAGTCAAGCTTAACAGTACATTCATATTGAGATATTTTTACTATTAATTTTATTGTTGTATTTGTCAGCAAAGGAAAGCTCCAACAGAGGAAGAATTCTGGAACACAGCCAGAATGTGTTTACTATCTTATGAGCAGGATGGAAAACAGCTTTCTACCTTTCTTGCTGCATAAGATCCACAAGGGCAGGGACTTTGTGTTCTCCTTTATTCTGTACAGCTATCAGCACAGTGTCAGTTCTTAATAAATAATAAATAAAATAATAACTTGAAGAACATATAAAAAGATGAGTGGGGAGGACATACTAAATTATTCATAAATGTTCCCAACAATGTCACTTTCCAATTAAAGTGTCATCCTATCATCTGTGTGGGTGAGACAACAACCTTCATCTCACACAAATGCGACAGCACTAAGAGCAGAAGGATTTTGTCATATATTAGTACCTAGGGTGTGATAAAACATTTAGAACAAGTTTTCAGGAGTGGAGTTTTTCTATAATTGTCTTGCCTACACCACTGAAATTCCAGCCATTTTTCTCATATGAAATATATGGACTACAATTTGTCAAACAATTTATATAACAATTTGAATAAAAGCTCATAAACTACTTAGTAGTTCTCTTTTTTTAGTAAGTCACACTAATCAGAAATAATGTTAAATTTATAAATGGCTACCTCCCTATCAGTTTCTCTCTACTATGAATCTACTGAATTAGGTTCTAAGGGACTGCTTCTGTCCTGCCTTGGTTAACCACGAGCCGTGTGAATCCTCATGTCAGCAGTGCAGTCTAGTTTATGCTCCTCTTGTTCAAGGCCAGCTTATTCACGCTGTATATTAGATGAAGTGAAGCATGAGTTATCCCGCCAGCCTTTGTACTCCACAGTGCAGATCTTCCTACAGCCACTGTTGTGACTTCCCTGCCTCTGCCACGACCACTAAGACCAGAATAACCCACACAGCGATGGGGGTACTCTGCATCTCTCCCCCTGTTTAGAGGTTTCCTCGGTTCCCACAAAGACAGCGAGCAATAGGCAGAGAAGGCAGAAAAAGCAGGTGAAACACATCTGTTCCTCCAACCCTAAGGAAAATGTTCAGAGCAGGATGTTACTGCTCTTCTCCAGTGGTTCTGTTCTGAGTCATACAGCATTAGTGCAGTTCTCACAATTACAGCACCGGGAACCATGAAGCACTATTACAATAAACATGAGATTCATTCCTATAGAGTTTCTAGCTATCAGAGACACAAAATTTGGAACACTAAACTCTGAAAGATGCAAACACAGAAAACAAAACAGAGCAGTTCCAAATGCATGTTGTTTAATCTCTTGATTCCTAAACACATCTTATCTGTACAAAGACAGGGCGCAACTTGGGCTGGCAGTGCTCAGGAAAGAATTCTAGTGGTCGATGACTGGGGGCCAAACTATCCTTCTTTTCTTCTGCCATTTGTTCAGAGAGTTGGACTAAGATGTGAAATTTCCTAACAATGCCGTGCTCATTTGAGTGTATGCTCCCTCATTATAGGTATATCATCTGTGTAAAACTGATTAGTTTCATATATAGAGAAGTAAAGACAGGTCTGCATAGACAGGTGAAGAAATACCACTAATAACAGTTTGATTTAATTGATAATAGTCGTGAAATAAACTGTTGACAAATTTCAAGGACCAGATTTTTTATTTATTGTACAGCTGAAACTAATGATGAGATTTAAGCATGCGACAAATCTGTATAAAATGTTATGGATAGCACCAGTATGCAGAACATTTCCCAGATCCTCTCATTTATTTATAGCTGAGATGATGGACAAAGCCTTTAAGCTGGCTTCTTAGAGCACACTGCACAATCATTTCCTTCACTTTCACGTCAACAAGCTTTGACTTGATAAATTTCAACAGAAAAATGCTGGGTAAAGCACTGCAGACCTGCACGATTCATTTTGCAGCAATTTTCTTGAGGCTGCCTCAAGATTGACCTGCTATCTTCCTTGTCTTCTTATCATTTTCCCATCTGGAAAAGTCTGAGTCATGTGGTACACTGGGGAGTAAGTGACCTGAGACTGCTGGTGCATTCAAAGGTCATTAACAGTCATAACTCTTAAAATCACCACCCTCCTGCAGACAAGGTTAATAGTAGTCTATAGAATTGGTAGAGAGGTTTACCTCTACTATTGAAGTAGTTAACTAGTATAAATACCAAGTGAATTTTTTATTTTCTTTGTTACCTCAGACATAAACTAAGAATTGCATGTTTTATAGGCTGCTACTGAAGATTACGTTGAAAACTTGGAAATTAAAGCTTTTAGACCTTAATGGCCAGTGAAAGATACCATTCTCTATATATCTTTTGGATTAATTTACGAATTTTCTTCCTCTAAAATTGAAATACATCTGTCTTTTCACACTGCCTGGCAAGTTTGATTAATATAGCAATTATCTTAGCAGTCTAGCCCAAGGATTTTTAATCCAAAAATTTGAAGAATTCATTTCCAATATAGACGAAAAATCTACAAATCTGAGAAAGACACTAATTGGTAGAAAAATCACCTCCATAAGTCAGTTCAGTGCCATAAATTAAAAACAAACAAAAAAACCCAACACCCTCACCCTCCAAAACCAATGCAGATTTCAAAGTCTAAATTTCTTAACTAAAAAAAAAAAAATTGCTCCCTAAATAAAATTCGGAAAACCTTTTTTGAAGAGAATAGGAAATGCTGGGGTTAGATACAATGAGTTAAAAAAAAAATCCCCTTGCTATCACTTTAAACAAATGCTAACAATGAAGGATAATCTAGATATGTAAGAAACAAACAAAAAAGCTAATTTCTATAAAAGAGATACAAAAATGAGCATCTAAGAGGGCATAGATAATAATTATAAGCAGTCAATAAAAGAAGGAATAAATAGTTCATCAAAATGGTAAAAACATACACTAAGTATAACTGAGTGATAATAACTGTTGTTATTACTCCCAAGGTAGGTAAACTCCCTGATAATTTTATTTCTAGTGGTACAGCAGTTATATCCATATGTGTGTGTGCGTGTATACACATACACACTCGGATGAGGTGTATATACATGAATGACAAATATCAGTGCTAAAATGAAAGAAGTCCATACACTATGGTGAACTAATTATGCAGTTTGGAAAATTCATCTTTTGTTTACACGAAGAGTTTACGATTTCACTACTTAAAATCCTTCAACAGGGTGACACTTCTTTTTATTAAAAAATACTTTGCTTCATAAAATACAGGATTAAAAAAATATTTTTCTGCAATCTATATCTATTTATAATACTGATATTTATAACTGCATTCTACACTTTTGTACCTATAGATCTCACTTATCAAATCTGGAGTAGTGTACTTTACAGGTGTATGAGAGAATAAAGCTTAATATGTCCCTGGTAAGTTCTCTGCAAATTTCAGGCACTTTTTAAGACTCCTTTTACCCCTGCACTCTCCCTGAAGTCCTGAATGAATTGGTGAATTGCAGAGTTTGTGAAGCCTTTCACTCTGGGTCACTGATGTGATTCAAGTTGAAGTCAGCAGTGGACCAAGAATCACTACCATCTGAGGATGAGTTTGTGCTCCTCTAAAAGGAGTTGCTAGCTTTAGCCAGTTTCCTTTGAGGCAAGGGTGACAAGCACCATCTCAGATGAATGTCAGATCTCAGCTGACAATCTTTTGGTTCAGTCTTAGCTGGAAAGACTGAATATCTGACCCACAGACCAATCACCCCAAGACAGAGGGGAGCAGTACTCAAGCTCCATTAAAAGTGTCAAACAACTCTTTCTCCTGTGTAGAAAAGATGAAGAATTTGTTTTCCAAAGCTACTCATCTCTACAGCATTCATGAAAACTATGCATGAAAAAGAGAATAAAGGATTTACATGACTGTATAGTCAAGTTGTCAGTAAGGAAACTTTCTGAAAAAGGAAGAATGTTACCTTGTCTTCTTGTTCTGATTGTCCAGAAACTGATACATCCTGATTTGGAAAAAAAAACACCAAAAATGTTACTTAATCATTAGAAATTGATGTGAGTGTGAAGGAGGCATTGGTTTAGCTGTCTCCTGTAGGGCTGTCTCTCCTTTGAATATGAAAACTAATTTTTTAAATAGAATGACCTCTTCCAATAATATTCCTATTATTGCTACAAGTGTAGCATTTCGATTCCTGCATTGTTTACAAGCAACTTTAAAAAGTCTGTGCTCATGTTGACACTGACCTCTGTGAAATGATGGGCAATTTCTGATTTGTTTAAATTTCTTTTCAGCTGATAAAGGAACGCCACTGGTACACAAAAATACACGCATTAAGTGATGGGGTTGCCTTTCTATTGGGGGACCTTCTCAAATAAGGTTTTTCTCTACATAATCCCCATCTTCATGGTATCAGATGATCTGAGTGATTTCTAGTCCCAACCCCCTTTTCTCCTAACCAACATTATTTGCCCATTGCCCATAACAGCTATGTACCTAAAAATGCTATCTATCCCAGTTTAATCCCATTGCAGCAGGCTTTAACTAGTAAAGCCTTCTAATTTACTAAATAAGGAAATCTGAGATCTATGAAATAAGAAAGCCACATTCCTATGAATTAGTCCTTCTCACCTGACCTGGTGAGAACCTGGTGGAACTCATTCATGCTTCTTTAAAACAGTATCATTGGTGGTTCACTAGTTTGTTTTTCCAAATTCCTAATCTACTTTTTCTTTTCTTTTTTGTCAGTACCTATGCAAAACAAACATTGCATGCAAAACATATTTTTTCACATGTAGGATTCTGTATAGCACAAAATCAACTACTGCTGCTCATCAGTTGCCAGTCTTGACTGAAGAGTACTTAATGCTTAAGCTGACTGACTGGTGTTCCAGGGTTCCAGCTCACCGGGTGAAATACAAATCTGCCGATTGTTGTAGCACAGGATCAGTCTGAAGCCTCTTATTTGGCAAAACACTCATACATGTAACTACATTTACACGTGTGGGTAATTATAACATGTGCAGAATATCCTCCCATCACCAAGTCTGAGTCTGCTATTTAAATGATTGCTTAACTTTGAAAAAAAAACCCGTTATTTTTTTAATCTCTGGTCACTTAGCTGTTGTCATGGTTTGACACTGGCCCAACACCAGGCACCCACGAGAGTTGCTTGCTCACCCTCTCCTGCCACAGCTGGGCAGAGGAGAGGAAAAGAAAAAAAACTAACAAAGGGCTCATGAGTTGAGATAAGGACCGGGAGAAAACCACTTCAAGAGCAAAACAGGCTCAACTTAAGGTTGCAGAGTGAATTTATTACTAACAGAATCAGAGAAGGATAATGAGAAGAAAAATAAGCCCTTAAAACACTTTTTTCCCCCCCAGCCCCTCCCTCCTTCCCACCTACAGCGCAGGGAGACAGGGCAGGGGGGTTTGGTCAGTTCATCACCGAGATTCCCTTCCGCTGCTCCGGGACAGGAGTCTTCCCCTGTGAGGCCGTGGGGTCCCTCCCACAGGAGACAGCTCTCTCTGAACTTCCCCAGTGTGGGTCCACTCTCAGGAGCAGCAGCCAAACCGCACCTGCTGCAGCGTGAGCCCCTCCCACGGGCACACAGCCCTCCCAAAACTGCTGTGCCGTGGGTCTCTCTTCCCACGGGGTGCAGTCCTCCAAGGACAGGCTGCTCCAGCCTGGAAGCGAGGGCCCTCTCTCTCCCCTGGGTCTCCCACTGGATCGCAGCCTCCTCCAGGCATCCACCCGCTCCAGCACGGGCACCTCCCCCACGGGCTGTGGGTGGATCTCTGCATTCCCCGTGGATCCCCACGGGCTGCAGGGGCACAGCTGCTTCACCATGGTCTGCACCACGGCCTGCAGAGGAACCTCGGCTCTGGGGCCTGGAGCACCTCCTCCCCCTCCTTCTCCACTGACCTTGGTGTCGCCGTGTTGTTTTCCCTCACATGTTCTCACCTCCTCCTCTTCTCCGACTAGAAGAAAAAAACTGTGTGACCTTTGTTTTGATTTTCTCCTTCAATATGTCATCACAGAGGCGTTACCAGCCTCTCTCATTGGCCCAGTTTTGGCCAGCATCATGTCCATCTTCAGAGCCATCAGCCGTTGGCTTTGCTGGACACCGTGGGAGCTTCCAGCAGTTTCTCACAGGAGTCTCCTCTGTGGCCCCCCGCCACCAAAAACTAGGCCTTGCAGAACCAATACAGCTGTGGACTTTAATAACTTACTGGATATGATAGGAAAAACATGTGTTCCATGCTATTGTTTATATTTGCACAGCAATATCTGCTTCTAAAACTGGAGCTTCTGAAGAGCAGCCAATTTAAATGGGCTATATACTACATGCTGAACTGTGTGTTTGCTTAAAAAAAAGAGATAATTATCTGTGTTATAAAATTTACATGATATGGTCTCATTGGATGACTAATAGGAAATGTTGCAAAAGTATGTTATTTTATCAAATGTATTTTTAAGTTTCTCTTACAGTGAATCAATCTGATGCAGCTAAAAGGCCGGGAGAATGGGACGGAGAGGGTGACTCGTGTAGAATTCATTTTGCCTTCCAGAGATCCTCATGACTGGTCACAATTCAACCCACTGTGGCTGTTCTACAGCCAAGCATTTGATGCACTGATCAGTGTCAACAGTGGAGGAACGGAAGATTCACAAAATGAGGCTTGATGTTGCCAGTTGCTCTCTAAGCTTGGCTCAGTGGTGTCTTAAAGCAAAAAAAAAAAAGAAAATAAAAATAATAACAGCAATAAACAGAGAAAGCAAGAGAAAATGAAGCAAATAAGCAAAAAAGAATTGAAGCAAGAAAACAGAACACCCGAAAATATTGTTACATCTAAAAACCACCCTTCATCTTTTGGTTGCTTATGTCTTTTTTATTCGTTATTAATAAATCAAAATATCAGAGCAGTCTTGTAGACACCAGCCACGGGTTCCCCAAGGGAAAATCTTTTTAATGTCTTGGATAAATAACAATATTTCCTTTTAATTATTATTATTATCAGTAGTAGTAGTAGTATGGTTTTATAAGGAAAAAGAGTGTTAAAAATATGTATGCAAAGTCTGTTTCTTCCTACAAGCTTTTGGGACTTGTTCTTTCATAGAAGATTTCATGGAAATAGAAAAAATAATAAATTGAAGAATTTCTATAAAAGAACAGTATAAGCATTTAATGTTCATGAATCAGAGAGATTTATTGTTCTTAACACAAACATTTGGGAAGCAGCCACAGAAGCATGGAAAATATTACTCAATAACTAATATTAACATAAAGAAGAAATTTCTAACTTAAACATGCTGTGGTTAATGATTTAAAATACTATTTACTATTTAAGTACTAGTGTACCTATACACATATATATTAAAACCAAAGACAGTTACAGGTGGACAGTTCTCTTTTTGGAAGCTCTCATTAAATTCTCCATGTTAAACATTGGTGTCAAAGGTTAAGAAAACACCCCATGAACTGAGTAAACTGTGTGTTCAAGTATTCTTCTTTAAATTATTAATGTTCACGTTGATAACAGCTAGATCTTTCCAGATCTTTGGTTCACACTTCGGTAAAAATACCACAGACTAACACAGTTACGCAGAGTAAAATGAAGTTTAATGGAGAATAAAAGAATCCAAAGAATTCAAATATCCATAAAGGGCAAAAATCCAAGCGTTATTTGATTCGAAAGATGAAGTAACCTCCCAGATGCTTCACAAAACCGTGAGATTTACAATTTCAGCTGCTTGTACTTTACTTTGACTTGTTTTTCGTACAGACTGGTGTCTACCTCGTACAGAGCTGGAGGAAAGGTATATGATTACACACCCACTGGGACTGGGTAAAAAGGTGTGGTATAAAATGAAAAAATAGCTGGAATCTTTTTTGCAATATACAACTGAACTAACATGCAATATTTCTTTCTTGCATTAGTTAAATTCACTTTCTGTATTGCTTCAACTTTCTTTGCCTCAGCACCGTGGGATTTGGCTGGAATGGAAGTACCAAGGAATTAAGTTATTCTCACCTTCTTTCAGTCTGACTCTTTTGTCATGGAAATTAAGCAAGCTATATATTTTTGAAAATTTGGAGACTGATTTGAACCCAAATCTCTTTGCAACTTAACTGCTTCTGGTAGTAACTGAAAGGTAATTCAGCAGCTGTTCTGGCCTCTCACAAGCTGGATGCCAACCTGCAAAAGAAAGTTATTAAACCTATCAGTAAAAGTTGCACCACGTGCTGACATGGTCTCCTGGAGCCTGTATTTTTTACCACTGTGAAGCTCAACATTGTCTAGTGGTGATCCTGGACATACACATAATACAAATGTGACCTGTGCAGACACTTACAAATGTGACCTGTCTTCACTTGGCAGAGGAGCTGTGCCACCTGCATGGTGCTTTTGCAGGATCAGCTGTTTCATAGGAGGTTGGAGGAATTCAGGGCCTTGGCCAGAGTATAATGTTTGGCAACTGGATTTGGTTGACAAACAATTGCTTGAACAACTGTTTCAGTGGCAATTCTGAGTTTAAAACATGCCTCATAAGGACTTCATCACAAATTCATTGTCCTGAAATTTGAAAGTTATTCAATGCCATCCATGGCATTTAAGTAGATAATTTTTCCAGAGCAAGAGTTTGAAGGCAGCTGAGTCCAGCCTCATGGTTCACATTCAGTGCTTTTAACTAAGTTGTTGCCTCTCATCTTGAATGACATTACACATCACTCATCGCTATCTGACAGAAGTTATGTCGGTACCTATATAGCAGCTGTTGCATTTCCTGGATGAAAAGTCTCAATGTTTACCTTTAAAAAGTCAATCCTTCTGCACTTCTAGCATTCACAGGCCTGTTTATCAGTTTGTTCTCCACTGCTCTGGAGATGCATTCAGGATGAACGAAGCAAGCAGGACAATTTACAAGGAAGAAGCTGTTGCCAAAGTCATCTGCAAGTTTCAATTCACTGGCCATTTCTCTCAGGGATCCTTCTCGTTGTGATAGCTCTTTACTGTGATTCACCATTTAGATTTTGTGTCATGGGAACTGTTATAATTTTGATAACAGACCTTCTCTGCTGAGATTTAAAGGTGTCAGAATTTCTCCACTTGGGTAACTGCAAAAAGACAGGAGACCAAAAGAGTGGTGTGGCCATCTCAGTTCATGCTCTTTCCCACAGCAGCAGCTGTATTCAGACAGTACTATGCACTACACACTATACATGGTGCAAATCAAGAAGTCATTCTAATCATCAGTGAAGGCTTTCAAGATGCCTGACTGACATCTCAAGCAAACAAAGGTGCAAAGAAGGAATGGCTAGGGTGTGGTGCTCCATGACCTGCAGAAAGTTTCTAGATGAGCTTGAGACAATCAATTTCCTTACCTCCTCAAACATTACTGAAACAGTCCCCTTCAAATAAAGCAAACATGACCTTCTGATGTCTTGCTCTCAGATTGTATTGCACACGTCTCAAAATGAATATTTTGGATGTGCTACTGAACAAACTGCAGCCTGACTTGACCTTCTTCTGGTCGTTGCCACAATGTTTGTGACCTGATCATGGAAGAGTGCACGAGATAATCATCATAACCCTTAACATCGGTGTATTAACTACTTACTGATGATTTGGAAGTCATCATCATCATTCTCTGATAACAGTTCTTATATCTGATTTGTGTTATTCCTAGAAAATGAAACATTTGCTTACTTTTGTGACATAATTAGTAGAACAAATATTGTATCTCAGATTTGCAAAATAAGTTGAAGATTAAAAGACACCTTAAGAACAAAAAAGTCTTAACAACAATAACTTTCACAGGATATCCGTGCAAAAATCCATTGCATTTGCATTTCAAAAAAAGTGCCAATATTTGAAGGAAACCCATAGATACAGAATGTGCCGTCTCTGCTCTAAACCCAAGTGTCTATGGCATATGGCAGCATGTTTTGGATTTCCCAGAGAGAGCAAAAAATAGAGGCAATCAACAATAAGAAGTGGAAAATTTTCATTATTAATTGCTCCTGATATTAACAGTAGATTGTCCATTCCTGGTGTAGTATCTTCTAGTGTCTGTCTGCAGGTAGTAATACTAACACAGCCAGTCTGTGTATCTGTCTGCCTATTTCTCTCTCTCCGTCTCTCTCTTTCATCTCTATCTTAACTTTCTAATGTACAAAGGAAAGAGAAAAACCTTAGAAGCTGTATTCTACCTCAGCAATGAGTACCCTACTCCACAGCTGGACAAGGCAAATAAATATTGAGTTGCAGGGGCTGCCTGCCATGGCAGCTATAAACACAATCCTTCCCATCTGGGGCAGAAAACTTTGGCAAAGGAAGCTTCTGTTTCCGCTGTGTCCTTTGTGCCTCTCCTCTTGCTAAACAGAAACACAACCTCTGAAGCTGCCAATCCACTACCTACTGAAAGAACAGCATTCACTAAAAAATAGGAAAGCAAAAATGTTTTCCTTTGATCTACAATCCATGCTCTGCCCTTCCTCCGCACTGTTCATACATATGCACCACATTAAAAAAAACACATCTAGAACAAGTTCCTTTCTGTTGTTCATATGTGTGAGCACAGGCTTGATCATCCAAAAGAATGAGCAGGTGGGACACAGCCAGGATCTCATTCATTAAATTCACACAGTTTTTATTCACTGGCTCCATTGACCCTTTGCTTGGAACATTTTTGCAAAGTTCTTGTGCCTTTGTGACTACATTGTCATGAGATTTTAAGGCAGCTTAGAAGTGGGATACTCGCAGGCGAAAAGCAGCCTGTTTTCTGTCTGTCTCTTTATTACAGGCAGATCAGGAAATTGTGACGGACTTCCACACTTGCACATTCTCTTCCACCAGGGCTGGAATATCAGGGAACAGTTGCGCATTGTGAATGTGTTCCATCAGTAGGTACCCATGACTGTAATCATTCATCCTAAATTGTGGATTTATGATAAGTTATTATAATGCAAACTGTGACTGAAATTTGATTTTGCTGTTTCAGAAAGAAAAGGCAAAATGTATTTTCTAAGGCAGACTGATAATTGAACTAGGGAACGTGGCAGAACAGCTGAATGTAACGGATAAGTAGCTGCTATCCTGCAATTACATGTTAGAGTATTAGTGATCTCAGAAATGGTTTCCTATTCCGTCAATGAATCCATCTGAATCATTGAATTTAAAAAATTATCTAATTTCATTATGAGTCTTGGGGACCATTTTATTATGTCTGCTTTTAGCTCTATGTTAACAGCCTACCTAATTTTTCTCACTCTCAAATGAGATGTGGTTTCAAAGATTTTTTGACTTTTACGTATGTACACATAAGACACTTCAAAGCAAGCTAGGTGACTTGACTCCACAGAGGAACTCATTAGTGTCCAATACACAATATGTCAGGGTAAAAGTACATTTGAAAAATAATGTACTTCAAAAAAAAAGAACACTTGTGCTGCTCCAGAGTCATTGTTAAGCCATGTTTATGCACATTTCACTGACTCAAAGCTATTTTTGTTGTACTAAAAGAGGAAGTTAGTTTAATTAACATTAGAATCCTTCTGAGAACATGAAAATTCCTTTAAAAGATTTTGAAAGACAATTTTCATGTTTCAAAATCCAAAGCACATATCTAAAGACAGGAGCTACAGAAATTAAAAATATATCTAGATGGTGAATATGTAAATATATTTGTTATGTGTGATATTAATGTTCTTTTCATGCACAGACCTGCAGCCAAAAAATGACTATTCAGAAACAGAAGAAAGCATCCTTTTGCCAGTATGAAAAAATTGCAAGGTACTTTCTTGATTTTAAACAATTGAGAGGAGGAGGGGGGAGAAAAGACAAAAACCCAGTTTTTAAACCCTGACATTTTAGCAAGCTAAGACTGAGACTCTTTTGTAGTAGATTCCTAATTTGTTCATTTTACACTGTCTAACTAGATCAAAAAGCAGTGTCAAATGCCCAAAGCAGTGTTTGTCAGCAGTTCTTTTTCGTTTCAAAGCATCTGAATAGAGGAAGACTAGTACTTTATTTCCAAACAGACACAGGAAGGCTCTCGTTGGCAGCCCGTTGCTGCAGAATGAATACATGCCATGAGTATAGACCATTTGTCTGCTGATTACAGCAGACCCCGGGGGAGCTGATGTTAGCTCTCATTTTCACCTCTCTTCCTCACACAGTGTCTCCTTGCTGTTGCAGTCCTGCCTCCCCTCCTCCTCCTTGCCTTCATTTCTCACGGCTTTGATTCAATCTGACTTGGCAGTGGTATATTTAAGACTGTTTTCCAAATTAAAATCAGGCTGGGATGTTTGAGATGTGTTGACTTGCCTTGAAGGTTAACACAGAGAAGGAAAAAAAAAAAAAAAAGTGGAGCTATTCTCATTTGGAATTCAGCACTGATCATAATGAATGTACTTGGTATTCATGTGAATCTCGCATGTATTTCACTAAGAGTGCTACTGTAATTTAACACTGCTACAAAAAATATTGGGGGTAGAGGGACACTTAAAATAAAATGTCATAAAATAGAAGGAAAGGATATACCTTGTGTCTCTGCAGCAGCTCTGTGGTTTGCCTGTTGTTTTAATACTTGATTTATAGCTTTCTCTCCCATCCCCCACTCATTTCCATAGAATTTTCTGAGAGAAAAGATGAGCAATGTTCTTTTACTGTGCTAAATATGTAGCCTTATGATCCTTATGATTCAGTACTCTCTAGGGCAGTGGTGATCTATGTGCTATCAAATTACATGGATTTTACACACCTATATTCTCTGATATCCAATAAGAAATGTGTACTTACTGCAGTAACCTTGCATTACTCATGCTACACTTTGGAGAGAGAGAGCATGCTGCACTAAGCACATTCAGTAGCCTGTCATCACATTTTTCTCCCCTTACAGTATTTTAAAGAAGAAAATCTGTGTTATGCTCCAGTACATAATTTTCTGAGATTCCTAATTAATATTTAAAATAGGGTAAATGGCCATGGCTTGGTGGCAGTGGGCTTCAGAGCAACACAGTAGTGTTGTGTACAACACTGGTTGAGAATCATTTCTGCAGATGTAAATTTGACTATTCTTCCACTTTTCTTTCTTTGTGCAAACCCTGATAGTGCTTTGCAGTTTTCTTCTCTTTCATTAGATTGTTGTTGCTGGAGCAACACAATTAATAGCGTCTTTTAAGGTTTAATTATGGAAAAATCTAATTACATTCCAATATTGCTCTTATAATTATTCCAGACTCAAAGGGTGTGTCCCTCTACTCTTCAGTGATTCGCATACTTGCAACTTTGCTCATCTAAAGCTTTATCAGAGAACACTGCTTTTGTGCCCAAAAGTCAGGAGTTGGTTCAACTTCTCAGCACGACAAATGAGTAACAAAAAGTAAACAAAAGTGGGGTGGTTGCATAGATGTGAGAGAGTAAGAAGACCTGGGATGTAAACAAGTTTCTCTACTCATTGCAATATCATCTTTTTCAAATTTTCCACTTTCCGGAAGAGCACAAAAATTAAACCCTATCTGCCTATTTCAGTTGTGCTATAAAAACATGCAGGGAGTCTGATACCATGTAAGACTTATGTAATCTATTCAGTGCCCTTAAGGAAAGTCCCTAATTTCCTCTCTACTCAGAGAAAAAATGCTGGACGTAGTGGAAACTCCCCGATAGAGGATCTGTCCTCTTCAGTTTAGGAACCTGGAAGCTTAAGCTTGTCACAGCAGATCTCATTCTGACACTCTAGAAACATGTCTCTCCTCTGATTTTTATAGAATTCTTGTAAGGAAAGCAGCCTCATTAGGGACCTACACAGTGCTTGGATGCATGAGATTGGAATACTGAATTCTACACTTCTGATCAAAATAAAGAAAATACTTTAAATTGTTGACTATTTAATTCATCATCAGTGCAGGCATAAGAGGAGAAGAAAATCTGTGTTATGATATACATTCTCCTCTGCATAACTCATGTTGGTTTTGGCCAAATAAACCATTTACATTGCATGGAGGAACAGCCAGGAGTAATATCTTTGTTATGAGAATACCTGCATGCATTATACAGCCATAAGTAAATACTTTAGATAATTTCCTTTTTTTCTTTCTTTGCACCCAAATCTTTCATAAAATACAACATAATTACATCCAACCTCCTTGTGACAGCTTGGGGAATAGGTCTTGGTTTAGAAAAAAATTATTTTTTCAGACTAATTTTACAAGCCCCAACTGTATTTTAGCAGCCACCGAACTTGAAGGCAGGTTGATATATTTTTCCTAGTAGACACCTAACAAAAGGGTGTGAGGAAAGGTGAAATAGTTGAAAGTGAAATAGACCCTCACATCAGGAAAAAGGGATACAGCAATATGTTACTCTCTCAGCAGTTCCCTCTGACTTAGAGCAAGCTGAAGTGATGGGTCTAAGGCAGTGAAAGCGTTGTGTAAAACCTGGCTTCACATATCTTTTGTTCAAAGTGGAAGGTTTGGTGACTGGTATTGTAGCAATACACAAGCTGAGTGAGCGGAGACCATTCTACATTGAAAAACACAGGACTTCTGACAAAGGGTTGCTTACCCCATACTGAAATCTTTCAAATATCCATGATCTGAATATATATAGCTGCCATTACTTTGTATATGCAGACTTTGGAATTAAATTACTTTTCTGCTACAACTATTGCATTATGAAATGGAATATTCTTTTTCAGACTACATTATAAATGCTATCCTTTAATATATACAAAGAGATATGTCACAAAAAGAATATCAGCTGAAGTGTTACTAATAGAAGAGACATAATGAAAATTAATTGCTCACTTATAAGCTTTTTTTTTTTTCACTTTTTACCTACACTAAGCCTGTAATCTTATTGGAATATCCCCTAATATGTTACCAATATAAGTAGTCCTCCCCTTTCCATGTCCTCCATATCCTCTTGTCACATCATTTTCAACAGTACTTTCTCAACTGTGGTTTTTTGTAGGGTATGTGGTGAGCAAGAGCATTTTTAGGTTCTAAAAAGGGTCTGAGCAAGTGCTGAACCTGGCTCTGCCAATGATAGAAATATCCCTGGAAACACAATTGAACAACACAGAATAGCAGGGAGGCATCTTATGTTCTATTTTCAGACAGCATTAAGTGGCCTCCTCACATACGAAGTGATATCAGCACACTGTATTTCCTTGCCTTTGTTGCTGAAAATGTTCTTATATTTGTTCAGTTACTGTATTTATGTGATCTTAGTTTTCACAGATAATTTTTACTGAGGAATTATAGTTTCTTAAAATATCCTAGCTTGAATGCTTTACGTAAAGTTGTAGTAAACCACTATTTTATCTTACGTTACTCTTGCAAGTTAATCTGAAAACATCCTTTCAGATGTAGGAAAATGTAGAAAAGAAGATCCATCTAGATACTCAGAATTAAATAGCTTATAAAAGAAAAGAGAAAAAGATTAGGCTATGGCTAAAAATGTTAAAAATGTTGTGCTATACTGGAAATTTTTTGTCTCGATAGGATATATATTTGATTTAATGAAATTAAGATGAGAAAAAAGAAAGCAATTCTAAGAGTAAATCAATAAGGGAATAATTTTCTAATTAAAGTGATGGAAAAGGGGTTCCTCGACCCTACAGACATATATTAATATCCTCAACTTCTTATTTATGAATTATCAGGGATCTGAGTAGGAATATGCTTAGATTATACTAATCTACTAATCTAAGGGACTGGGTGATGAATTATGTAAGAGTGTAACATAGTTATGAGGAGAGAATCATACATTTCATGGTACTGAAAAGCTTTAGTTCTATTATCTGCTTCCTCTATATGTCCATATAAATATGCTCTTTCATGGTATAACCGGTTCTTGAAGTCTTAAGTTGGAAAAAGTTAAGTATCTGCTCAGCTTTAGGCCTTCCAACTATCCTTTGGACTTCATCAGGTCTCTATTTTTTCAAAATGTGCATGACTTTAAAGCGTTCATGGATCAGAGCCTTAGTAAGAAGAGGCAATTTTTCTGCCAGTGTATCCCTGTTAAATGTTAAAGATCAGATTAGTAGTTTGAACAATCAGACATCCATTCTGTTCTCCAGAGCAGAGCTGTTGCAGTCTGACTTGGCACTTTGGGCTCTGGTGTCTTGGCCTATATTTGTCACCTTACAAAGCAATGGCACCCCACAGTTAGAAACAATGCGTTAAAACGTATCCTTTTGGGAGGAAACTTTGGGCTGCCAGATCGGTGTCAATATCCTTAGTTTAAGAAGTTTTAAAAAACCTTATTGATAAGGAAAGTACAATGTGCATTGCTTCATGAGTTTATAGAGAATAATTCTAAATTTCAGGTCCTTAGCCAAATTTTTCCTGAATATCCCACTTGCTAGACAGGTAAATCCAACTGAAAACTCCCCAAAAGGCATGCCTTGGTGTGGTATTTGTTACTCCTTGAATTTGGTCAAAGGGAAAGCTACTTTAGCTCAGGAGGGATATAGTTTTTATATATATTTATATATAAACCTAAGTGAGAAATAAATAAAAAATACAATTTTAAGATTGCATGAATTCTCTTGTTTTTCAGACTGCCAGATACTAAAACTTGAAAGAATGCTTCCACAAACTCAATTTGCATCTGTAAACCTCTAAAGTCATTAAAGCACTCCACTCAGTTCAAGCTGTACTAGTCAATGAGAGATGGCAGAAGCATTAAAGAAGATCGAACTGTAGCAATAGGGAAAATGCCAGGAACTTCGACACTCTCCAGAGAAAATTCTTAACAAAAGTTATTAACCAGGTATATTTAATATCAAATGCCAACTCTACCCACAGCAGAATTGCTAAAAATCCTCAGTGTCTTTAGAATGACCTGTTTTAATGCATCCTTCCTTTAGATCTTCTCATAATATATACAAATGACAGTATAAGTATGAATTGTGCTATGTTAATTCATTAGTAATTTTAGAATACTATTTAAAGTTATTTCAGTCTACTCAAAACAATGGATTCATTAGTCTTCATAGGAAGAGCAGGGTTTGAAAAAGAAAAGTGTTTTTGGTGAATTCAGTTTTCAGTCCAGAAAATTTGGACTTACAGAAGAGACTTAGCCTTCAGCAAAGGCTTTGACACGGTTCCTGAGTTTCCAGGAAAGAGGTCTGCAAGAGTAGGTTCTGAAACACTGTAATATTTACTATCTGTTTTAATGATCCAAAAGCCTGTGCTGAATCGGAGGCAGAAATGTTAAAGTAATTACCCTGGAAAGTCAATTTAATGAATGCTCAATATGTGAAAGCATTATTTCTGTAATCTTTTCTATTGCCCAATTTATCATTTTTATTGTTCATTTACCTACGTTATATAGTTCTGGTATGAATTATATTCTCTAATATTCGTTTTTCTTCAATATGACTTGTTAGATAGCTCTTGAAAAGATCCTATTTAAAGACAGACCTTTGTACTTGAGAAAACTTTGAAATATAATATAACTAAACATAAATCCATTCCTGTCTCAAGATTTTTTGGAAATGTTCCTGTGCTTCTTACTATAATTAGCAGAGATATTTGTTTGAACAAGGCACTCTTTAGCTTTCCATTTGTTTTGAAAGCTTGGCAGTGTTACTGCTTTTGTGACTTCCACTATCCAGTCTCATGTCTTGATTCTGCAAAAATTATCTACATCCACAAATTTATTCACACCAGTAATTTCTCAGCTACTTAGCTGAAACACAACATGAGATGTATGATAATGCACACAAAAAGGATTACTGATGACAACTAGTCCTAATACAATGTTTTCATTTGCTATAAACACAGTACTTTCTCCTGAATTCAGGCATAAACCAGCTTAGCTGAGGAGAAAATAAGTCTCATTAAGACTACAGGAAATAGCAAAGAAAACCCATCTCTCAGTGTGTTATGATTCAGAAATTACATTTGGAAGATTACTGAAAGAGCTGGTGGGAATTTTTGGGAATGACTCAGTGTACATTTTTCTGGGACAATGTTCTCTCTAAAATAAAAAAGAAAGCCTCCCTTGGAAACCTTGAATTGAAATAATGAAATTTATGGTAGAGATTGTGGTAAAGAGGAACATCTTCATATTTAAGTTTTAAGAGTTTAATCAGGTACTTGGTCTGAAACAGACTGATGAGTAAATGTCAAGAAGTAGTCTAGGTGTGACTTCTAAGAAGACGGCATTGGAAAATAAAATTAAGTGTAAAAATGGTGTCTGGTATAGCCTCAACCTTCCAGAACAAAATGAGGTGATACTTACAGCTGTTCTATATCCCAGTGGTGCAACACGTCTCCAGGACAATTCTCCACATGCACAAAGAAAGAAGGGAGACTTGTCAGTGCCCACTCAGAGAATTAGGGCCTGTCTGGCACATTCATAGGGGAATAGAGATTAGATCTTACTCCTGTTGGCTCGTACTGACAATTTTAAGGCCAGGTTGAGAGCACCAGCAGCGACTGAGGGTTCTGAGGCTGTGCGAGGAGGAAGGATTAAATACAATGAAGAGCATACGAGGCACTCCATGAGATGGAGAGGAACAATTTTGTAGGGGTTTGCACAGTTGCTGACTTTGGCATTTTTTTGGAAACATGAAGTAATTTGAATCCAAGCACAGGACAACACTACCTTTAGAAAAGGACATCATGGTGAGTGAAACACTGCTGGTGTAGAAAAACCACCAAGACCCTGTTGTAGCTATAACAAGGCTCAAGCCTTGTTTATCTACTCCAAATGCATGGCACCCTCATGTAACCCACTTGAAAAAGAAAGCAAAACATTGAGCTTTCCAGCAAATATTCTAAAAGGAACAAAAATTCACAATCCACAAATTTGAAGGATTCATTCATTTGCACCTAGAAGAAATAAGGGTTTAGCAGGAATTGATTTACACTCCTTGAGGACGCCTGTAGAGCTAATAAGTAGAGAAATACCACTTGAATGGAAACATATGATAATCACATGATTATATTTTTTGATACAGTGCATAGTGCTTATGTATAAAAATAAAAATACATTTAGAGCTTAGGCTGTCCTTTATTGTATCAAGTTAAATTGGATTTAATTCCTAGTTGTGTGTCACGCAGATCAGATCCATTTGTACAAGACTGTACAGTGTGGAGCCGGTTCAAATGAATGAATAGCTTTCTCATTACTTCACCCTATTCTGCTGTCTCTTTTCCTGTCCTTTGTAATGTAATGGAGGACAGCTGTGGCAGTGAAGTGAATATTAACTAACCTCAGCGCCTCAGCAGATTGTGACTTAATCCCTGCAAATACCACTAAAATCAAAATTTAATTACCGTCAGCACAGCTCTGTTAATGCCTGAAAAATATTTAACAATTAGTGGTTGGCTTAATTAAGCAAACTGCCTTTCACAAAGCAACCTGAAAAGTTTTTCCCCGTATTTTATCCCTCAGACTAATTAGTCTGATGTAAGCTTACAGCACTTCATTTACTGTTACTGAGTCTGCTACGCTACTGATCCAGTTTCTGTGGCTTAACAGTCTTTAATGAAGGAGAAATTGTTAAAAGAAAAAAAATAAAGATCCATTGAGCAATGCTACTCCTTAAAAATAAAAAAAAATTCTTTTCAGTGAAACAAAACACTTCATTAGTTATTTGCTCACATGAACTTAAGTAGATAAAGTTGTCTTAGCTATGATCATATTATTTACTCTCATTCAGTATGTGTTGAATAACATGTAAAGCAAGGTACAGCCATATCTGTCAGAGGACAATGTCTTGTACCCCTGTAAAAAGAGGATTATATCTAAGCTTAGTGAAAAGACTCAGCCTTGAGTGGCCAAGGTATGGATTCAGGTATTTGTTTTGAAAATCTCTGATAAAAAGTGAGAACTACGAGGTGATGCACAGCTGACTTTTACAATTAAGTCTTGTTATTTCAATTAACTTGACATAGCCTTGATCTTGCTTGTTTGTGCTGTTATGTTATTAAGATTAATTTTTCTTGTTTCTGTGGATTTTACTGAAGTTACACTTCTGAAGACCTATGATTACAGATAGGCTCTGCTTGCTTTCTGAAAATGGAAGCATTGCAAGAAATTCCTGTAAAATGTGGCTTGAATTATAACATTTCCATCTGGTATCCTAGAAAAAGTACTGTTCCACAGTTGAAAGAGCAAGATCCACCACTTCAATATTTGAAATATTTATTTGATGATGTTTTTCTCCGTACTGTAATGGCTAGCTTAGATTCATTTAACAGAGTGGCAGATATTTGCCTGAGGATAGTTAAGTACAAGCATATTAAATTTTTCGAGGTAAACTCTTACAACTCTTTACCTCAACAACTAAGAGATATAAAATTAATCAATGCATTTATAAAGTGTATAAATATGTTTTGTGGGAGTGAGTATAATCAACTTAACAAGAAAGGGTAAATTCCTTTACTAGGGACCATTGTCTACAAAGAGAAGAAATTTTTAAATATTTTTCATCCTTAAAAATTTACAGTTCATACAACCCCAGACAACAGCTGGAAATTAATAACATTCGGTTTGAATATACTGCAAAACTTTTAGAAAAAAGTTTATCATCTACTTAATATATCACTCTCAAATTATTTAGAATAGTAGGGACTGCAGGTTTACTGCTGCACTAGCTAGTTAGTAAGTAATACATGTCCGAGAAATGAGATTGCCTTAATCCAAGTATACAAAACTGAAATACAAAACTGATTAAGACTATTTAAAATCAGAATGTTTTATCCCTTTCACACGCCCGTCTGTCAGTGGGATTTACAAGAACATGGTCTACCTGTCTGCTCTCTTCAAAAGATAGGTATTCTGCAGTATAGCTGAACTGTTTCAGTCAAGTACTGGTATTTTGCTCCATATGTGTAGGGTTTTCTCCATTTTCAGAGTGTCACAGGACCACAGAATGGTTTGGGTTGGAATAGACCTTAAAGATTATCTAGTTCCAACTCCCCTGCCATGTGCAAGGACACCTACTAGACCAGGCTGCTCAAGGCCCCATCCAACCTGGCCTTGAACATTTCTATGGATGGGGCATCCGCAACTTCTCTGGGTATCCTATTCCAGTGCCTCACAGCCTCCACAATGAAGAATTCCTTTCTTATATGAATACGATCTAAAACTACCCTCTTTCAGTTCAATGCCATCACGCCTTGTCCTATTACTGCATGCCCTCATAAAAAATCCCCCTCCATCTTGCTTTTGAAACCTGTTTAGGTACTGCAAGGTGCCAGAATGTCTCCCTGGAGCTCTCCTTGTTGCTGAGCAATCCAAATTTTCTCAGCCTCTATTCAAGAGAAGAGGTGTTTCAGCCTTGCGATCATCTTCGTGGCCCTCCTCTGGACTTGTTCCAACAGGTCCATGTCCTTCTTATGTGGGGAGCCCCAGAACTGGATGAGGCACTCCAGGTAGGTTCTCTTGAAAGTGACAAAGAGAGGGAAAATCCCCTCTCTCACCCTGCTAGCCACAATTCTTTTGCTACAGCCCAGGATACAAATGTTTTTCTGGACTGCCTGCATACATTGCTGAGTCATGTTGAAGCTTCTCATCCACCAACACCCACAACTCCTCTTTGACAGAGTTGCCCTTGATCTATCTTCAGCCCAGCCTGAACTTGTACTTGGGATTGCCCTGGTCCAGATGCAGGTCCTTGCACCTGTTGGATTTCATGAGGATTGCACTGGCCTACGAACCTCTCCAGCATCCCTTCCCTACAGCGTGTTGGCGGTGCCACATGGTTGATGTCCTTGGCAGACTTGCTGAGGGTGCACTGAGTCCCACTGTCCCTGTGGCTGACAAAGATGTCCCAATACCAACCCCTGAGGAACACTGCTCATCATTAGTCTCCAGCTGGATGTCGAGCCATTGACTGCGACTCTTTGAGTGCCACCACCTAGCTAATTGCTTATCCACCAGGTGGTCCACCAATCAAATTTGTTCCTCTCTAGTTAAGAAACAAGGATGTCAAAGCAGCTAATTCAATAAAAACCGTGGTTTGTGAGATAGAAATAAAATCACTGAAAAGGTAATCTCTGTAATAGAATTATGCATACTTTGGTACAGTTCAAGATAATTGGCAACCTTTGCTTCTGGGCTCATGGTGGATTGAGGATGGAGACTAAATTGCCATTCATAATACTGGAGAGATGGTCCATTCATGTCGTGTCTTGAATATTGAATGTTGGCTGAAAAATGTAGAGAAGCACCCAGCACCTGTATCAATTCTTTCCGGGGAGTAATTGAACTTATTATGAAGGAAAAAAGAAACCAAAGTACATTACAAATCTGAAAGCAGTGTAAAATTTCTTTTCAGCTATCATAAAAAATCTGTTTTCAAATATTTAGTATGACATTTAGATGGACTTCAAATGCTTCTGTCTTTATCATCATGTACATTAACTATTTCTCTGTGAATGTGCACCTGCATTACTGCTAAGCAAATGCTCTTTCACCATCAAGTTTCATTCTTGCTTTATGGTTGCTCATTGAAAAGTGCATTAAAGTTTTCCTTAATGATACAAATAATCCACATAAAATGTCTATTATACCTATTTTTTTCCAAAAGCAGTGGTGCTTTTTTGTTTTTCTCCTTTTTCTCCTTTTTTCCTTTTTTTTCTTTCTCTTTTTCTTTTTCTTTCTCTTTTTCTTTTTCTTTCTCTTTTTCTTTTTCTTTCTCTTTTTCTTTTTCTTTCTCTTTTTCTTTTTCTTTCTCTTTTTCTTTTTCTTTCTCTTTTTCTTTTTCTTTCTCTTTTTCTTTTTCTTTCTCTTTTTCTTTTTCTTTCTCTTTTTCTTTTTCTTTCTCTTTTTCTTTTTCTTTCTCTTTTTCTTTTTCTTTCTCTTTTTCTTTTTCTTTCTCTTTTTCTTTTTCTTTCTTTTTCTTTTTTTTTGTCAAAAGGTGAAGAATTTCTTAACAGTTAGTATACTTAAATGGCCTTGTATTTTAGTATACAAAAGCAACACATGTTAAAAAACAAGAAAAACTTGATCTAATTTTGTTCACCTCAGAACCAGTGCTACAACTCTCACAAGAACTGCTTTCCTATGTTTTCAGAAAAAGAGCTACTTTCCTATGTTTTACCTTCTACTAGGAAACATACTTGTAAATCTCAGGATTAGACCTTAGAAAGAAGTTCACAAAGCAAGATTTTTTTACTGTTTTTCCCTCTCTTGAACTGCAACTATTACAGTGCTTACAAAGCTGTGGAAATTTCAAAGCTAAGGACAAATAAACCTGGTTGTATCTGTGTATACATGTGCTTACATGTGTTAAGTGTTTAAAGGCGAAATCGTGTATTCTGTAGCATTCATAGTACTCTTGCTGAATTAAAAGGAAAGTGTGTGTGTATGTCTTAGGAAAACTAGTCACCTCTTTCTTATGCTTGCTGGAATGTTTATTCAAAGTCTAGCTCTAGAAGCACGACTTGTGCAGATTAGCATAACTATTCACTCATTATGCTAAAATTTAAAGCAGTGAAAGTCTGCTTCATTAATGTGCTGGAGTACTGTCTTACAGATACCCGTAAATGTCTCTTTCCTGACCTCCAAGGAAAGGGCAGTATCCAGAAAAGCTGGAAAGCAGGAGACCTTCTTTGGGGTTAAACAATGATGTATTGGGATCCACTTCGATGGAGCTATGTAAGAGAAGGCAGCTGTTCATGAGAATGCAACTGCTTTGATATCCAGGATGTGTCTTTGATCCTTGGTGAAATTTTCAGACTTGTAGTGCTCCAGTTTATGCTGGGATTATACGTACACAGGTTGTAAAATTGTTACGATATTTTGACCCTCAACCCTGCTCACAGTACTATTTTCTAAATGGGAAAAGAAGAGCCATATAACACTTCAGATTTGAGTTTAAATAAACCCAACCAAATAACCTTCCTCCATAACATTCCCGTTCTCCTATAATGTGCTTCTTTGCCTGCTGAATGAATACCCTAGCCCTTGATAAATTTATAGGTTGAAGTCTATTAAAAGCTTAGCCATAATATAACAGGAGTTTTCCACTTCTTTATCTTCTCAATTAATGGTCAGATTTAAATCCTACCTTCCTTTTCTAACATGTATGAGATCTTCCAAAACATTACAGTAACAAAAAAATCTACCCTAGGTCTTTAATTTGAAATAAGATAGCACACGTTGACAAAAATTACTCTGTGTCTGAGTCTGAGATGAATTTTGTTGCAGATGAATTTTGTTAGTGTTAGTTCTCCTTTTGGTTCTGTTTTATTCTTGCTTCTCTGGCATTTCCCAGTTGGCCAAGTCAGTCTTTGGCTCATGAATATGTATGCTAACACGAGTGCTTTAAAAAAACAGCTCTGGATCTCTGCAAACTGGCAAATATATCTAAATAATTCTAATGAATAATATTCTGAGATCTCAATAAAACAACCTAAAAAGACCAATGATAGATATCATTATAAGTGCATACTTAGTAAAAAGAAAGAGACCAAAGGAAGCTAAAATTGTAAAGCTAAAAAAAAGATTGACAGACATCAACTGTCAAACAGAAAGGTAGGTGGAAAAAAAGAATATATACACATTCACTTTGTATCTTTGTCCAATCATGCGCTCTACATATGTAGTAGGAGGTTTTAATGACTATTGCAAAACACTAAGTAGTAATTAGGAAATCTTCCAAACCTACTCAGCAAATAAATAGGTCTAGGAAACTCATATTGGAATGGGCTTATAGTTGCTTTCTGTGATCAGTTTCTGTGAACATAGTAGGCTTTTGCAAATGGCACAAATCAGTTTAATATATAACAGAATGAGTTTAGGGCTACAACAATAGTGTTATAAATCAGAAGCATTAGAGTGGGTCATACTGAAAGCTACAGCTTTTTCCCTGACTCTTTATATTTGCAAGCAGAGTCAAAACCATACTTTTTCCCAGTCTGGCATGTTTGAAAAAGTCATTGTTCATTAATGTTTTGCTTGTTTTCTAGCGACATTGTTACTAGTCAAAATTAAACTGTTTCTTTTGTACTGAATAACTAATCATCATACATTATTTCTTGCATGGTTTTTTTCTGTCATTGAGGAGAAACCAGTATAATAGATGAAATATCAATAAAATGCTTTCTTTACTTCACATCATACATCTAGCCTCCATACCCATAATTTTCTTCACCCATTATTAAGTGGATTATTAAGAAAAATAAGGAGTAGCCATCATATTATACATAAATTATTTTTATTTGTGGCACAGAGCAACCTTAAAAATGTAGACTATGTACTAATTTATAGAACGAATAATACCATGATCCTCATAGAAAAACTTTTGAAGTGAATTCCTTGATAGCATCTGAAAAAACAGTGAAAATGGCAAAATATGTTATTAACTGATGTTAAGAATGTGTCATGTCCCATTACTATCAAAACTTTCAGAGGCCATAATGTGGTATCTGTGACATGATCTTGGGATCAATATGCAAATTTTTAGCACAATACTTTACCCTTAGCCAAAATTATCTTTAATGAGTTTAGGAGGGTGCAGCTTCCTGGGAGGTGTTCCTCATTAGGAACACCTAATTCTACTACACTTGATATCAGAAATGTTTCAAAACCACGTCATGTACATGATGGTGTGAAAAGGGATGGAATGAATACTACTAATATGACTAATATTAGTAGTCATATTAGTCATATTAATACTACTAATATGACTAATAGACACTGTTTAATTTCTGATTGAATGAGAACTGCACATTAAAAAAAAAAAGATAATTTGGCATATTCCATTATTTTATGGGCCTCTTCAATTCTTCTGTAAGCAAAGGTACAGAAAGGTGAATAAAAATATCCCAGTATAATTTCTTACACTGCAGGCAAACTAGAATCATAAGAAGTCCATTTTCAGAAATAAACAAATCTCCAAGTTTGCTTTCCAGTGTAAAAAATCCAGATAATTGGTGTGTAAATAAATGTTGTGCATTTATAAATTTCCTGTCTTCGGTGCTTTGACAAATTTAGGATAATTGAAAAACAATAATTTGTATCAAAGAAATAAACCCCAATATAATAAAATTTTTCCTTTGATTTTTTCCCAACTTATTTACTTACTTTTTTCCCAGCTTTTTTATCTGTCATGTTTGGTGATGCTCTTTTTCACAGTTATAAATCATCCCATGCTAGTTCTTTCAACACTAGGGTGATACCTCAAACTCTACTAGCAAAACTAAACTGTATCAGTTAGGTGGTCACAGTGATATATTTCATTTTTTATGACTATGAAAGTGAATCCAAAATATAATATGACGGAACATAGGGCTCTAAATACGGATCTGCACTTACGATGAAATGAGTAACTACATCTTTCATTAAAGATGTTGTGATTGTTAGTTTTTTTTCAGAAATTGCATTCATGTCCACATGAAGCCTTATATCAATGAGTCATGATGCTGTGGTTTAGGCTACTGCATCTTGGATATGACCAGACTATTTACGTAGCTACCATCAAATGTGCTTCTGTCATGGCACAGGTATGTAGGAAACAGCTGCCTTGAATGTGGGAGACCCTTTCTGTTTCCAAACCAGGCACTAAGACAGGAACAGAGGGACAGGAAAGAACAAGTTGCAAAGACACATCCATTGCATTTGCACTTCACAGCCCCTGGATGTGGAAAACTGGGCATTAATAATGTAAAAGGGCAGAAGACACTTTAATAAATCAAGGTCCCAGAAGTTTCAGTCTCTGGGCAGTACAGTGTCATATCTTTTCCTCCACAAATTTCCCAGGCCTAAACCTTTCTGGGCTCAGGCTTTGAATGTATTATATATGCTTCTGACAAATTTCCCTAGCATATTGACATCAGGCAGGCTTCAATGAATGAAACATTTTATGAAACCAAGGGACTGACACTGACAGGGAGTAGTAGAGTCTATGTGATCATAAGACACAGATACAGACATCTGACAGCAAGGTCAAAGAAAAGAAGAGAATACTTCGATGTCACCACTGAGAGCATCATGCAGAAAGATGGACATCTAGACCCTGTAAATGTCAATCTATACTCATCAATGGCATGCATTCATGAATAGCGACTGATTTGAATTCTGTGCAGTTGCTTTCCACACTAAAAATCTCAGCATCAGAGGTAACAAATAAAAACCACCATAGATACTACTACCAAGTAAAAAAAGTCATGAGAAATTTGGATTTGGATCACAAAGAACATTAATCTGATTTAAATTCAGTCTATATTTCATGTGGGAAACTGCCTTTTGTCAAGCAATTTTTTCAAGTTTTGCACTGCCTTCCCTTTTCTAGAGTGCAGCTGGGTGCAGGTCATGGAAATATAGTGCTGGATGTGCCTTATGAAGTGCTTTGGGCAGCTGGAATTGTACAGGCATTGAGCCCAGGAGTCTGCAGCCACCTTCCTGAAATGCCCTAAGTGTGTACATTTTGCTTGCTCCCCACATGCAAAGGTTTTGCTTAACATGCCATTTAAGTCATCAGCAAAAACAAACAAAAAAAAGCCCGATAAGAGAGCAACACCAAGAATGGCCAGAGTGTCTGGTGCAGGAAATGAGAATACAGCATTTTCCTAGGTCCACAGAATAACCAAGACACCACCAGATAAAATTCCCATGTAAGGCAGAAAGTAGGTGAAGCATTGTGTTTCAAAGAAAGCTGGAGAAATCTCGAAAGGCCAAGACACTTCTAATGAGAAAAGATTCCTTCTTGTCTTGAAGTCTTGGTCAAACCCTGAGTAATTCCTAACACCCCTCAAAATATCGATACACTGTCTCTGACCAAGATCAATTTGTGATGCTAAGGAGCAAAAGCCTATCCTTCTGGAAAAAAAGCTTTGTATTGGCAGATGCCACCTAGGTAGGGAGGAGAGAGATAGAAAAAGAGAAAATTATAGGGAGAGAATTAATTTTTTTTTCTTTTGTGTGGCCACCAACAACCAAAAAAAAAATCTATAAATGCATCTCAAAGACAATAATCTGTGATGAAGTTCTATTTCAAAATTCTTTAGGGATACCAGCAAACCAGTCCATCTAGTGGAAAATAAGTGCCAAAATGTCCTCAGAGGGATTTAGCTGCCCTCTGGTATACTTGGGACTTCCAGTTGCAACATGGAAAGGCTGAGTATCTTCTGTGTTACATACGTCAGTCATATGCCTATTATATCAATGACATAGAGCAATTAAAGTGGTTTCAGGCACTTAGGTAAGGAATGTGATTTTTAAGCTGTACCACAAGACAACTGAAAGATCACTGTTTCTGTGAAATGCACTCATTTCCATGCAACTTTCAAAGTCTGTCTTTAAACTATTATGGTTCAAATTTCCTGTGGGAAAGGAAAGTAACCACCTGACGGTTAGCAATATTTTCATTTCTAGCTTAAACAGAGTTATGGCAAATACATAACTGTTTACCTTACACTTGAACTACCTTTCATTGAAACAGTTGGACCTTTCAAAAATACAGAATGCATACGTTTCTCCACGTCTAATTTCTAGTTTCGTAGCTTAGGTATAATAACATGTTTTTATTTTCCCCTCCTCAGCAGACTCAAATCTCTCCTAAGAGTTTAGACCTTTGTGTTTCTGCTTAAATCCTTTGCATATAAGTGATCAGAACTGTTAACAATAGTAAAAAGACAATTTATTTTGCAGAGTAGTTGTGGTATGTAACTGTGTCTGTTTATTACACTTTACCCATCTTACCTCCTGCATTAATTTTTTTCACAACTGAATGGGCACAACAACAATCAGTCATCCCATGACCAGTATGTTTATAGTTCATCATCACTGCAATTGATCAGGACTTCACTGAAAAATCTTATTATTAAGTGCTCAAGTACATGAGTTTGCATTTTATGCTCTGAAATTTTGATCCTTTTTCTATTCCTTGTCTACAAGGTCATCCTATACTTCTCAAATGATATTTTGGTCAGTAATAGTAGCACTTAGTTACCACATGCCTGCACTTTTCACCCTGAAATTTGCAGCCAGTTTTTTGCTTTATGAGTTGAACTTTTGTCACAGATTTCTGCATGAGAGGCAGAGCAGAGAGCCTGGTAAAAGTGCTGGACCCTTGCTGCCTGAGCAGGGGAGATACAGCTTAGTGCCAGGTCCACCCCACCAGTGGGGCCAAGAATGCCAGCCATGGTCAATACTCCTGTAAATCTGGGTATGAGAAACATCTGTAAAATATTGCTTTTCAAATATGAAGAAATATTGCTTTCACGTATGAGTGGGTTTAAACTTAGGTGTTTTTTTGGTGGGAGGTAAGTTCATTCAAGAGTAAGTACGCAGAAATCCTTTTAACTTAACTCCTCTTTCCGGGTTTAGGAGGGGGACACAAATGTCTTGCGAGTTGAAGGGACATGAGTGAGGAAGGGAATGGGAATGATGGAATCACAAAATCATTAGGGCTGGAAAAGACCTTTTGGATCATCAAGTCCAGCTGTCACCATGTACAACCAACATGTTCATCTTTAAACCAAGTCCTCAAGTGCCATACGTACATGTTTTTTTGAACATTTCCAGGTGACACCGTCACTTTGCTGGGCTGTCTGCACCAATCCTTTACAACCCTTTTAGTGAGAAAATTTTCTTAACTATCCAATCTAAACCTTCTCCGGTGCAACTTGGGGCCATTTCTTCTCATCCTGTCACTGGTTGCCTGGGAGAAGAGATCAACTCCCACCTGGCTACACCCTCCTTTCAGAGAGTTGTAGAGAGTGATAACATCCCTCCTGAGTCTCATTTTCTCCAGGCCAAACAATTCCAGCTCCCTCAGCTGATCCTCATAAGACTCGTGCTCTAGCCCCTTACACAACCTTGTTGCCTTTCTCTGGAGTACCCACTGGACAGACCTGTGGTCATTATCCATCCTCCAGACAGGACCAAAGTATCTGGAGAGGAGGACCATCATGCAAACAAAGTTTCTTGTTTCCTGCCCCCAACTCCTGTGCTCCCAGTCCTGTCCCTTTTATAGATGCTACATTCCTTTATTTTGCTGCCGGTAATGTGGCAGTCAGGATGCATCATCTATCTATTTCACCCACATGTATTTGAAATCTATTTAGTCTGAAGTAACCTTACAAAGCAGAATATTCAGAATATTTTAAAGAAAATGCCAAGCCACCAGGAAGATAATTCACCCCTAAGTATATGCTGTTGCAGTTTCCTTTTTAGTTTCTTCCCCCCTCATCATTCCCATCTTAATAGCCATCACCTCCATCTTATGTGCTGATATACTATAGGACACTGTAGGAAACACTTTGCATAAGATAGATTAGGTCCACTGTATTAACCTTGTCAAAGAAATCCGTCATCTTATATATTAAAAAATATTAAATTAGTCTCACACAGCCTACCTCTGGTAAAACTGCACTATATTTTATTATTTTCATTTCCTTTCATGCCCTTGACTCTGTTTTTCTACAAAAACCTTTTTAAGGCTTTAGACAGGACTGAATAAAACCTTCTGCAGTAGAAAAAACACTCTCTGCTCTCTCCACATACCACCTTTGCCACTTGGATAAAATACAGGTGCTATTCTGCCATTGCCTTATTCTAGCTTTTACCATTATATGAAATTTCTTGATATTACAAGATTGTACTTTTGCAATTTTTATTAATGCTTCCAATATTTTACAGCAATTTCTCTCCCCCACCTCCAGCCCTTCCCCAATGCTTCTTCAAGATGCAGTGTGAGTTGGGCCTGCATATTAGATGTTGCAAAACACTCATTCCCATTTTCTGTACTGATTTCTGCTACAAAACCCATCATTTCCCAATTGGAAGTTTGGGTTGTTTAGTGAGAAACATACAGAGCTGTAGGACATTCACCAGAAATTCACCCAGCGTGAATTACCAGAAATAAGATGGAATCTGGCAAAATTTATCTGCAAGATTTTCACAAAAATCAGAGACAAGATTTAGCAAGATTGAAATATCAGTGAGTCTCACAAGCCTATAAAGAGCAATAACCAACTCTACAGCACTGATTATGCATTTAGCAGTTACAAATTTTGTGTCTAGGACAACTTCTTTCAGATATCTGTGGTATGCCACTTTTTGACCTGCTACTTACTTTCCAGACACAATATGAAACTGGGCCAGTTTCACTAAAAGGCCGTGATACGCACTTCACAGCTGCAGCATAACATAATTATTAGAAGTTATGTGTGTCAGGCTGATTCGCAGTGGAGAATCAGCAGAGAGTCAGTAGAAAATATGAAAAGAGAACTTACATATATTTTTGACTATCATTATCTGTAATGAAGCTAAAAATCCCTCAACTTTTAATCTAGCAGTATGTATATACACAGATAAAATATGATCACATAGATCTTTCAAATGAAAGATCTACTATCAGCAAAAATGTTTTAAATGTGTGCTTATATACCTTTATTTCTTACATTATTTCTAATTATGTCTGTAATGAGAAATGATTGCACTTGAGAAGAAGCATAATCTATGTGTAACATGCAATATTCGGGAAATAAAGATAACATATTTTTCTGGTCTTTCCAAACAGAGTCACAAAATGCAGTGTTTTAGAAACATAAATATCTAGAAATTCATCTAAAACAAACTTTTATGTAGGCTCTTTTCCCCATCACTTCTAGCCAATTTACAAATGATTTTTATAGAGTTCTTTTCTTCCATGAAACTTCAAATGCCATCCTCAGGGATCATAAACATGTGGTAGATTGATGTTAAAACAGTGAAACATTCTTAGCATTTCCCTATATATGTCATTTTCACTTTCTTACAAACTCTACAATAAACATTTTTTAAATCAAAGTTTCAGTCCTTTCTTCCTAATTTGCACTAACCTTTCTTGAACGAATGAAGAGGACCGAGAATGGCGCACTCATTGCTGACCTGTACTAAAGAAAGGTTATACATGTTCACTTCCCTCACAGCTGGAGAGAGAGTACAGACCCCCGGCATGGCTAGTCTTGAAACAGAGAGACAAAAATGCTTAGAGCCTGCATTTCTCAGAGTGTGCCAAAATGCTTTAGGTGGTACTTCCGGCAGTTGTGGACCAGGGATTGCCCATTAAAGAGAAACAAATATTACTGCTCCTTGTTGATGAAGAAGTCCGATAGGGAGCACCCAGGGGAATGATGCAAAGAGCAAATGGTGGATTCTCCTTAGAGAACATGCTGGCAGCACTGGCCTCATCAGACATCAGAGAAAAAAGGTAAAATATGTTTCAGGGTGAAAGATTGTGAGCTGAATATTTTAGTCATATTAAACCTCTGCTATGCAAGTTGAGGTCAAAAAGAAGAAAAAGAAAATAGAATTAAAAAAGATTACAGAAGTGATAAACACATAAAAAACCCAGGAGCAGGACAGGATTGCAGGGCTATGTGTATCGGAATTATTACCCGCACAGTGACCATGGCTGAGAGGGGGGTTAGTGACCTGCATAGATAGCTGGTTCCTGTGGGCACCAGTGATACTGTCATTACCAAACTAAGGCACTAAGGCATGCTTTTCCCTGCACTCCCATTGATGATGAGCACCTGGATATGCACATTTACCTGTGTCCCCATAAAACAGCAGGCATTTCTTAATTACAAACAAATTAAATTTGCTTGTGTTTACTGCTGCCTGGAAATTGTATTTAGAAGCAATTGGAAGTATCAAGAATCCAAAATGTTATGGCTGCAGTAAAAGCTCAGGCAGGTTTCTGATCATTTCTTGGAGGGCTGCTGGGAGGACTGAATTTCTAATATCCAATGGCAGGCCCACTCGAGCCAGTACTGCTGGCTTTTTAGTCTTGGAGCAAAGAGGCAAATATCCCACTTCAGAGGAGGAACAAACAAATTATTGGCTTACAGGAGCTGAGACATGGCTCATGTGGGCATGTGAGGCTAAACATAACAGAGCTGAAAGATTTTATAGCACTCCGCTGTCTAATCCTGCTCACACCTGCTCACAGGCTCTAACCTGGTCATGGGCAGATTTGATCCCTGGTCACTGGAGTCACACAGAACTTTGGGCTTTCTGAACACTCACAAAATAGTGTTGAGAAGATGTCCTCGATGTACTTGTTTGTTTTGCTTTTAAATTGTCTTGCAGACAAGTGCTTTGTAGAAAAAAGAATATTACTGAGATGAGCTGGTACAGAAGTCAGGGAGAAAAAGTTCATAAAAGGGAATTTCTGCTGAGATCATTATACTGGCCTGAACAGCATAACAAACAATGATAAAATGTACATCGGTGCTTGCCCTCAGTACAGGGGCCTGGAAGGAGCATCAGCTGTTCTGCAGCCAAGAAAACAGCAAGCAATTACCACAGCCTGGAGAAATCTTCAGCCGACATCAATTGCTGCACACTGATACTTTGGCTTTTGCTTATCTTTTTATACTCCCAGACAAAAGGTGAATTGAGGTGTGTTGCTCTGTCATGGCATACTGAAGTAGTTTATGACCAATGTAAGACTGCAGGGTTTTAAGAAAGGACAAGCATTGCTATGATGCTCCACTAACTTTTCTGGGCTGGACCTCACACAGTGCACTGTAAGAAGCATAAAGCATAACTTTCTAGAAAGCATCCAACATTAAGAACTATTTCCTTCACTTCATTTTTTAAGGAAATCAGATTTTTAATTTATTCCATATTCTTTATAAATTTAGACTGGGCATATCTGTTGCAATGAAGGCTGTACATGCAAATATACAACTTGGTTTTCTTAAACATAATTTCTAAAACTCAGAAGATAGCTGTAATATAAACTGATCAAGGCAGAAAGAAAAAAATGACAAAAAAGGAGAAGGTTTCCCACAAGGCCTGACTACAGAAGAGCACAACAGCTGTAAAAAGTCTTTGTCAGGGCTTTCCCTTCAACAGTGTCACACTTCAGTAAAGAAGAGAGGTACAAAAACAAATCTTGCAAAGGCTAAGAAGTGTTAATCTCACATAGCATTAAAAGTGTCATGAACAGCATGGAACAAGCAGTGTTTGCTCAGAGAAATTAGTAGGACCAAGGCTGGTGCAATCTCAGAAATACATTAGCTTGTAAAGTTGAAAGGACTAGAAATGATTTTGTAGGTCTGGATTCTGTGGAATAAGGGGGAAAAGGTGGGTGAATCTAAGTTGTCAAAAAGTTCAAACTACTTAACTATTTAGTTGCCAAATATTGACAGTACTTAGAAATTGTAATTAATGGAGATTTAACCACTTCTGACTTCATTGGAATCCCTTGGACAGTAAGGAAACAAAATTGACAAGATTTTCCAAATTAATAAACAATGGATAAATTAACATAGTTTCACCATCTAAAGAAATAAAGAAGATATGTGATACAACCAAAACAAGCGAAATAGACATCAATTTACTACTTATTTCTTCCTTGTGGGTGCTTGGATATCTCCTTTCAGGTGATCTATCCTTCTTTAAACACTCTTTCTTCACTTGTAAGGAAATTGGGCATACTTCGAGAACTTGTTAAGGTTGCCTAGATAGGAATGATTTCTAGATCTGGCTATGAAAATTTTGTTCAGTTCCTCATTTCAGAGCAACCAAGCAAACACTACTTGATGGTCCAAGGAATTTAATTATTTAATTGTTTGAGAAGTGCTTTTTCTGGAAAGCAGAGTTTTCTCATTTAAAAAAAAAAATTATTTTGTTTTTAATGGTAGAGAAAAAGACCTGATATAGTTAGAAAGCACAGTCCACTCCAGATACAGAAATTCTATTACTGATAGACATACATAGTCATGTGTGTTCACCAATGGAATATACAGCAGATAAAGAAAGGTATATGTTTTGAAAAGCAATTCTAAACATATTGTCAAAAGACAGCTAAACCAAATGTATTTTCTTTGGAAAACTACCATGAAGTCTAGTAACACTATGATTATACACTTCTGCCAGTGCTAAACAATCCGTGGTAGAAGTCTGAAAAAGAAATCCTGTCTTCTGTCTCCAGCTGGATCCTGAAGTCCAACTGGATTATTTATTACTCAGCTTCTTCTGAGGTCGGCATTTAGGGTCTTCTTTCCAGCATTTCCCAAACACAAGTCGCTCAATATAATATTCTTTATTTCCAGTTAAAACTGCCCACATGATCCACAGAAATAAAGTGTGTGAACGAGGGTAGAAAACAAGCACCGTGCTACCTTAGAAACTTTCCTAGAATCTCTCACTAACCCAAGGTTAGTAAGGGGATGGGCTCTGAATTAGACAAAATCATGTCCTCTCACATGGCGTCTGTAAAAGTGCCTAGCCATCAGCCTGTCACACTTTCTTTTCCTGTCAGGATCTAGGATTTATGTTTGCCAAGATTAACCATTTTAATTTAGGAGAAAAACTTGTGTTTTCTCAACCTTTCCAAGGTGAAACAAAGCCAAAGCTTTCTATAGATGTAAACTTATTATTACTATATTCCTGCCAATGTAAAATAGTGAGATTAAGACTGTTAAAATCATTTCAACTATTGATAGAAAATCTGTAATGAAACTCTCCCTTGATTGTTTCTAAGTGATTGATTTTGTGCTTTTCACGGACATTTCAGTAAAACAGAACAAATGTCCTGCAGTCACGTGCTGAAACAGAATAGCCTAAGCAGCTATCGTTGAATATTTATGAAGAGAATTTTCAAATGAGTAGTGATAAGTTATTAGCAAAACATGCTGCTAAGAATTTAATACAGTGAAGGAACTTAACAACATAGGCAACTATTCTGGTTTTAAATACTGGAATAATCAATACAAACATTAATATTTCCGGTTAAGACTTAGTGAACCACCTATTTCCCAAACCAGGATTTTGCAGAATATCTATTAATTTCAAACATATTGGTATTTCTTAAAAGTTTGTAAACATATTCAATAAAGTCCAAAGAGAGGCAAGATCTGAAAGAATAGGAAGGTATTGAATAAGTGGAAATATCCCCAGGTTTCTTGAACACAGTTCTTTGCTCAGAAGAAGATAGCCTGGGCTTTAGACTGGTTTCATTTGATAGTTATGTTAATAATATTGGTGTAATATTCCAAACAATATATTCCAAACGGAAGAATATTTCTCAAAGAGGATTAAATAGGAAACATTTATCGTTTCACAGTAAGTTTGTTAACAAACTGGCTTACTGTGGGGACTGACTATCCAAAGAAAAAGGATGCGAAGGTCAAGGTCATGCACTTGAAGGTAACAAGAATTTCTGTGACATGCCGTGGGCTCATCAGGTCCAAGCATATGAAGAAGCAAAGAGATGTAAGTATTTATTTAAAGGATAAAGACTACAAGCTAGTAATGTAAATTGTTTGGGAAAAAAACCAAATTAAAACCTAGTGTATTTCAAAACATATTGCTTTAAAGGAAATATTAATCTGCAAATCAATGGTGCAATGTTAACTGGAAAACAATTTGGAACCCATATTCCCACAAGATAAGTTTAGACAAAATTAATATGGTCTTCTAGGATGGCCTTGAAAATAATGTTTTCTTGGTGGACAATATGTAAAAGACAGTCTACCTAACATGAGACTGCTAAAAAACAATTGGTATCCTCAGCCTAAGATATGAAGGCTGTACTCTGTAAATACACTAAATATAATGTATTTCAAACACCACTGAGGAAAAAGTCTTCTTTAAGCTACAATAGAAATAAGTTGGCATAACTGGACCAGAGGTTGGCATAGGTTCATTGTGACCTTACAGAAATTCATCTCCAAAGGAGCACTCGCAAACAAAAATCTGGGATATTTGAACAATTGCAAAAAAACCCCCTAACAAACCAATTAGTGCAATCTTGATGTGTTTATGAAAGGCATGAATGAGCATGGTATCCAGCAATGTTTGGATGGCAGTCAACCATCAGGAACTCCCTGTGTACTGACATAAATTCTCTGGCTTTTCTTCTTTCATGTGCTTTTGTGATAAACAAAGAAGACATATTCAAGTAAATATATATTTTTTTCCCCATTTCCTCTTGCAAAGCTAATGTTTGCAAAGCAGATATTTGCAGCAGGATCGTATAATCAGCACGTCTTCATGAAGAGAGTGCATGTAGGGCTGCATAGGACTTCAAGCTCTAAAGTACTTTTACTTGATTTTATCAGCTTAATGTTTCATTTTTAGTTTTTTATTCAATTTATAGCTAAGTAAATATGGATGCCACTACCTTTCAGAACTCTAACAGACTGGTGTTTCATTATCTCTAATTAGGGAGTTTCTTTACTTTCATGCCTGTCCCTAACTTGTATTACTGTTAATGGGAATTCTATTTGTGCACTGATTTGAGAACAGACCTCTCAGATATCATGTAAATAGCTTTACAGATGACTGGCCATTGCTGGCCAACTGAGCAAACTGATCTTCTCATGCACTACTTATCAGAAGTTGTATGTAGACTAGAAAAAGATATTTTAAGAGTTCTGAAGGCCAGGGTAAGGGGAAATGAACAATTTAAATTGGGATAGGAGCACGACAAAGGCATTAGTTCGGGTCATCCTAAGCTAATGATCACACTTAGCGCCCCCCCGCCCCGAAAACAGTTTGAGCCACATGGCTCACACAGAGTGGGATTCACTCACAAACAGAATTTATCTTCCTCCTGTAGTCTAGCTAATCTTGCTCTATTTCTAACCAAGAAGGAAAAGTACAGGGAGTAAAACTCCACGTGGAAATATTTGTGTCTTCTTCCAATAACTGGATGACCAGTGCAAGATGTCAATAATTTAACATCTGAAATCATGAGCTGAATCACATTCCGAGTGTGGCACATTTTAGGGGAAATGTGGGACACTTTAGGGGGATCCTTGAGTGCAAATCAGCTCCCTCTTTTATCGAATATGTCTGAAAAAATGTCAAGAAATCTCATTATTCTTTTTCTGATTTAAATTAAATTTAAAAATGCATTTCTAATTAAACAGGTCATTTCTGAATCAGCAAGTGTTTATCAGAAGACAGGTGATTAAAGAAGGAATATAATATCTAAACTGGAAAGAATCATTAGAAGAAACTGTTGCTGTTCTAAAGGCATGCAGTTTAGGTGGTATTAGCACAAATATTTATAACTGTGGTACTAGAAATCAGTAATTACTGTAGAAATAATCTAGATTTCACTGCAGTAACCTCACATGATTTCTCAGTAATAAGCTACTATGTTCCTTTTTCCAGGCAGAGTGGAAGTAGTCCCACAGCAGGACATAATGTTATTTTCTAATAGAGTTATTATTTCTCTATTTTGCAGATAGGACACTGCAGCAAATTGAGCAGCAGTTGTGGGAATGCTTTTTAAAAATCCCGAACAACAAACCTTTAACCTTGTGATCTGACTGCCCTAAAAGCCTGTTCATCATTTCAAGCTTCAATACACACATAAGGCTTATAGTGAAATGTGAGCCTATAAAATACATGGAGGAAAACAAACTTTGCTGCCCTAGAATGTGGGAAATACTAGGAGTCTCACGCACAGCTGTTGAAATTATAAAGAGAACCAGTGTTAAGGATGTGGCCAGGATACTGAAGCTGAATTTTCAATTTGGTTCTTTGTCTGCGTTAAAAGTAATAAATGAGCAATTACAAAAAGAACAATAGATGAACAGACGGGGAGAAAGGTTGCACGGTAATTAAATTTCATTCCTGAAAAGCATAAGTACTTGCATATATGATATAAAAATTAACTCCTTTTTCATTCTAATGTGATGGCCCCTATTGTTTTGTGATTCTTTTGCTTCTCACACCTTTCTTTTCTTACTATGAGAAAACTAAAAGCAGACAGCTTCGTTAAATAAGACCATTATAATAAGAGCTCAAATTTCTTAAGTCATTGTAAAAATCCCAAAATAAACAGAGTGATCATGTGAAAATAGCCCCAATGGCAATTGAACTTACATCAGAGGTACAAATAAAATGGGGATAAAAACGTACTTGTGATAAAAACATGTCTGACTTCAAAAAAATTGCATTTTGTAGAAGAGTGATATCTAGTTTTAAATACTTTTCTTTCCCTTCCTGAATTTGAATGCCATAATTCACACTGAACAGAATCTGGGAGATATGTCTACTTGTATACATATATACATATGTGTGTGTGTGTGTACGCACGTATATACACATATATATATACAACATACACATTATGGTTTTGTCTCCCGAGTGTGAGTCAATGAAAGTTACTTCCATGAGTATGCAAGTCCTTTTTGCTCTCTTCTTCTCTTTCTTTCAGCCACACAAAGAAATGACGCCCCAGTGAACTTTGTTACCAGGTGGCTTTTGCTTTATTTAGTAGCAACAGCTACAGAGCTGTATTTGGTTGGGTTTTCTCAAACGCTGCACTTGTTAACACTCGTCAAACAGAGAAAAAAATAAAAGGGAACATTTAATTTCTCTCTCAGTATGAAAGAGATGTGCAAAGAACCAGCATGTTTCTAACTGGGCAGTAACAGGTACAGTGGAAAACATATTTACAACACTTGAAAAAATCTGAAAATGAAAGCACTCCAGCTGAAATATAATCTTTTTGCTTTGTCTTTTGGTGCATAATTGTCAATATGCTAGTGGGAAGAAGTCATTTTGTCCAACTGGGATCCATTTACAATGAGGCAACCAAATAACACATGTTTACAAAAACGTAGAGCCTGTTTTTGGGAAAAAGAATGTCATTCCACTGCCACCAAAGCCAAGTGGTGTGTACAGTTAGTAAATCTTTTCTCAGTTGCAAAATTAGTGTCAAATTGCTGAGGCCATACACTACGTCAGCATAAGTCACTCTCATTAATTTGATGGGTGAAGGAAGGATTTTCAAACAGCAGGTTTCTCATTTTAGTTTTTATTTTAATCAGCTAAATAATGAGGTGGGGGTAGAGTTGCTTAACCAGGCCAAGGGAAGAAGAAAGCAGAATCATCTTAAAACACCAATCCTGGATTTAATAGCCTACAACAAAACACTAAGCAGGTCAGCTTCATGGTTCAGCAATTCCTAAAAGCCCTGTCTACTTCTCAACAGCTTATCAGCGGCCAGTGTGTAAGATCTCCCAATGAGATCTGATTTACAGCACTAAAGGGTTTTGGTGCAAAAATGAAGGGCAAGAATGGCACAGTTTTCATGTAAATTCTGTCTGTGCACACATATATTAAGAAAAACCCAAACCCTCAGAAACCAATTTGGCCCTTGTGATAAAGATCGCTTGCATTTTTCATTGACATAAACAGGTCACAAAGCCTGGAAAAGCTTACGCAGAATTCAGCAGCAATCTGGTTTGCTTTTTCTGGGTCAAAGTCAGAGTTTATCTTGTTAAGCTATCTAATTGAACACAGCCCATGTGATACAACAGGACTAAGTGCATTAAATGAGAAGGCAGTGGGAAGTGGGGGATGCATTTATTTCTGTATGGTGTTGGAAGGATGCGGCTTCCTGGAAATACCTAAATTAGCTTTGAAATGGCTATTTTTTGTAGCTGGGAAAAAAAGATGTCCTACTTTTATAATACACTTTCTGTAAATACAGAATCCAAAGCTAGTTTAGTAGATTGTGATTGTGAGATGAAATAAAATAAGCAAGCTGAACATATCCTGATCTCCATTTCCCTGTGGTAAATCTGAAATAATTGTATTGTTGCCAGATGAACAATGGCAGATTTTCATTGAGGTACCCAAGATCAAAAGCAGACCCCAAATGTCAAGCAAGTTAAAACCACAAACAGCATGATTTAAGACACAGTTGCACAAACCAGGCTGTACGCAGTTCTCAGTAAAGTGAATTATATATAATAACACTTATAGTTTCCTAGTACTATTGGATTTGCCTTTTTACATAAATGCTTAAGTTATGATAAAAAACAGAGCTGTGTCAGTTCTTTTCAGTCTCAGCACATTTGCTATTAGCATAAGAAATGCTGCTTATGGCAGAGGCAGCCGTGCTTGAAATTTCTGAATTAATGGATTTGATTTCCTCTTGAGACAAACCATCAGCCTTGCAGTAATGGAAATAGATATAGTTGGTAAAACAAATAAAAAGCTGGCATGCAGATAAAATGGGTTTCAGTATAAAATAGTAATGTTGTAATTGAAGTGAACAATTACAGGGTTGCTCCTAGGCACAAAAGAAATACCATGAAAATGAAGTAATGTTTTCGTTAAGTATAGACATTTCATGAAAATGTAGAGCTGCAGATGTCATTGTCTGGAAAAGGAAAACTATAGTTATTCTCCTTAGCTGAGATACTTTAATAATATTTTGCTAATTTTAATAATAATTACTAATGTTAAATCTAAATTTTACATGGGTGGAGGGGAAAAAGAGACGGAGAGCAAAGCTTTACAACTGGTACTGAGCCAAAAGGCTTGTTTGCCTTTCAAGCAATTTTGGCTATCAGGGGTCAAAAACCTGCAGTAAGAATTTTTGGAGGACAGGGAGAGGGGATAAAATTTTCTGTTGGCAGAAGAAAGCATCTTTTGTCAGGGCTGCAACACTGGAAAGCCTGTGCAGAAAGGGAGAAATGCTGGTCATACTCAGTAATCAGCAACTGGAAACTACGAGGTTCCCCTAGGGGAACAGGGGAGGAACATGCTCAGCATCAGATCTCTTTACCAAAGACATTTCCTCTAACTGGGTCGCTCTTCTGGCTGGCTTTCAGCTATATACACCACTGGGGAAAAGCAGGGACTTTCAGCACATGAGAGCCTTTCATGTTAACGTGTAAAAGTAAAAGTAATGAAGCACACCAAAAGCCACCAATGTAAGTGTCACCTCAAATCTGAGAGTGCATTCATTAACTCCACCGCAACAAAATGCTCTGCTGTGTCCTATATTTCCTCCTGCTTTGTACGCATGACAGAAAACGCTCTCATCGCAATTGTTTGTAGAGATCTATTAATTAACAAATCATGATTGCTGTGTTGACAGTCAGCAGAGCACAAAGCTCTTCTTGCAGTGGGCGCGCCCTACCCAGCACAGCAAATGCTGTCCATTCATTGCCTTTCTATCACCAGGACCTTTCCTGTACACCACTGGTGCCGCACATGGCCGATGGCCCCACAGCTGTGCCGCCCATGCATGGTTAACATGTTTCACAGCTGTACTGCCTTCGTGGTCCCAGGAGCAAGTTTTTGGGTGTTTTATGTCCCTTGCCGGGGTGACCATGGCAAGGCACAAGGTGCTGGTGGGCAGGCGCTGCTCGGTCTGCAACCCAGCCACCGGCATCTGGCAGGCACTTTCTGAGCGTCTGGGTCACTCACTGAAGGAGGCAGCTGTGTCCTCCCAAGGAGCCTTTTGTGAGGAGACTCCAAAAGCCTTGATTTGTTAATATTGCTTGTTTAATTATAAAAGCTTCTGCTATCCTGCATGGTTTTTGAAACACCCAGGTAAATCTTCTATATGTAAAAGCATTTTCTACTGTAACTACTCTATCAGGCAAGATATAATAGAAGTCTACTTACATATGTCACTCTACAGTGCTCACACTGAAATTTTACTGCTTTCTTCACATTTTTGCACTTACAGAAATACACCCATACAATACAGGTAGATTTCTGAATCATCAAGCCTTTCTTTTCCATAAGGAGAATTCTTTTGAAACAAATTAATGACAAATACGTAATGGTTTAAATATATTTAGTGTTTTATTTGGTGTTTTAAAAGCTCTTCTGAAAAGTTTTAAACACTATTATGTACAACCATAGAATACAATATACACTTAATCTGTGGAGGAAATAAATGTCTGACATAAAGATTTAAATCTTTATTTTTCTCCCTTGACATGGTGGCTGGTGACACATAAATGTGCGGTTTTTTCTTTCCCTTTGACAGAGTAATAAAAATCTCATTATCTCTGAATAGGCAGCAATTTCGTTATCTAATCTTTTTACCAAAAGGTTAGTTAATTAATCAGAAACAAATCCTGATTATTATTTCAATAGAATTAGAAAGACAAATCACCAGAGTACGGCTAAATAGGGCAGGCCTGTGGTTTAACCTGCCTCATTTACATCCAAGTACAATGATTGTCAGGAGCTCGCAGTGAGCAAACAGCCCCGAGAACATAAGCCAGCAGATGGTTTTCTCTTGTCGCTAGCCTTTCCTCTCCTCTAATGCCTCTGATCCCATTACCTCACTGAATCTGTTACCAGGGTAACTGTTAAATTGCTGTGAAAGGCATGGTAATAAAGTAACCTGTCACACTGGCAATAAAAGCAGCAGAATTTTCCTGTTCACTGAACTTTTCAGCTCATCAATACTCACTTTATGGAGAAATTCACCACTACACACAGGTCAGCTGCAGGAATTGTTTGTGAGGTTTTTGAAAAGCAAACCAAAGTTCATGTAAACATGGGAAAGTTATAATTAAAAACTGGATTCAGAAATGCACACAGAGCTAATGCTTTGCTATTTGCTGTAGAAGGTTAGTAGGAGATTAGAGATATTCAGGTTCCTTGTTTTTTTAAAAGTATGTTCTATAAATCACCTTTACTGCCAGCAGGAAGGTGATTAATCCAAAATCACTTTGATAGTGTTTAAAACCATAGCCTCCATTGCATCAGGTTGCTTACTTTTAGCAGCTGTACTCTGACCTAGTTGCTAAAGTGAATTTTTCTGTCACAGAATAATCTAATGCCAGAAGGATTTATTTAGAAGTCTTTCCCAGCAGTTGTCTGTGTTCCATTGTTTTACAGACTTTGAAGCAAACGTGATATCTTTAACAGGTTTTTTGGCAATATGTGTCTGCTTCCATTATTAAAACCTTTCTGAATGTAATACTGGAAAGAAAAAATCCATGTAGTCACTGTGCTAGTCCCAGCTGAAAATGCTTCTCCCAGTTTTCTAATGTAACATATCCGACCACAACTTTAATCAGAAAACAGTAGAGCGAGATTTCCTTTTTTATTTTTTTCTTTTTTATTTTTTTCCCTAGCAATACGTGGCAAGAGGTTTTTTTCATAGGGCCCATGCACTTTTTGTCACTGATCAGAGCTGCATTTGAAAATGTCATGTGAAAAAACCCTTCTGACTTCAATTAGGCTCACAAGAAACTGTAAGAACATGAATGAAAAAGAGAGTGCATATCTAATCCTTGTTATTAGCCTTTTGCAGATGCTACACTTTCAGCTTCATTTGGTAATGCCATTAATTATACAGCACTAACCTTGGAATATATTGGAGTTTGCTTCTTGAGAGAACTTCTCTCTCTGTCTCTTTTTATTATTATTTTTTTTTTTTTTTTATTTAAACTTGCAGACACTTAAAGCATGTGATGAAAAATTGAAAATATTTCTTTGATTGACAGCAAGCATGAATTGCAGTACATATTCCAGCTGCAGGCCACAGAAGAGAAGTGTCTTTAAACAGTACCCACATTATATAGTCTTGAGAGTATGGATTTAAAGTAAAGCTTCTGGCAAATAAATCTTTGCAGAGATTATGTTCAACCTGTAGGTAGCCACATCCACAGCAATACCCTCTGTCAGTCTGCTGCTGATAGGCAGGTGCTGATTTTACACCCCTGAATAAAGCCACATTTGTGGCTTTACTAAAAATTCTCAGAACTCTGGGAGTTGTTTGGGGAGGAAATGACACAAAGATGGTTCCACTGCATTTAGGTACAATGTCAAGTGTGAGTTACTTGCACAGGCCAAGGTTCTTCCAAATTCTGGAAATCTTCAGCAGTTTGTATGAAGAAGAGCAAGCCAAATGCACTCAAAACTGCAAGTTCACAGCCTTCAGCAGAGAAACACTTATTAATCCACATAAAATAAAACCATTCATGCTGATCTATAACCTGGAATTTAACTGGACTGTTTCTGAGATTTAGGGAACTAAACCTCTCTGGTATCTGGTCTGTGTAGCACAGTTATAGATAAATGTGGAAATATGTCCACAAATAAGCCAAAATCCTTGCCCTTTCCGAGTCACTGTTCTCATGAGATCATTTTGCAGGTATCAGAAGTCCCAGTAAGACACCCTGTGCAGAATCTTCACTTTGTCCACTTTATTTTTAAATATGTCATGAAGGGTGATGTGAACATAGTTTCAATGAAATAATTGAGTTTTTAATAGATGCCATTGTTTTAATTTAAAATTTACTTTAAATTGTGTGCATACTGGATTGTTCACGATTACACTTTGGCAGAACGCAAACATAAATGAGATGTCAACACGGATAAATTCCTTCCTTTGAAAATGTATATGAATATTCATGAGCAACATTTGTTAGCTCATTTTCCCAGCTCTGGTTCAAACGCACAGAGCAGGGTTTCTGTGCTCTGCATCAGCCTGTATGGAAAAGCCTTTCTGCTATACAGATTCTGTTGGTGTAAAGAGGCACTGTCTTTGGATGGTGGCTTTCTACTCCAATTTGATTTAACCATCCCTGGCTGCAATTACATACTCAAAAACAATCAAGAGTTCACACTGAGCTGAATTACAGCTGGCTCCACTTATATTGCCACACCTTAGGTTTGCTTCACTGAAAACTTAAAATTACAGCATCAGAAATTAAAAATGGTGTCAGAAGACAATTAGAGTGGCTGTCTTTGAAAGAGAAAAAAAGAAGAGTAATTGTGTCCCTCCTTCCACCAGATGCTGTGTCCTTATTATCGTCCTCCTCAATAGCATGTTGTGACTAGACTTGCTATACTGTGTATAGCCCTTTTCTCCTTGGATTAAATTCATCTCTGTGCACTGGAGCATCCTGCAGCCTCAGCACCACACAGACCCCATGCTTTCAGCCCTTGTGTGCTGCACAGTCTTTGCATAGGCTTTGCATGGGTGTGGGTTGCACCTTCCAGCTGTAGCTCCAAAGACAAGTGGCAGTAAAAATACCACAGACTTAGATACAGCATGCACTGCTGGGAATTTCCCACCGTCCCTGACTAAAGTTAGTTTCTGAATGCTGTGGTCAGTCATCAAATCCGAACAGTTTAATTTGCAAAAATAGCTAGGCATTTCCCACTTCTGGTGAGGGGCAGATACACGACCAACATTTTTGTATCACTCCTAGCTTTGTGACAAATTAAGGCTTCAGAGGCATCAGAACCAAAATTTTCACCCTACCTCCTCCATATTTTTAGGTATCTTTTGTCTTTTTTCTCCTCTTTGGAATAGCAGTATTTTCCTTGCTCCATTTCTTTCTCTGAACATTTCTCACTGTCTGTCATAGCTGCCAGTATTGAATTTCAAGGGAGAAAAAGGAGCATGGCAACAAATTTAAAACATATTGAGCTACTCTTTCATTGAATACTTTATAGTGGGCCAAACCTGAGAAACAGATTCATGGAGAAAAAAAGTCCTAACACTGCTGCAGATTTCAATAGAGTTTTATTGATTTGCATCAGTCGAGTAACCAAACTGCAGCTATGTATCTTGATGGAGTGAAAGAATTGGGAAGGACATCTGTCTCTCAGGGTTACTATACGGTTTGTTTGATCTTACCTGTATGTATGATTGATCCTGCTAGCTTATATTCAATGCATCTCTTATCCTATGACAGTGGAATAGTGTAAAACTGCTTCTTCCTTTGTTTTATCTTTTAACATTTTACACTGTGCTCCCTGTATTGTCCTTTTTTCATGTACAAATTAAAAATTTACAGCTCTTATATCCAACATGGACAATTATGTACAAACATCAATCCTATCACTTACCCTGAAATAAAGGTTTATGATGCAAGCAGTTTTTTGTAGTCCTTCACACTGCCAGAGACCAGAGTGGGGGTGGGAGGGGGGACAACAAAAGCCCACATCAACCCTGAATTTTTGATGTCGCTGCTGTTTTGTGCTGTGACTTCATGTTCCCTGAAGAAACAAGATGCATCAAGCGGTGCCTAAAACGCATTCTCTTCAAACATTGGGAATGATTATTTCAGCAAGTTTTAGCTTTCAGCAGCAACATATGTAGCAGCAGCTGTGCAGTAGTGCTTTGAGGCCACGGGTACTTTGGAACCCATAAGAAAACTGTGACTTGCATGTAAAGAGCAGGAAAATTATTTTTTCCTTGTTCAATATTGTGCTGAGACTTCAGAAGCTTAAAGGACTAAGAAAGCAGCTTACTTGACCCACTTGGATGCAACAATCTCCCCTCCAAGAATTTTAATAGATTTTTAAAGTATGTGTATTTGTGAAAAAATATTGACCAATAAAAATCTTCCACTGTTTTAACTAACTGGTTTGCATCAAAATTTCACACCAAACAAATGTATCTTTGATCCCTAACTGACCTCTTTTCCTCTTCAGCTCTTCCATTCATGATTTTTTCTATTATTTTTCTTTCTATATGTAACCAACAGAAAATTCATGGTCACAGCCTGAAGATCAAAGATGAAGTTTAATCTTCAGATTGTGCTGCTTATGCTCATAAACCACTCAAGTGCCAATCCTGCTCTCCGTGACAGTGACAGAATCCTCGATTCAATTATAGGTTACAGTCAATGGTGAACATGCTTTAATCTGTGTACAAACAAAGGGATAAAACAGAAACATGTACCATTCTAAGGATGATACTTTATTACAGTAAGGCATCAGTCAGTGTTGCAATAATACAGGCTGGGTTTGGAAAACGGATGAGATTAAATTGTCTGCTGGGCTATGGCTGCCTCTCATGCACAGACTGGTGCATGTACTGCTCTGTTTCTCTGTCATTTATCTGGCTCACAAAGACTCTGATCCACTACATGTTGTGTGATAGCACAAATTCCATGAGATGAAGGATTCCCAGAATTATGCAGGATTAAACCATTATTCTAAACATGATAGGATTTTTCAAATACTATTCGGATATGAGAAATTATTCGGGGGAGTAATTCCATTGAAATAATCATTTTTGCTCAAGTGTTAGCATGCTCACATATCAGGGTGTCTGGAATCAGTTTCCACATTTGCCAGTGCCTTTTTAACACTCAGTGCTGAGTGCTTCTTCCAAGGTAAATGTAGAGGAAAGGTAACTTTGCAGAGAGCTGGCTGGGCTGTAGCAATGACAGCCTTCCACCACGTTAAAGTAAGATTGCTTTATGAATCATGCTGACATTTCCCAAGCTCCATTATTGTTATTCCAGTTTCAGAAAACACTTTAACACATGATTCATTTCAAGACACATGTTTCAAACATCATGGGATTTTGGCATTTGCTTAAGTACTTTCGCAATTTGATTAGCTAAACAGTGAGGGAGGGACAGCCACGGACAGAAAGAATAATTTTGGAACTAACAATCTTTCCATGTATAAATTCTTAATTTTTAGCCCACTCATCTCACTCCTTCCTTTTTTCTACTTTCCACCCCTCCAACTGCAGTAGTCTGAGTGCTGTGACAGCATTTAAAGGATGGCAAGCACAGGAATAGAAGTAGTAGGCAGAAGTCTCTCTGTGCCACTTACTTCAGCCAGTGTCTGCTTCTGCCCCCTCCATTGCTGAGTGCAGCACCTTGGCCTGTTAAATAGGGATTTTTTCTGTTAAAAGAAAAGAGCTTGTCTCATTTTTTTTTCACGAAAAAAAGAAGCAAATTTGCATTGTTGAGACTTTTTTTTTTAAAAAAATATGCATTAATTTTATCAAGTGATGCTTAATAACTTGACATAACTGTGTGGCACAATGAGAAGTAGAACAACCTCTTTTGGGAAGGAGGGGGAAAAGTCTTGGCATGATGTGAGATCAAATAGCAGCTCATTCAGTGCTCACATCGTCTATAAACCAACAGTAACCCATCTGTCAACTACTGCAATAATTTTAACACACCTCCATAAAAAAAAGTATAATTTGATCTCTAATGTGATTAAGCTTCTTAGCTTGTACTTTATTAAATCTGTGTGTCTTCTTCCTATCATTTTCTTTGAATAGCAGTAATATATATCAAAAAAAGAGTAAATTGTAACAGATTGATTTAAAATATACAGGAATGAGTTAGCAGAGAAGGAGTAGGGAATATCCCCTGAATAGTGATGTTTTACTCAGGAAAAAGGACCTTTCAGAGACTGCACTTCCCGAGAATATCCTGAACTTCTCTCAAGTTACAGGCATTTCACACACCAGGGGAAGGCTGTACAGAAAGGTGTGTAAAAAAACAAATAGTTTACTTCCCACTGGTGTAGTTATAGAAGATGGTGAGAGCTTCCTTTATTGTGGGTGCCATTTAAAAGCCAGCATTTGTCAACAGGTACACAGTTACAGCAGTTGTTTCCTGCAGAGCTCTGGTGCTTCAGAAGCTGCACAGTGACAGGTCTTGGCAAATGCTGACTTTTAAGTGGCAACCAGTATAATTACAGCATTCATGAAAGTGAGAGGTGAACAGCAGTGACTGAAAAGGAGCCAGGTATCACATCACATGGGCAAGGGCCATGCCTGGCTTACCACACCACGCTGCCAGTGCTACTTGGTCCAGAGCAGCAGGGTGCCTGCTATCCCTGTCCTGCACCATGCCCAAGCTGGAGCTGTCAATTTTTTTTTTTTCCCCAAACTTCACAGTGGATTTTATAATGAGAAGGTTTTGAAAAAATGAGAGGTCACCAAGCATCTTTGCATGCCTAAGATAAAAGTCAGACTCATCTAATCTTCTCTCTTTCTGTTCACAATTTTCTGTGGTCAATGGACATCAAGAAACCAGGAGGCTCACAAAGATGGCATAAATCTATTGGATATAAGCCAGGCTATATATGTCTTAAAGCAACTCATTTTACAAAGCATCCATTTGCCAGATATATTCTGTTCTTAAGATGAGGATGTAATTCACTTTATAAGCTAAAGTTCACATATGAACTAAAATTCATTTTGTCATATAAGCTAAAATTTTACACTAACATTCATTTAAAAAATTGCATTTAAACGAGTCCTAGTTCATATGCAAAGACAAGCTCTTGGTGCCAGATTTAATGTTATTTGTGCGTTAGTGTCTGTTCATCATATGTTGTGAATGTTACTATGATCCATAGGAAAATAGAGAAGAATACCAGTTTGTTAATGAAGAGTATCTTCCATGCTAAAGGGCTTAATTACAGCTACATAGATGAGCTGGATTTCATCACTTCATTCTTCCACCACGCTGTGAACGTAGCATGATATAGTCTGTTGTCATATTAATGTTCAAAATGTGAGTAATTGTTCGTCTGAATAGTTTCATTGAAATCAATGGGCCTAACTCACACGAGTAAGGTCTTACAAAGCTGGAATATATTTATATTCATACTGAAACCATGAATTCCTTGTTCATTGCTTCTTAACTTGCATTATTAATCGGCTGGTATCATTGCTCAGTTTCACTGGGGAATATCCAAAGCAAGAAAATGAATCAGTTTCTGTAATTTCTGGGGACTCAGAGCAGTCACTTGAATGCAAATAGTAAAAGTCATCTGAAATAAAAACAATTATCTGAGACGTAAACTCATTGTTTCATCTATAAGTAATTATTTTTGTGGCAGTAGAGAAAATGAAAACTAAAATATTTATGGCTCCTAACACCACATATTTCAATGTACTCCTACTTGCCTTACTGCATGGTACACCTTCCACATTTAATAAGCCAAACCTGCATAAGAAAGCAGTGCTTATGCCAGACTGAAGGTATATGAGCTTATGGATAACCAGCACAGGTTTCATTTCTGCACAGATTGCGTTGTTTGTTCACATATGACAGCCTTTGACATCCAGTTGTCGGGGGAAGGGAGCAGGATTGTGCTCTAAATGCTCAGTTTTCCCTATGATTAATCCAAAATGTTGCCTGAAGTACAATTTTGCCCACAGATCTGTGTTCCATGGATACATTACACAAATAAAACATGTGCTGACCTGTTTTGTCTGTGCCATGTATGCTGCCTCTGCACAAGGGCACATATGATCATGGAAGTTTGAATCATAGCCATCAGATGGATGCTGTCATCAGACCCGTACATTAATTTATATGAATACAATACAGCAAAACACAGCCAAAAGAGAATTCCCCTGTGTATTTGAAGGCACCATGACAGGCAGTGTGCCACCACCTTTGAGACCATTAACAGTAAAGGTGGAAATACAGCCATTATATTGCCCATTTAATCTAAGAACCACCTTTTGAAAACTTTTTCTGTAGCACTCTTTTTTTCTCAAAGGAAAAAGAAAATTTCCACAATCGTCTCTCTCTGCACAATTTCAGTTCTGAAAATCACTGGACAGAGTAGCAGCAAAATGATGGGAAACAATTTTGTCTTATATTTGTGTGATCTGCTTCTTGTGGTTACATATATCTTTGTCCATTTTTCTTTAAAAAAAAAAAAAAAGAAGGAGGAAATAAGACTAAAGAAATAGCTGACATAGAAAAATAGGACGAGATACAGGAGTAGTGCTACCCAGTTTCCTTTTCAGGAAAGATTATGAAAAATGGGACTGATTAGGTGAATAACATGCACATAATTTATTGTTGTCTTGTACTTTCAGTATTATAATAATATTTTAACTTTATGATTATATTTTATGACATTATTATTATTATTCAAATTTGCAAATTTAAAAAAGATTGCTGCACGACTCCCCACCAGAAATAAACAAATATCTATGCCTGTGTGCCTGCAATCTATTAGGCCAATTTATTAAGGTATAATATTAAACTAGGGAAAATGGAGGCTAGATTAAAAATAATCAGCCTAAAAATCACTGGGAAAAAAAATCCTAGAGTGTAGAGAAGCAGGAGAGAGAATTTAGGACTAGGAGATTTTATAGATGTTTTTATGCTTTCTTCAAAATGGTCACTCTGGCAGCATGTCTGAAAAAACGACATACCACATCTCTGCTATTTTTTGACAAAGAACTAAAAGTTAATCCCATGGTACCTGAATTTGATCTCCGTGAAAATTTCCAAGAGCAAAGCTACAGTTGAGCAGACCTGTGTCTCCCTCCACATCTTGCTGCCCTGGGAAAATAATAATAAAGAAACACTTCTCGTACCAGCAATACAGCAATCATGCTGGGTCATGAAACTAATTATGTTTTGCGATGGTGAAAATTCTCCATTTCTGTGTGAAGGGGCACCGCTGCATGATAGATGAATGTTGGAAAGGCAGTACATTGTGCTCTTTCATCTCTGTCACTGCATATTTATTCTAACTGCTTCTAAATTATTCATTTTCTTTAAGCAATCAATATTAATAATCTGATTTGCTCCTTGGCATTTTTAGTCACACTTCTGTTTAACTGACTGTAAATAAAGGTCACTTGGAGGCTTCCTGCTGCTGTTCTGAAGGTCCTTGCCTAATTAATTCCCAACACTTTTTTTCCCTGTGACTCTGATTAGCAGTTGCAATCAAGTTCAGCAATTAGCTGCCTCCTTGCACAGTGATTTGCTCACTCCACCTCCCCGTATAGAGCTGCGTTTGGTCTCTGCCATATAAAGGCAAATGGAGGAATTTAAATGTATTTGTTTTGTGTTCCATGACCATGCAGAACAGATCAGATTTGTCACTGCTTGCACATAACCTTTGCCCATCTACATCATACCTCCTAATCATCCATGATGTCCCCAAAAGACATCATAAACATAATGAGCAGCCCCACCAGCAACCCGCCTGTGATATGCCCAATCTCAGACTCGTGAATCAACAAACAGCTACAGCACATCAAATCATTCTTGGCTATTTAAGAACTCCTATGGTTTATCTTACATAAAATTACTTTTAGAAAAACAGTTTGCTTTGTATTTAATGGATTTACCTTAGTCTGCTTGAGGCCCATGGACAAGCTCCAGATTTTGGGTGCCTGCTTCCAGTTCACAAGACACAGATCTTACCTGTGTTGAAGCTTAAGAAATAACAACCTCAATGAACTCTTTTCATCCTTTCATTCAGAACCACGGAAAAGTTGCTGGAAATTTCAGTACTAATTTAATTAAGAAGTTAGACTCTAGTAGGAACGGATGTCTAATTAGTAGTTGAAAGTGCCAAGAGTACACAGTCTCATCCAGGAGACTCCTTTTCAGCAAGTATGTATTTGAAAACCAAGGAGCAAGAGACAAAGAGTTGCAATAAACATTACATCAATATCATAAACATTCTTTACAGGCTTTTCAGTGTTCTCCTTTCTTATTACTGCGTCCTGGGTAACAGCTTCCAAGCAATAGTGTTCAATGAAGAATTTCTGCAAAGAAAGTACTTTTTTTTTCAAGTTTGTTTATAAGTTCATTGATTTAAATTATTCTACTTTAAACATTAACTCCATATGGATATTAATTCAGACAGAATTGTTTTATTGTCTGAGCAGAAAACTAAGATGTATGCACTAGAGAAATCCTTCTTAGATGAAGTGTGTTTCAATGCATTTACACGTCCAATGAATCTACAGACAGATTTTAAAAAGGTGGTAGAACTGTACCTGTGAGAAAGATTGGCATGTCAATCCACAATGTTTTTGTTAGTATTATTATTATTTTATGCATCCCTGTCCTTGACAAGTAAGCCAACAGTCAGACTGAATAACACTGCCCGAATGGAATGAATATTTCTGAATACATTTTTAAGACATAGCCAGATTGTAAGGAAGAAAATGATAGGTCTAAATTTTCACATATGGGGCATAAGGATTTAAATTGTCACCTACCTTTCACAACTCACTACAAAAATGTCAACATATTTCATTTTGGTCTTGGAGTTCTTGGAGCTTAGGGGAGTTTTGTATTGGTGAGTTTAAGTGCCCTGAAAAAGAAATGGATCAGAACTTAATCTGGTTACAATTTACTTATAATTTACTAAGTATATAAAAGCAGTTATTTAAACAGCAGTCCATTTCTACAGCTAACACCTATAGAACCTCTCTTCTGACAGCAGCAAGCCAAAGCATGCATGCCTTGAACAAGCAAATTTTCTTTCTCCTTTCTGTTCTGGCAAGTGTGTTCACTTAATCTCACAGGGGATCTGTCAGCTTTCCCCAGCTCCTAAAGCAATTCTTTAGCACTTATTGAAAAGTGCTGTAAGCGAAAGGCAGCAAAGCTGACTGGTGTTTGCACGCAGAGACAGGCAACCAGAGCACTGAGTCCTCTCCAATATGTACTGCACAAAATCAGGGCTAGAAGCAATAGTTAAATCACTCTTGGACTTACCACTTAATGAACATAAATACACAAAATATGCCATTTGTTGGCATGGTGATATTGCTGTGAATCATTATATAAAACATACGGTGCTTTGAAATATAGGCATGTACACACAGCAGAGCACTTGTACGGCTGTAAAACTCACACACTCAAAACAGATCACTCATTTCTGGGGTGGCAACTTTCCATGTTTGGTCTCATCCCAAACGTGAGTACTTGGAACAGTTAAAAAAAATCCTTTCAGTTATTTGAGATTTATGACAATGAAATGTATTAGTTTGATTGAACAAAAATCCAAACCAAACCCGCTGCAAAACAATCAACAGAAAACTCAGCCAACCAACCAACCAACCAAATGAAAAACCATAACAAAACAACAAAACAAAACAAAACAAAATGCCAAAACTCTTCCTAAGAAAATAAATTGCAGAGTTTAATGAGTTGTCTTTGCCTAAGAAAATATAAGAGGAACCAAAGCTATTGTTACAGAGTTGCAAATGTGCTAATGTTTGGTTAGACCATCTGTGAATTTTTGTTCAGTCAAAAATTCATGTGATGTACATGTCTTTCTTTCAGCAGCCCTTTCCTGCAGTTGCTCTGAAGTTGCATGAGCAGAGAACATGACAACTAGGTCTTGCTTGTTTAGTGTCTGTTGCATGAAATCACATATCATTACTGTTTTCTCTATAGGACATAAAGTATCCATCAGATTTGGAGCAAAGCATTCACGTTAGAGAAACATGCTGTCTCTGTAACCTTGGAAAACAGATTTAGCTGCTCACATTTGTGTAATAGCATTTATAATTACTCATTGGGGAGGTATTATTTATGAAAGCTTTCCTGAATGTAACGCTTTGCAAACATGTAAAGGATTAAATAGGTATTTGTTGCCTTGTGCTTGGAAGAACAAAGCAAGCTGTACAGGGAGAGCTGTTTTCCTCCTGTCCCAGGCTTTGCTTCCTTCCTCTGAGCCCAGTGTGCACAGATTTGGCTGAGGCTGAGGAAACAGAGGAAAAGCAGAAGTGATGGTTGGTCTGAAAGACACTGTCTATACCTTACCCCTTCTTCATAAACATAGCAGTTATTCAGGAGGATGGCTCACTGAGATTTGAAACCTTTACTCTCTATTGGGAGTTCACTTCTCACCAAAACATGAATTTATGCTTAGTTTTATTCTCTCTGTTCCTTGAGGACAACTTCAGAATATTTATTGTTAATTTTTCCACAACATATTCCACAACAGAACTTTATACCTATCCCCTAATACCATATGCAATTTATGGAACAGGTGGTGCAAGGGCAGCAATCTACCTGCACCTGGTAAACATTTTGTTCTTTCCATTAAATTTTCGAAGCAGTTGATTTTTGCCCTCTATTTGAAGTAGTGGCAGTTCTGGGGTACTTTGTATATTAGGTGTTTTTGGAAAGAAAGGCTTTAAATACTGTATTTGAACCTGTTGTATGGGAGTTGCTGTCTTCCAACACACCAAAAAATAGTGAACAGTAATGACCACTGTTTGGCTGAAACAGCATTACCACAAACCTGTCTAGCAATTAATAAGCTAATGCTGGTTGAGGTGGTACTTTTAACATGGCTGATATTTTAATAAATACATTACAAAGTGGAGATGCAAAAGGTTTCTTGTTTTTGTTTAAAAGGTTCTAGATTGTTTTGTTCCGACAGTATTGAACAAGACCAACTGAGTTCATGGACTGCCTTGATGCCTACCTTGAAAATGAAATTAAAGAAAAAGACAAACTCTTCTGTCTCTAATAAAAAGAAAAGAAAGAAAGTAAAGAAGGAGGAGGAGGCTTGGCCTGTCAGGTCATTCCCCTGAGAGAACACAGACGGTTGTGGCCCAATATTTTTGATTCTACTCTTTTTACCGATGAAGTCATGGTAGTTGCGTGCAAAGCTTGTAATTTCTTGCATCCTTGTCCTTTCTGTACAAGAAATTAGGGTATACATTAATTCATTATCTGTGATTCCTATGTCTTGTTTTTGGAGACGTAGTCTGAACTGCACTGTATACCTGAAAACTTGCAAATTTGAGGATCACAAGGAAATGCCCCTTTCTGAAGAGGAGCCCAGTAAAGATACCTAATGGGTTCTTCTTCCTTCCTACAAAACCCTGAAAGCTTTGCAAAATTACAGTGAGGAACAATAACAGATTATTCTTTTAATTTTACAGACAGCACTGTAGCCTATAGTCATCGTCCAGTGTGGATGAAGAGTTCAAAGAAGCTGACTTTGAACAGTGGATGACGCAGGAAAACTCTCTTTAGATCTATTAACTGCCAAGAAAAAGACATTTTAAGTTGGCAAAGTTTTAAATACTTGACAGATAGACCACAAAAAATCTCGCTGTTTCCCAATCCCACTGACATCAGCATTAGGATGAAGTGGTATGTGAGCAGGTATTCAAAATAATAAAAAGAAAATAAACATTGTATATTACTTCTGATAATGTAAATGCAGCAAAAAATATCTCTGCCCTTGTGAATCTAATTTAAATGAAGTGAAAACAAATGAAGAGGGAGTAAAAGAAAGGATTTTTAGAATGGTGGAAAGTAAAGGTAACAGGCATCAAGAAAAATGTACTATGATATTCTGTGAAAGAATCTTATGGAATGGGTGCAATATAACGTTGATAAAACACATACTTGTGAAAACAGTTAAACCTTTCACAGGTGATCCTACAGCACCAGGGCACTCTAACATATTGTGTGAAGATTAGTGCTAAAATTATAGGAATATGATTCCTCCCAGAGAACACAGGAAACTAATTCTGCTCATAACAGTTCCATGACTATACTAAGATCTCTCTGATTCATTGATTTTGGAACAAATGCAGAAAATTCACATTCACAGAATCACAGAATTATAGAGTTACAGAAATTCTGAGTTTGGAAGGGACCTCTGGAGGTCTAATTCTCATGCTCAGATGGGTCATCTAGAGCTGGTTGCTCAGGATTCTTCCCCTACAGCTGTTGAACATTGCCAAGGATGAAAACTCCACCTTCCCCACTTCCCTGGGCAACCTGTGCCAGTGCTCAGTCATCTTCACAATGATTAAGTGTTGATGTTCATTTGAGGTCTCCTGTGTTTTGGTTTGTGCCCATTGTCTCTGGTTCTGTCACTGGGCACCACTGGAAAGAGCCTGGCTCTGTTCTCTCAGCAGCCCTCTTTCGAGTGTGTAAATACATTGATGGATTCCCCTGAACCTTCTTTTCTCAGGTTGAACATGCACAGAACTCCTAGCCCTTCCTCCTAGGCAACATGCTTCTGTCTTTTCATCACCTTGGCCCTTCACTTGGCTCTCTCCAGAAGCTCCATGTCTCTCTTGTACTGAGAAGCCCAGAATTGGACACCGTATTCCAGGTGAGGCCTCACCAGGGCTGAGCAGAGGAACAGGATCACCTCCCTTGACCTGCTGGCAACGCTTTTCTGAATGTACCCCAGGATACCTTTTGCTTTTGCAACAGATCTGCTCTGCTATCCCATGTTCAACTTGGTGGCCACCACGACCTCCTGGGACATTTTCTGCAAAGCTGCTTTTCAGCTGGGTGTCCCCCTACATGTACTGGTTCCTAGGGTTTCTCCTCTCCAGGAGCAGGACTTTGCACTTAGCCTTTTTAAACTTCACAAGGCTTCTGTCGGCCCCTCCTCTCAGCATGTTAAGGTTGCTTGGATGGCAGCACAGCCCAGTGGTGCATCAGTCCCTCCTCCCAGTCAGGTGTCATTCATTTCTATTATTTAGTTGGAAACAGTTCATCTCTTAGTTGAATTTTTAAATGGACAAAGTGTGTTGTGTTTTCTACATATGAAATTTTCAGGAGCTGTGTAGCAGTGGAGATATCCAGACACACATTAACAGAAAACCTCCAGTTCTTCTCTCACTGGGGGTATGTACACAGCCCTGTTTGAATCCAGTCTCATCCAGCTTCAGGTAGCATTAGATCCTAAAGCACTTTAGTCACTCAAAAGTATACCACAGTTCTCAGAGGAGATACAATAATGCCAAGATCACATCATCTGTGACACAGGGTCAGGTGTAGACAGTTGTAGGAAATATATCTAAGTGCAAGCAACTCCCTGATATAATATTAAAGGTACAGATGAGAGATGGGAAATCCCAGCTGAAGGTCTGTTTTGCTCTTCCCATCCCACTGCTGTCGACTCTTACTTCTCTGTTGTATGTTAAATGTGCTGGCAGCTGGGATTACCCTGCTGATCCAGCTCTCCCTTCCTAGTGTTTTCATGAGATGCATGTTCATCAGACCCCAGCAAATTCCACTGTCTCAGGAATGCAAGGACAAAGAATGATCTCTTAAGCCTCATGTCAGAGCAAAGCAAATGAAATGAATGGCTAGCAAGAGGGAGGACTGTCATGACTTTTAAATAAAAAGATTAAAAATAAATGTATGCCTTAGAAGTGAACCAAGAAGAAGCAGTCATGATTCAGTGGGGAAGAAAAGATATTTGAGTTGAATGTTCTACACAACATAAGAAATCATTTGCATACGTGGCAAAAACATCATTAGGAACACTAGAAGGAAAACATAAGAATGCTCAGAGTAAAATTCTGTAGCCAGGACATATTCAACATCTAACATTAATGCTAATAGTGTTAATGTTGCTAGATATTCTGGATTTTTGGTGATTACTTTACAGATCCAGGGGCTGCATAGGCCACAATACATTGCTTCTCCTGCCCAGTCTCAATTACCTCATTCTGTTTGTCGATAGTCAAATAGATACAATTTCAGTGACAGATTCTAAGAAGGAAACATCAGCTTGAAGAGCTTGGAGAAAAATTGCATAGCTACAAAAGTAGTTAATCTGTAAATGACAAATTAACCCCAAAAGACTTTCCACTTTATCCTCAGTAGTGAGAATGAAATTGTTCTCTAAATGCAGTATTTAATCTATTCTTTATGTGGTAATTTTACAAGAGATCATAAAAATCTCTTAACTTTCAACTTTTTACAATGGTGTCCCACCTTGCAGACATAAATGGCTATCTCTAAATCTCTGATATAAAATTTCTAAAGAAAAATTAATACACATGATTATGAAATAATTCATTCAAAGATACATATGAAGCTTTTGTTTAAAGCTTTTTTTAGTTAGTTGACAAATATTTTTCATTCTTTTCTCAATACATGATATCATGTTGGCCAGTACGAAAACTTTCCACTTTAATTGGACCACAACAGCAGCTACAGATGAAGTTTTCCCAGTCACTGGCCACACAGACTGCTGGTAGAGCCCTCAAGGCCGTCTCTCATGTCTCATGATAGAGCCTGTTTGGTCCTCACCAGAAAGAATCAGAGTCTTTCTCATTTTGCTGAATATTTTAAACAAGATAAACAGGATTTTTACTTTGTTTTTTTACTTCGTTTTTTTACTTAGTTTTGGTCAGTCATTCATTGTCATTGCAACTGTAAAAGTACTTTAACAAATTCAATGTTTGTTTTATGAAGGCGTGAACCAAGTTTTTAACATCCCTGAAGATATAGGTGCCAATAACTGCCAGGCATCTGAGAGACCAGTGATTTTTGGCCATTAAATCTTCTTTTGTAGCTAATGCACTTCATAATGAATTTTAAGAAGTATTTTCTTCTTTGTGCTGTAGATAGCCTAGTTCTTTAGCATGTAGATTTTAGAGATGGAAATGGCAAAGTACTTTTCTTTCTACTCCCGTGAAGGAAACAACATTTTAAAAGTAGATGAGGTGTGAAGTTCTATTCCAGTGCTCTCTATCCTCGCTTGGCTTTCATCTACACAGGCAGTTTGGATTGTGTGAAAATATATAAACCCCATTGTGACAAGTGAGAACTACTGCAAGTGCTTTTTAACTTAAATATTTAAGTTAAAGCATTTGAAATCTGCTAAAGGCAATCTGTATAAAGGGGGAAAATTATTCAGGGAAGATCAAACTCGAAAGTTGAGAAAAAAAATGGGAAAAGTGGGCAGTCCAACATACTAAACCAGCACAGTCCATTTTCCTGCTCCAGAGACATCTGTAGAAAGTAGGAAGAGAAGGTTAAACCCCCCAGAAGTAATCTATTTTTTCATCATTTTGGATTTTAGAATGGTTGATGTTTGTTATTGTGTTCAGAATCTTTTATATTCACTTTTTTCTTCTTTTTACTAAGCAGATAATGGTGCCATCTCCTTCAGTGGTCTACATGGAGGATGTTGTAGGTCCTCCAATCCACTCACAGCTCCTAATTTTCATCTCTCATCCATCCCATTCATGCTAATTTCAACCCCACAATAACAAGTCATTAGCCAGCATTACTGTCTTCATGGTCCTCATCTTTCCTGAAAAAGGAGAGCAGCCATTCTCCTGACCATTCCTTGGACTCTTGTCTGACTCTCGGCTCTTTTCACAGAACATCTGACCCAAAGCTCAGTGAAGCTCAGGAAAATAAGTAACAGCTTAATTGTTGATTAATAGTTGTAGAAGGTACCAAAGGCTTATGTAATCTCCTTTTTCATAATAATTCGTGTCTTTCTCTCTTCATCTGTAAGCCTCCATTTGAATGCTCATTCCTCAACTCAAACTTCCAAAACATCTAAGAATAAAAAACATTTCTCATTCTGTGCTTTATATTCATCCTCTGTTCTCAGTTCACACTTTGCCTTTCATTTTTTATTTCTTGGACCACATGAATACTCTGAAATCTATTCCTTAACCTCTTACAATATCTAGAAAATATTGTTGTCTTCTTCTCTCAGTCTGACCTTTTTTATAGCTCAAAGGCAGATCTAGGATACCCCAAAAAAGACAGTAAGGGTTTAATTATCTTTCTGAGGATGCCTATCCTGCCTACAAGTCTTCTTACCAGCTTTTTCACTCCCTACTTTTAATTTACGTCTAAATTTTCCTTCAAAATGGACACCCTCAAACTGCACATCATTTCTGTGTTTTGTCTCCATCATTTCCTTGTACTTTATTCAGCCTGTGCAGCATCATATTCCTCACTCATTCATATCCCAGCTCTCTTCCTTTCCAAATCATTCAACAACATATTCTGCTCTGAAATATTTAATTTTCAATAGGTTTTGCTAATAGTGTAAAGACAGACAAATTTTAAAAAGAGATATAGCAAACCACATGGATGACTCAATCACTTAAATGTTTTCCTTTTCGTGGTACCCTCCTCCCTTTTGTTTTCACATTTGTTTCTGACTAAGGCCATATTTATTCACTTTTCCAAAGCACCTACTTACACACGTTGCATATTGTCCCTTCCTCCTAAAAATTTTATTCTTCACATATAAAGCACAGTTAAATGGACTGGTATGGTTTTCCATCTAGTCTGTACACTATATTGATTTTTATCCATGTTGCTTATTTTAAGAAAGAAAAAGTGAATAATCTTTGGCAGATTTTTCTAGTAAGTAAATCTCAGCTGCCCTAAGCTTATAATAATTTGCACACTAATATATTCTGTAGATTTAAAGGAGAGTGGTCTAATATGATTAGAATTGACTCATTTTTAGGGACATTACAGCTGTGTTAATTTGTATGAGCAGGGGGCACAATTAAAGGATAGGTCATTTGGACAGATTGTCCTTGTTCTCCAATGTTCCTTGACTTCTGGAAACGGCCCCTGGAGATGGGACAAAGTTTTTCAGGAGGGGCAACAAACTAGTATGGCAGTCTGAGTGATGGAGCATGGAGTGGGGAAGAACTGAAGGCCAAAGAGAAGACCAAAAAGAGATTTCCACCACCACCTTTCAGAGCAAAATTGTCTTTCCAAAAGTACAGTATTGTGTGAAAAGAGAAAAATATTTAAATAATAAAAATACTAAAATATTTAAAAATGTGAATATTACTTTCTACAAGAGGTTTTACAGTTTTATACACACGTATATCCAAGAAACCTGTATTTCTTAATCAGACTGTGTTTTTAAGTCCTTTTTTAGTCTGTACAAATTTTTTGAGTTTATACTATATATTATTTTCCAGAAAGAGTCATTCAATTTCCCAGCCTTTGAACAACACATTTACCATAAGTTTACCACCAAGAGAAATATTTCTGTCCTATTATTGTAGTTTCTAAATGTGCAGACCCTCTGGAATGTACAGCTGAAAGACTTCTGCACAATTTGTTTTCATATTACCAAATAAAAAATTAATATTAAAAATTAAGACCTACTGTATTTCAGTGAAATAATTTTGGCTCTCATTTTCCTTGTGAAATTGCAATTAGCTAGTCACATTTAGGATTTTGGATTCTGATTCCTAGCCTCTTTTTTAGTTTAATTTCCAGAGGGAAAATGGATAAAATAGAGGAGTAATCTGCATATATTGCTTTTGATAAAATTGATATCTACATAAATATATAAATAGACATAGATATTTAAAAAATCAATTACAAGCACACAGCTCTTTTAAAACCATTCTTAACTGTGGTGAGATTCACAGTAATTTTCTCCACTTCTTAAAATACTGAGAGAAATAGAGATTATTTTCACCAATAAATCTGTGAGTAAACAGCATCTTAACTCTGTTTCTCTAATTTATCCTCTTCTGTCGCTCAGTCTGAAGCAACTCAGATGAAGGGTGGTCATTTAGAAAGACTTCAGTTTCAATGTGGAAAAAAAAAATCACTGCACAGACTTAGATGTAGTGATCCAGACTTTATCTTACAGCCATTAATATGGCTCAGATTATTCTACTTAAAACCCTGCTAGTGGCAGACCTTCTGCCTGTCCAGTAGGCTAGACAGGGCTTGTGTATGGAAAAAAATAAAAGATGCCAAGCCATTAACCTAGAAAAAAGGAGATCTGTTCCCTTTGTGGGATCTCATAGCAAATTCTCAGGCTTGTATGAAAACACCAACAGGCTACAGCACTGTTTGACGCCAGAGGAATATATTAGTTGTTCAAGTTCACACAGCCTGAAAAAATGTAAGAAGAAGCTCCAATGCCAACAGAATGGGAAGTCCAGCTCCCTGCTTCTGCCACAGCATGGCCAAGCCACAAAGGGAGAGGTCAGCCTCTCCCTAGTGGGGCAGAGGAGACCCCGGGCTGCACAGGTGAGCAAACAGAAGTAGGCAGTAGCTTTTGTCAAAAAGGAAGAAGGAAGGGAAATTGTGCAAAGGAAAAGCTCTGAAGCCTACAAACCTTACAGCGAGCTGTTGGAGTAGGTTCATGAGCACTACTGTGGATCTGTTCAAATGCCTGGTCATTTGGATGTGCATTTGGATAGCTCTCAAACCTTTGACTACTGATCTGAGCTATGTCTGTTGACTTTTGTCCACTGCCTGTCTGTGCTGTGGAGAGGAGGGCTTGGCAGGGGATGAACTGACAGCAGAGCAGGCTAGCTCTGGCCTTCACTTTAACACATCCTGTGCTTTGGCATCACACAGCATTCCTAGAGTGGGAGTTTTGGGAAGAGACACTTTGTGCTGCTTGCCAGATGGGACTCAGAAGGTTTTAAAAAAAGCGTGAAAAACCGCATGCAAATAAACAGAGTGGCAAAAAAATGTGAATGAGGGAGTTTGTTTGGGTTGAGAAATCCCCTTCTTCCTGCTCCTTCCTCTGACTTTTTAAATTAATAATCATACCTTTTATTAAAAAAGGAGGCAGAAAGAGGTCTCTGAAAACATGTGTTTGTGCAAAAAGACAAAATTTGAGGTTTTAGCTCAAACATGATAGACAGGAAACACAACTCAGCCAGTTCACAAAAGGAACACCCCTAAGCTGAAGCCTACAGAGCCTATAGTTTTACTAGTGGGGATTATTTGGCAAAAGAGCGTATGAAATAATGTTTCACTTTCCAGGACTGTTAGATGGAATTCACTGGACACTAAGTTCAACTGTGACCAGGCTAGACTGGGATCCTTCTCATGTATCTGCCTGTCAGTGAATCCTCTTTTTACCTGCACTCCAACTTAGTGCCATGAGACCAAAACAGATGTCATATGCAAGGCAGTCATGTCTTTTGGTTCATTGACGCACCCTAACCACTGTCCTTATGCAGCTAGACAGAATTGTGAGGCGTTTCTGCAGGGCGTTTGGCACAGATCTTCTCAAGAGGCAGAATCAGCTTTTTTTTTTCCCCCGGTGTAAAACTAAACACGTGTATTTTCCGTCCACTTCACAGCTCTTCTTCCAGGCTTCAGCGTGTGGACCTCAAAACCCACTGCTGTATCATGGAGCAGCCATCAAGCTAAAAAATTTGCCTGTCATATTATTGCCTTCCTAACAAAGACACTGCCACCCATGGTCTGCCCTTTGGGTTGCATGACTGTGTGCTGACCCTTGCCTTGGATCCGTGGTAAAGGCCTAACCAACCATAGCACAGAGCAGTTGTGCTGGTCAAATAAACAACTGCAATACGAAACAGGAAAGATATCATCAGTATAAGAAGGGGAAAGTGTAGCATGCAACTGCATGAAATTTCAGAAGAGATGAAAAAGAAATTTTGGTTTTTTTCTTATCAAGGCTTATTTGTGGAACTGACTGCCTTGAGCATTCATCTTAACTTGTAGGTTTCCTATTTTAAAGAGAAAAAAACTGGGTGGGGTTTGTAATCATAATTTCATATGCAGTCAGGCTAGCAAATGAATGATAAAAATGCTATACAATATAAGTTTGTTATGACATTGCGGCTTTCTGGAACAGAAAATTTCACACACATCCAGGGTTTTTCCCCCAATAAAAATCAGGCAATTGTGAGCTTTGTCCAAGTCTTAGCAATTATTTTTATTGTGGAATAACATAACTTTTAAAATGAAATCTCATAATGAAGTCCTTCAAATGATTTTACCTGGCTGTAGGATGTGTGGCTTTCTGGGAAGATAGAACTCTTTTATCCATATTCAGAAAAAAACATTTGAAATGATTCTGTGACCTAGTTACAGGCAGCATATTAAAAGAACCCCAAAAATGCAATATCTCACTGTATATCAAGAAATACAATTTAACTCCAAGTCCTCCCATTCAAATTGAAGTCTTTTGCCAGAAAACACTTTGTCCTGTTTCCGAATGCAATATGCGGAAGTGTTGCCAGCTGTGTAGCAATCAGAATTGTACTGTAAAGGTGCAAGTCAGTTTCAGGATCATTAAATTAGTCTAATTCTTTTCAAATATCTATGAAGGCATGAATATATCTATATAGACATATATATTTCATACTATATAGATACAAAGAGCATACACCTTCTCCCTTTTCCCCCCAGTGACTCAATACATGATTAGACACAATAAAAACCTTGCCTTATGAAACTGATGCATTTGAGAAGATTGTCAGTGATAGCTGTGCAGCGATATATCCCCTACAAAAGCATGCAATTCTCCCAAGTTTGCTCTCATAAAAGATTTATTTCTATCATAAACCATCACCTGTCTCTCGATCCTCTGACATTACAATGCTGTCACATTCAGCGCAGTGGGGTGGCTGGTGTATTTTCTTTTTTGCAAATATGAAGATTGACAGGTGGTTGACAGTGCTAAAGAACAAGATACGACCAAATACATAACATTTGTACCGGCTGAATAGCTACTGCAAAGAAAGCATAAACGCTCCTTTTTTAACCTTTGAAGATACTCCTGTAGTGAATAAGCCAAATAAATGTGGCATACATGAAAAGAATGTGGACAGGACTTCTTATAAAATACTTTCTAATTGTCACTATAATTTAGTACTTTCTTTTTTCCTGTAGTTTTTCTCTTGCTGCTCAGTGTCCATTCCATCTTGCTGACATGCATTGTCTTTCAGAACAAAGACAGTTTTTATATTGCCTCCTCAGCATCTAACTGGTGGTGAATCACTGCTTTGACGGTACCTGTCGCTATTAACTGGAGAGGAAATTTAGGTGCCTTATTTGGTCCACTTAATTGTACCTAAGCAAGACACCAAAGTGGAATGGATATTATAAATACCCCTCAATGTGTCCTCTGCTCTGAAAGTTGTCATGAGACATTGTTGATTGTGGTCCTTATTTTTTTGCCGACATTCATTATGAAGGAGAATATTAATGACTGAGTATTTACACAGATGTCTCCTTATCGTGACCTTCTTTATCCTTAACAGTCCTGGCAATCTACTCTCCAGAGGTTTGCATAACCTAGAAAGAACAGATGGATTTCCTTTACAACTGAGGGTCAAAGGTAAAGAAGCATGTTCTTAGATGTGTCACTACATGAATTAAAATGTAGTAATGAATTTGTGGTGTACTCTGTGACTTTATGTTAGACCTTGACCTTAATATCACATTTAACTGAGCACAATCATAGGTCACAAATTAGAAAGGTTTAAGCAATCTTCTGCTCTATCAAGGGAACCCAATTTAATCAGATCTGATTTAATATTCTGCTCAGAGTTTAGGGAGCGCTAGACCAATATTACTAAGAAAGAAAGTGTCACCATAGTTACACCCATGCTGCAGAAGCACAAAGAGGCATTTGGGGGCAATTCTAGCATTTTGCAGAAGCTTGCATTCAAGCATTAGCATTTTATTAGTGTTTTCCTTTTTTCTTTTTGTAAGATGGCTTTTTTTTCCCCCCAAGAATGGCCCTTTGAAACCCTTCTAATACCAGCTGTTTGCTACATCATAATTACAAAGAATTGCATCATTTCAGTAATGTGTTTCATCACTCACTGGGAGAGCACTTGTGGAGAGGCAAGCCTTCCACATCACAAAGCACACAAAAGAGCACGAGTGAACTCATCATGCAGAGCCAGCAGCTCAAAGCATGGCAATAGCAGGAACTGCAGGGAGACCCTGAGTACCTGAGAGTGGAAGTAGAGGTGCAGTGACTTCATGCCTCTGAAAGTGGAAGCATGGAAAAAATGCTGTCATCTAATTGTACAGATCCAAAACCCATTCCTTTGCAAAAGCAAAGGAGGAAAGAAGGGAAAGTGCCGATAAGGCGTGTCAACAACAGGGTCATGACTTATGTTCAGCCCTTCTTTTTTTCATGTGCACTATGACTTCTACAGACGTATTCATAGTTGTTCACTTAACACTACACATATAGAAACATGCATAGTACATATAAGCTTCTCCTCATCTCAAATAAAGCCTGCAAAAATACAAGACTGAACAGAAAATATAATTCTCCAGAAGTGTGAAAATACACTTCACACTGTGCATAGGAAAAGAGAAGTCTACTCCACAGGGTTTTAGATTAGATTAACAAGCTAATCAATTTGCTGATTTATCTGTCCTTAAATATGCATATAGATAAGACATACAGTACAGATACAATCTGAACATATCTGACGGATCCAGCTACATCATGAAGTATAGTAAAATAAATACACTTAGTTCCCTTCTACATCTGCTCCAAGTCTGCTGATCAAATGCTGATTTTCTTTCTTGTTTAAAACTGGTCAGGTTTACAGTATCAAATTACATTACTTGGAAGTGTCAGGTGAAAATAAACTGCTTGTTACCTACCAATGTAATCCTGAGTTTGTGTCCAGTAATTTAATTTTCACCTATTCTCGGGAAACACTGTGTTTGCTTTTCTTTCTCCTTTAAAAAAGGTGATTAACACTGAATCATTCCAGCATGGTAAAAATGAGTCTGCAGTGCTGAAACAATTTTGCATGTGTTAGTGGCACTCTAAAATAAAACCATGATATGTTCTATCTTAAAAATTATGTTGAAAATAGGAGGTACTGCTCTTACCTCAGAAGGCCCATGCAGATAAATGCCCCAGAAAGACATGGGAATTTGTGTTTATAAGTCTTGCTTATTTGAAGATCTTCTTAAGCTTGTGTAAGGTCTTCCCTGTATGTATTTTATCTATTCCCTATACTAGATCTGTAATTTCATAGAAAGGATGAAATGTGATGATAAAAAAAGGGAAATTATACTTTTTTCCCTTACAACTTCAAAATATTTTAAAAGAATCATTTGGAAATTATATAAATTGGATTGTGGTACTACAGAATTACTTATATGCAAAATCAGATAACACCTAGAAAATTGAAAAGGCCAGACAAACATTTTGAAAATTAAATACCACAGTCCATCAGATCAGTATAAATCATGTGCCCTATTACATACTACCCTTGGCTCTATATCAATGTAGAAGTAATTTGTCAATTTTAAAGCTAATGCTGAAATGTTTTAAAGATGAACACAGAAACCCATTTTCCCTAATTGAGATAAACTTGATATGTCAACAAATAATATATGGAATGAAATAAAAAGGAGATCCTCCAGTAATTTAGCTTGAGTCAACACCATTGGAATAAGCCTGCAATTAAGGAAAAATGAAAGCTGCCTCTTTCCCATGGTTTTTCACTGTTTATTTTGGCACACCTAAATATAACTCTTGCCATTTGTGCATGGGAGGGAGAAAAAGAAGTCACTGTCAATACGTAGGGAACTCTATCTCAGCAAAGTAACTGCACAATGTTTTAACAAAAAGAGTCATGAACTTAAGTCTCCTGCAATCTTGTTAAATTTCCAAAATTCAGAGATACTTGACAGTAAATTAAGACAGTGCAGCAATTTAAGGTAAAACTAGGAAATAGCTGGGGAATCATTGAGTTATAAGCAGGGAGAGCTTTCTTTAATTTTATTCATTGCATTTGCAGTTAAGACTGTTTGCAAAACCTCCCAAGCAGAGATTATCCTGACAATAGTCAAATTCAGTGAGAACCCAAAACCACTGAAAGAAGAGGGGACTATGAGAAGTTGCAGTTTTCTTTGTAGAGCGTTGCAAACTATCTGCATGAGACAAACTTCACAAACTTAAAAAATTATAACCATTTCCAGTATATATTACCAGGATTTAGCTGCAATTTACTTTAATTCTCTTTTCCCAGCCTTTATCTAATGACTTGTAAAAGCAATCAGCTAGGTCAAGAAGCTGCACATCTGGATTGGCATATTTTCAAAACCAGAGAACCTTTGAGAGGAAGGAATAAAAAAAAATGTTGCTATGTATGTTATACTGTCCTTTATTCTCACAGCTACAAATTGGATTTCAACCTAGTATTCAGTGCCTGAGTTACCGTTGTTTTTGGAACAAGTAACAGAGCCAAGTACCTAAGTGCCAACAGATTTCTTCCCAGTGCTTTTCTTTCTTCCCAGCTCTTGATATTTCATTCCAGCTAAGCACATTTCCCAATGCTTACCTTTGTAATCCTGCATTTTCCAAGTGTCTCTTTCACTCATCTAAAAAAGAGATCTCAAAACACTTTCATTGACAATAAGATGGTCAACCAAAAATTGACCAAACTGACCAAAAGATGGTTGCTATTTACTGATGTCTTTGATAGCTGAAACATAGATAAAGATAGACTCTAACTAGAAAAGAAGGATAACCTGTAATACTCAGTGTTGTTTTGTCCAAATGAGTTTCTGTAAATTAAGATTCACAGATTCAAATCCACACATCACAGTTCCTAAGTCTTTCAAAACTGATGCCATTTTTTCCAGTTTATCTGGTAGGCTTCAATTTGATTGCACCTACTTAACAAACAAACCAAACCAAACCCTCCAAACTACACAAAATGGAGGTAACACTCCAAAGCTCCAGTCTTCCTTACCTCCACAGTGTTTTTCTCTCTTTTTATTATGTTGCTGTGTACTTTGTTTCTCTTACTGTTTAAGGACAGATACGGACCCTTTCTGCTTGAAGCAGTGCACACAATAAATAGCAGAATATGTGTTTACTCCTCTATCTCATTGTCTTGGGCTTATGTAGCAAGGTTTTGGTAGGGGAGGGAGGAGGGCCTGCAGAGGCGTCTTCTATGGCAAGACACCAAAAGCTTCCCTCACGTTCAGTGGAGCCAGTTCCAAGACAGACGTGCTGCTAGCCAAAGCTGAGTCCCTTAATGACACTGGCAGTGCTTCTGTGATAATATCTAGGAAGTGGAAAAAACTGTTCGAACTGCCATTCTCCATTTCCCTGTGCTGCTGGGTTAGGTAGAACAATCCAGAGTGAATCTGAGCCTGGGAGGAAGGGTGGGTGGGGGTAGGATGATTTTAGGTTTTATCTCTCACTATCTTGCTCTATTATTAATTCATAATAAATTATGTTAATTTCCCCAAGCCAAGTCTTTTTTGCCATTGGAGGTAATTGGTGAGTTACCACTCCCTGCCCTTATCTCAACCCACAATCTCTTTCACTGTGTTTGCTCCCTCTGTCCTGCGGAGAAGAACTTGCTGGACGTCTGGTAGCCACCCCACCACAAAAATGTAGGCTTAAGATGCACCAGCTGGGATCCTGAAGATCTAAGATACCTGAGACTTGAAACATTTTTTTCACTTCCTTTTCTCTCACTCAAAGTATCCAAACTCATCAGAAATCCATACAAAGAGAAACAGTCAGAGGCTAACCATTTTCTCCATAGCAGCGTCAGCACCTGAGTCCCGGGAATAGAGACTCAATATCTCTACCATCCTTTTCTTAACCTCCAAGATCCTACACATAGCTGAAAAACGACCCTTATTTTGGGCTTATCTGATGTCCCTGGGCTCCTAACAGTGGAAGCTAAAATTACATTTCTGTTTGATTACCTGCACCCAAGCTTTAACTGATACTAAGTTCCATATCTATTAATTTAGGGGTTTTTTACTAAAAAAACCCCAGCTACTTGCCATTCATACATTGCTTCTTACAAAATTTTAGTAGAAAGTAGGGCTCTTTTCACAAAATAGCCTCTGCTAGCAGTACTAGCTCTGCATACCAACCTCTTGCTACAGCACGTTCCCACTGGCTGTGCCAAGCAGAATTGCACTGAAAAAAATTATCTTTTGAAAAACAAATGAGTAAAATATGTATTTAAAAGTGTTTGTATCAGCTGTCCATTTAAAGCCACAGGAATGGTCATCCAGAACAGCTGGTGAGGCAGTAAGGTGGCAGTAAGGTAACTGGTGACATGTGGCAGGAGCAAGAAGGAGATTTGGTGTGTAGGCGGGCCTCAAGCCCATCCCACCATTGAATATCACATCTTGCAAAAGTGCAACACCAAAGATCACAGAATAACAGAGTCAAAGAATGATTTGAGTTAGAAGGGATCTTAAAGATCATATCATTCCAACCTCCTGCAGTGTGGAGGTACACATTCTGCTGGACCAGGTTGTTCAATGCCCTGTCCATCCTTGAACGCTTTCAGGCATGGGACAGCCACAGCTTTTTTGGGCATCCTGTTCCAGGGTGTCATCACCCTTACAGGAAATAACTGTTTCCTAATATGCTATCTTTCAGCTTAAAGCCTTTGCCCCTCATTCTTTCACTACAAGCCCTTGTAAAAAGACTCTCTCCAGCTTTCTTGTAGGCTCCCTCTAGGTGCTAAAGGATGCTATAAGGTGTCCCCAGGGCCTTCTCTTCTCCAGGCTGAACAGCCCCAACTCTCTCAGCCTTTCCTCATAATAGAGGTGCTCCATCCCTCTGATTGTCTTGGTGTCCATTCTCTGGACTAATTACAACAGGCTCATGTCCTTCCTGTGCTCAGACCCAGCTGGATGCAGTGTTCCAGGTGTGGTCTTGCCAGTAGAAGGGCAGAATCCCCTCTGCCTCCCTGCTGGCTACATTGCTTCTGATGCAGCCCAGGATGCATTTTCCTTTCTTGTGGTTGGCAAGATAAAGAGGAGGGCTTGTTTTAAAGGAAAGAGAAAGCAACAAAGAAAAGATTCAGAAAGAACAATACTAAACTCCAAAGACAAAAAACCCTCCGAAACAAACAGAAGAAAATTAAAACATCCATTTTATAAGATGGACAGACAAAATGTCCTCTTTTACCAACAGGAACTGGATATTGATCCCAAAAGAAATCAATAGAAACTCCACTGAAATCAGCTTAATACTGATATCATTATTATTAAGTTTATGCAAACAAGATCAGATTCCACTCTGTTTCACAGAAGCTCAGAAAATTGAGGGTAGTTTGTAATGTTAAGCATATTACTTGTGATTGAAATACACCAATGACCTCCAGAAAATACAAGCACATAAATACACATTTGCAAAAGGAGAAATTCCACATTACCACCAAAAAGATGCCAAATAATTAAGGTATTAAAATGTTTTTCTGAATTTCCAGCTATCACCTAATTCCTTCCTGAGCTATCATGAATGTTTTCATCACTTTGATGTGATGAACATACTAAAAATATTTGCAACACCTCCTTTGCATTTGGTGACCTTGTCAGTGTGTTTGACACAATGAATATACTGAAATCTATTATGGTTCAGAATACTCACTTCAATGCTTCCGTGGCTGAGATGATTTTTCTATTAAGTGGTCTCTGTAATAATTTACTAGCATTTTGAGCTAAACAAGTGCATTGATCTCTCAAGCAGATGCACAAGTCCTGACTTTTAATATCTTAGCTATCTTACATCACAACCACGCTGTGCTTCATATCCTTTTTAAACTTAATGGTCATCCTAGGAACTTTTGTTTTCCCTGTGAATTAACATGCATCTTAAACCCCCTTTCAGTAGAGTAAAATACAGGATCAAAGTGAATTTATTACACAATTAAGATTGTAGGACCTTTGATTTTGTTTTGAGTCGAAATTATTGGCATAGGATTTAGGGCAATGTATTAAAAAACATAAACTCAATTAATTGATATGATAAATAATTACAAGACTAGCTATATTACAAATTATAAACATGCCTATCTCAAAATTTACCACAGAGAGACACCATCATTTTAAGAAAAAAATTCTAAATACAAATACATTTTGACAAATTCTATGGGTTGCTAAACCAGTCGTTTGTGTAAATCCTGGAGTGATTTGCTTTCATACTGAAACACCTGGTTTCAAGTTGTAGAGTGAGTGTTTTGCACAATGTAACTCAAAAACTGCAAACCACAAGAACTCATGACTAATATGCAGCACATAAGTGACAAAAACAAAACAGTAGTATAAATGAAATGCAGTAAATTAAGACCAGATGTAACACATAATAAATCAATCATAACTGCCAAGAAATTACTAAATATAGAGCATTTAATTAACGCTTCTGCTGTGCTTCTAGACAATTCAGGTATAACTACTAGCATAGGCCTCCTAGCTTTTATTCCCACTCTTTTTTAGCTTGTACCTTGGCCTGGTTTTCTCTCCTCATTCAAGCCCTATCCATGAAAAGCATCAGGAAGAACACAGAGCAAATACAACTGAAGAGAGTGCCATGGGACCTGTTACAGCCAGGAGGTGGAAAACATTGATTCTGAGAAGGGGAACATAAAGTCAGGTTAGCTGGTTTCATCCCCTGGAGATAATCAGTAAAACCTATCTGTTGAATTATATATACATGTTTTTCCTCCTCTGCCTGTGTTTACTGCTCAGAAGGCACTCTCCAGGCCTGGTCCCCGTTGCATGCTCTATGTGGTGCACAACTGCCAGTCCCAAGCAGAAGCAGTGCATAGTCCTCCTCAACAGCATGGCTTTGGAGAAACCTCAGCCATGCATGCAATGTAGCTGAAAGAGAAGAACTTGGGCCAAATTAATGCTGTTTGTTCACAAATACATGGGAATGTGCCATCAGAAACAGATCAGAGCATGCATCGAGTCTACTCAGCTGCGTACGGTTTGGGGCTGAGGATGGGGCTGAGGGCGCTGTGACACCGTCAGTGAGGGAGCATGAAGCAAGTCATCAGAACCCTTGAAACGCCGTGTTAAATTGCCATCACCACCTACTCTGGCCGACGCACTGCGTTGCATAGACCTCATCCAGAGGCATCTATGCCCAGATGAGGTGAAGAACTGCGCATTCCCTTCCACTAACAAAAATGTGAAAATATCTCCACTCTATAGATTCAACCAGCTGAAAAGGGAGCCAAGCTTTCAGCCTCTCTCCTAGGAAAAGTTGACAGAAAATAAATATTATTTCCATTGTTAAAGCTGAAATCTGGATTCCAGAGAGACTCCACAATAAAAAACCATGGTGGGATATTTTTGCTAAAAACCTGCCACATAATCTATCCAAAAAATGATTTTTGATCCCATGAGTAACACTCTACCTACTAGTTACCACTGGATATGCTTGACTACAAGTTAAGAAGACGCGGCTTCTTGCATTAAGCATTTTTGCCTTGAGTTATTGACACATTTTAAATTATTCTACTTTATGTCCATCCTTAATAGAACAGAAATCTGCTGCAAAACATCTTTCTTAACAGACTTGCCTCAGGTACTGTGCAGAGATTCATGATTTAACAGCTCCTCCAAACAGACAGGCGTCTAGCTTGTTTAATAGGCTTGTTCAACCCTTTGGCTTCTGTGAGGTATAAGTGGATTATAGAGGTTTGCCTGGCTATCTTTTTACACAGCTTCCCAAATAATTGTCATAAATATCCCTACTTCTTTAACCCAATTAATGAAACATAGCAAACATCTAGTCTACTGCTTCTATTGATGAAACAATTTCTTAGGAAACACATAACCATTGCGACCCCACACTACATGCAGAGGTTCTGGTTTCACACAGAGAAGGGAGATACATTTGAAAGGGAAAAAAAAAGAAAAACTCACATAAGTCTCACAAGATTTTCTTTAGTCACTGATAAAGATTTTTCTTCCTGTCATGAGTTTTCAGAAGACAGGTTTAATGGGAAACATATGGATTCATCATAGCTGAAAATCAACCTCACTTCAGAGGATCATTTATTTACTTTCTAGAAAAAGATATTTATGCAGAAAAACTACAGTCTGGGATTTTTAATAGCTGTTTTGCAATCCTGTAATCCTAAATGGGATCCTGCACTAAAAGCAGTCAACACAGGAGTGTTTCAGCAGCAGGGTGAATGGCGATCACTCAAATGAGCAGGGCTGGCCGTTCTCAGACCTAAATATTTTTTCTTTTTCATAAGCTAACCAAAACAAAATTGTTATTAAGCAGAGTAAACGTTTTCATTTATAATAGAAAACACTTAAAAGAATAATAGTTTCCCTATTCAAATACCAGATGTATGGTAACAGCACTAGGTTCATGAAAAAAAAATTCATATGAAAAGCTATTAAAATATTAAATATTTATGCTTTCAAATCTTCATCTATTTCACATCCCCTTAACTATTTTACCATGACTTTATGAATATTTAATGTTGTAAAAACATTCTTTTTGTGATCCTGCTGAAATATTCAACATAAAGAAAAATGTCATTTACACCAGATTATTAATGTCCGGTATTCCTAAATCAACAAGCCCAGAAACCAGGGAGTCTGAGTAAAAGCAGTTGCAGTCTGGAATCTGAAACAGGGTTGTTGTGTCCTTCAGAACAGCAGCATTGGAGATACCCAATAAAGGTGCTGGCTGTATTACATTTAAAAACAAGAGGAGACGTGTTGTGGCGCTCTGCGGGGGAAGATGTATGTGCAGCGTGATACAGTATCACAGTAGCAGTGGTGCAAGGGAGTGAATCTGCTTGCTGAGCTGAACAAAAATGAATAGTAAAACAAACAATCCTTTGTGCAAAGGCAGGCATAACTCCCAAAAAAAAGCCACCAAAAAAAAAAAAAAGGACGCAATTAGTGGTCTGAGTGAAATATGTCTGTTTAAAAAGACCATTCCCCTCTGGAGATCAACACTGCCTCCCTCCTCACACTGTTGTAGCATTTACCTGGCTTGCTGGAAAGTAGAGTGTGTTACATGCAACTGCTGACACGATCAGACAACACTAAATGCCCCCAATTACTTCATTATTTATGAAATGTTTGCTGGGTGCAGTCAGTGGCTTCATGATGAAAAAGCTGCAACAATGAGGCTCTGTCAGATTTTTGGCAGAGACATATCCAAACACATAAAAACAAGTTAAAACACTATCTTTATGCATAATTCTTTCTTGGCATGTGTCCTCAGTTACCATAATTTGAAGCAAGAAAACACTTCTACTTTTTCTCACTCTGAAATAGTGTGGCCAAAAGTGTATCTAATTCCCCTCCTCCCCAGAAGAGAAACAGCCTTGTCAAGGGCTGGGTTGTATGTGTGCTTGAGATACCACGGTTTCCATTTACCACACAGCTGCACCAACTCTAGCAGCCCTGCCTGCTGCCAGACGCCTGGAGCCACAGACCCACAGCTGCCCACAAGCGTCATCGGCGACTGGCCAGGGCTCAGCTTCTCGACCAGACCCAGCCTTGGCTCTGCTCTGGCTGCTGATCCACTCCTTTTGCAGGAAATTCTGTAAAGCACATGCAGAATGGCAAGCAATCAGTATGCCAAGAGATGGAATCAGTGTGGACGGGGGGAGCACAGTGCAGAGCCATGAACGCTTTGCAAAACTGTGCTTCGAAGTTGATTTACAGCTGGAAAGCCCTCTTGGTGCAAATAGTTCATAAAGCATATGACCTAAGTATTTGCCCACAGGGCCACAATAACATTTATGTAGCATAAATTAATGTGTTTCAACCGCTAATTCAATCTGGCTAGCTAATTCCTCTGGTTTTGGCAGAATGTGACCTCTGCAACAAAGTACTGTGCTTGTGGTGATGACTCACAGTTCTGGCTGCCTTGCATCTGAGAGTCACACGCACCCCTACGAACAAAGAGCGCTATTCGTCAAGCAGCCGTAAAAATATACCTCCAGAATATGTTTGGATCACTGCTAATTGAAATTTCCTTTTTATAGGAGTCTGATCAAAACCAGCTGTGGTTTTGGAGTCAAGCAGGAACAGATTTATATATTGCGTTAGAAACCTGACAAATTCAGACACAGGCAGCTGAGTGAATGCCTATAATTGGCTGGAGAGACACATATAACACACAATTACTTGAGACTTCCCCGAAGGAAAATCCTACACTGGATACGGACTATTTTTGCATTTCTCTTTTCTGATTTCCTTTTCAATGGAAGGCTATATCTAAGTAGTGCCCCAAATTCAGAGAGTCTGTGTTAGTGCTTTTAATGATGCCACGACCAGAGACCACAAAGGTGAGGCAAATCTCTGAGGACCACACTACTTTCTGTGCCTCTCTCCAAGTATCATTAGTAACATGCCTGTCTATAGAAAGTCAGCTGTAGCTGGACAAATAGAAATGTTGGAGGGAAAAAGCAAGTGCGTACCTGTCTTCTGAGCTGTAATTTCCTCAACTATTGTAGGACTACGTGATATTAGACTGCTAATTCTGTTCAGGTAGTGAAGTCTTACTGAGCTTCTAACATAAAATCCATTCTCTTTTACCTCTATCTGGTCAGCTGACTGTTTCCCACTCTTTCAGATCCAATTGTGTTTACAGCAGCTGCTTGTGAAGATCTACACATTGACAAACTTCACGGCTGATGGCTGATTGGAAAAATTCCAGGTCTATCAAGCCATAGCAATCTCTCTGTAATATCCTATCACTGTTTGTTTAAAAAGTGATAGGATATTACAGAGAGCCTCTGTCTGCGGAGAGCCTTCCCCTAAGAAATCAAATCCAGTTCCAGATTCTTCTCATGACTTTCAAGGTCACCATAACGCAAATCCAACCTTGTCCAAAAAGAGTGGGACGCAAGAGACTGCAAAGGCCAGCTTAGACAGCTGTATTAGTAATATGCTATTTGTGATCTTTGTGAATAAAAAAGATGCATCACATACATTGTAAGACTATCAGAAAGGTAGTGGTTCCCATGACTTATGAAAATGTCAAAATGCTTGACATCAGCTTGCGAGAAAAAAAAAACAAATGAAAGAATCCAATCACCAGTTTGTGGACAATTTACATATCCTAGCATTGTCCCTTTCAGAAGATCAATCAGTGGCACCCAGACTAACTTTTAACATGCATTCCAAGGCTAAACAAAAGCACAGCACTTGCTGGTTCTGAGAAAAAAGAAGGTTGTATCGGGAAAGGGCCTAAAAGAATTCTTAACTCATAGTTAGGACAAGACTGGCAGTTGAAGTGTGCAGACAATAATTGTTTTTCTGAATAGTCAAACTAATTTAGTTCAGGAAAAGGAAGCACTCTTTTGGTTACCTAAAATCTTCCTCAGGTGAGAAACAGAATAGGATGCACATTTTTGACTTGTACTTCTAGTGCTGTAATGAAAATCATAACCTTTTATTCCACAAAGATGAGACTAGACTTGTCCTAGTGATGGCTTATGTGAACCAGAGCAGTTGAATAAATTTACTCGGTTGAAAGGCACAGACCCAGATAAGTAGTGTTGAAGTAGAAAATAGGTTGCTTGCAGCCTGACTGAGTTCTAAGCCCAACAGTGTGTAGTGGCAGCTATCTGTTCCTCATGAAGCTTTACTCCAAGGCTGATAGCACCTACTAAGAGTTTTTGGAGAAGGCTCAACACTATCTTTAGGGTGTTTATGTCATGACTCTCTGAAGAGACCCAGAGAGTAGTAAGCCAGGGCATAATCAACTTCTCCACAAAAGGGGAACACCTGTCTTATGACTTATCGTCTTGCTCCTTGCTCCTCCCCAGTTTATGTTGCATTAGGTAAAAATATCATTTAAGAGAAACCTCAATGCTAGAGACAGAAATTTCACACGGACTGGCTCTTTACTGGGGGGCTTGCCCTTGAAAAAGTCAAAAATAAACAGTAAACTAGACAGCTGAAAGCTAAATTAATTTCTCTATATTAGTTTTATCTCAAAGAATTCTAAACACACCCACTTAATTATGAACACAAGTACAAAAAAAAAAAAGGCAGCAAACCAAGAAACTAACCAAACTATTTCTGCCTCATCCTCAAAAAGAAACAGAGGTGAAGAAAGTATTACTCTGTAACAGTTGTCATCATGGTAATATTGAGTATCACCAGGAGACTATACATTTTGTCATGGTGATTGAAGAGAAATTGTTGTGTATTGTATTCTCTTTCACAGGACAATAGACATTTTATGACCATTGTATGTTTTTACTCACTTGGGGTAAGTCTGTAAATGTATGTAGAAGACTGTAGAGGGAAAAATCACTCTGATAAACGCCATGAAAAATCCTAAAGCAAAATATGGGTGATTTCAACCCCTTGCACTTCCTGATGCTATACAAATGCAGTTTTTTGTTTTAGAGTGTTTCTTGTTATGATGATAAAAGATATGTCTCCAGTTTGATGAGGCTACTGCAGTTACTCAGACAATCAAAGCTTTGTGGCTTCTAGATATGTTTGCTACAATGTGCTTTCATGAGGAAATGTCCCTGGAGAGATTTGGGAGCCATCATTTAAACAAAACTACGCTCCTCAATGGCCATAGTTACTGTATTATGCCAGAATTTGAAAAACATTCTCAATAACTTGGTTTTTTCTGGATGTATCGCTGCACACAGAGCAAGTTTCATTTTTTTGTGAATGGTTCTGATGATTTCACTTACACCAGCAGGAGTAGTACTATACAGCCCAAAAGAGTTTCTTGTATCCCCGATTCTTCACTCGAGGTCTGCCACGTAATTACACTTCCTCATTCTTAAGCCAATGCTGCAGTGATGTGATGCGGCCTGGCTGCATCTGCTGGAAATGATAACTTCTGCCACTTCCAACATCTTATCGAACAGCACACAAGCTCTAAGGCTTTGAAAGGCATCTCTGTTTCTCATACAATTTCTTGAAAAGAAAGAGTGACAAACGTCACTGATGGTTACTTTTCAGAACTTCTAATCCTTTCCCATAAAAAAACTCGTATCTATGGATTTTTTAATTAGATTCATTACACTCATTAACACTGGATTTCTTTAGGCCGTATTAGGTGTAACTTTTTGAATGCAGAAGAAGACTTTTTTTAGAAGGAAACCAAAAAATTATCAAATTGTAGGTGTAATAGTCAACATTATTATTGAAGCTGCAAATTTCACAGTATCCATAATTAGCTCCATGTAAATATTGCATGCATGAAGCACAGTGTAGTTCTAGTTTCAAAATAAACATATCCTCAGGCAGAAGGATGAATGTTCAATTTTCATGGTTACAGCGAATATACATTTCCATCAACAGACATAGCAACTAATGAGTGAAGCAGTCACTATGACAGATTAAAAGATGAAACATTGCAGCCTTTAAAGATACAGAATTAAAGCATGTGATAAGAGTGTCTCAGTGTTTAAAAGCCAGTTTTACATTATACCATTAAGAAATGTGTAAAATAAGTTGGATTTTGAGGCTTTTAAAATCTTTACGCTTCAATTTGATGGCATGTCAGTCTTGAAAGGGAAAAGTGTCAGACTGATTTGATAAGAAAGATGTCATAAGTACATTTATTGAGAAATGTATAAAGAATTATTTTATATTTTATTTTATTTTATACTAGGAGTGAATAAGTAGAAGCAAGGAAGAAAAAACTTATGCAAGCAGTGTATATTACATTGATTTTGTGCTACAATTCAGTAATGCTGTGCTCATATAAAACATATGTATGTTGAATGGGAGGATTTTATGCACCTATTGTACTTATTTGCCAGTTTTTTTGATCTAACTAGAGCTTTTCTAGTTTCATAATCCTAACATGCCAGCCTCCGAGGTAAAAACATGAAGGAAAACTCAAAATGCTGTCCTTGAGGTTTCAGTGAAGCAAATGGAAGAAAATCTATTATAAAGGGTCACAATTTCTAACATCCTACATTATTACATCCGTTTAATGCAGAGGGGTAGGTTCTCATTTAGGAAATAACAGATCTCTAACCTCACAAAAAAAAATTGACTACAACCTTGAGGACAAGAACAGTTGAAGAAAGAGAATAAAAATCAAAATCTTTGCCTGGATCAGAGTGAAGGCTGGAGATTCACTGCTTTTAAAGTGTTTCCAGCAGAATGTTAAATTAAACAACCTGAAATGCCCAAGGTAGGAAATCGAAGATAAAACTCTAAAGTATATGCTGCCCAGAACTACTGCCAGACCTGGTAGACCAAAGCAAGGCTTTCAAGGTCCCCTTCCAGAGTCTGGCCTCTCATCTGGCTCTTTGGCCAGAGGGCTAGGCTGACTATCAGTAAATAACTTTTGGAACTCAAAGCTCTCTTAGTGATTTTGGGTTTGTTGGGCAAGACTGAGCCTTGTGGCAGTATTCTCATATGCTTCACTGAGGTGCAGCACACCCCTCCGTACTTCTAGGGTGCCAGAAGGCATCCTGGACTCATTACATATAATCAATTGATGCTGGAGAGAAAGATTCCTGCCTTCCTGTCTTAGGCAAATGATGGGACTTTTTATCCTTGCATTTTCCCTGAAGTAGTTTGATAATATCCGGTAGAGGTGTTGGACAAATATGCATGAGATTTACTCATTTGTATCCACTTTCATGGTTTAGCAGATACCTGTTAATGGTACTGGAAGACGAGACTACCACCTTTTTTAATTTCTTTTTTTTTTTTTGACAGCATTGAAAGCCACCTGAACCAGTGTGACAAAGGCAAAGGACAAATATCACATTTTAATCCTGTCAGTAAAAAGGCATCTGAAGTACTGCCTCTCACTAAAAATACATGTATCTGGGTTTTTTTCAATAACATGGCAATTTGATCTGTCATTTTCCCTCACCACCTCCTTTACTAAGAGCAGATTTAAAGGTACCTTCATGGATGTGGATGTCACTTGAAAGGAAATCTTCTTCAGTAAGGAGCCTGGGTGGACAAACAAGTCATAACCAAGAAATCATAAGTCAACCATGTCTAACCCACAGGGAGGGCTAGCAGAATGGACACATCAAGTCAGTGTGGATCCGGTAGAATGTCACTGCTAGAATTCTCCTACAGCCTCTCACTCTGCCTGAATGTTCAGAGGATAAAGTAGGAAATCTAGGGAGTGGTTAAAAGGTGGAGAATCTCTGGAGAATCCATCCTGCACAGAGCAAGTGTTTTTCCTTTGTGCCATGCTTTTTATCCCTTCCTCCACCCAAACAGGCAGCCTGCCATAACGTTGAAGAAACTATTCCCTGGAATGAATAGCCCTGAAAAAAAGACTTTTAGTGAAATAAAGCCAAATTAATTTGGAACATCACAGTTGATAGTTATTCTCCCTTACAGTAAGCTCAAGAAATTAATTGTTTTCGTGTCGTTCTGAAAGTTGAAGTCTTCAATCCACATTACCATATTTTTACAGAAAACTCCCACCCCAAAATTAACTAAATTATGTTTAATTGAAATCCTGTGGCCTCTTCAGTGTTCTCAATTAATTCATCAATTAATAGAAATCCTTTTAATTTTAACCTTATTAGTGAGTGATGAAAACAAAGACCCTCAACAATTTTATTGCCACTAAGCAATCTTTACTAAGACCTTAAAATTCTTTTAATGCCAGCTCTTTGAGGAGTACTGGAAGCACCAACTTTTCTGCCAGAAGAATACATCACGTGCTTGCACTTGTGTCCATAGGAAGGGCTGTTCCTGGCACTACTTTTCAAAGTTCCCAGACCTGGGCTCTGGCATCCCCACCTGCCTCTGAAGCCAGGTTCAGGCACAAGTATCAGACCCTGTAGAAAGAATATCTGAGGTTGTCTGCATCTCTCTGCTTTCCCAGGGGATCAGTGAGAAGGCTCTCACCTCGGGTAGTGTTTTCTGCTTCCTCTTCTGCCTAAGTCTGTGCAGGGTACACAACTGCCCAGGATATCCTCTATGCTGTCAAGTTCTTGGTTCCGTGTGTTGTGCTGCAGGAGTTTTCTCTGATCACAAACAATGAACAAGATGCCAGTGCCTCCTCAAGGTTCTTCCTGTCTTTCTCTCAATGTCATCAGAGAAAGTAAGCGAGGTGCACATCAACTTTTTGAGGATGTGACCATTTTCAGGATAAAAAAATCTAAATTAACAAACATTAACAACACGAAATCAGATAAGAAAGGAAATATATTTTTATAACAAGAAAAAAAAAGGACAGATGCATAATTCTGATGCCTAATTTGAGAATTATTATCATAACCCGCTAATTTAAATTATTTACTAAGATACTTATGTTTGTTTCTGAACTTCCCCATTATCAATAAGGAGGGAAGAGGCTATTTTTTCCATTCTTTCCATTAAAAGATCCTTCTTTTGGGTAAAGACTTCTGCCATTTTTGTGACATAATTTATTTCTCATAAATTCCTTTTATCTACTATATTTCCCAAATCTGTTTGAAGTTCAGACAGCTCTAGACAGATGAAGTCACTGGCATGTATTTAAAAAAAACCCTGCCTTTGAAATATAATCAATAGTTTCTGCATGATTCAACAAGGAAATCTCTGAAGAGGAAATACAATTCCTCTGTGTTCCTCCCACGAACTATACTTTTATCTGTCTTTGTGACCAATGCCAAAGTTTGCACATTTGACTTAGGGCAACTAAAGTAATATAGCCCATACTGGCCAATAAATCTTCATTAAATATAAACAATACACCAGCTTTTGAGAAAGGAGGCCTTTATAGGTGATGTCCAGGCTTCTGGAAATATTCATACAATACTGGATATTTTTTTGGGGTTCAGTATAGGTCTTTCCTATACTTTCTGAAAAAACATTACCTCATTTTCATAATGAAGGCTCTGCCTGCTTAATGTAGCCTATCCCATATTAGAGCATCTTGGGAAGCATCATGTACAAATTGCGAACCATGTGTCCCCTTTTATTTACCATAGAAATTATTTTCTTTCTTTCTGAGAAAATATTTTATTTATCTATATTAATTTGGGTTATTATTATGAAAATATTTTTCAAGCAGGAGGCAGTTATTTGAAGGTGAAGATAATTGTTTATTAGAGCACTCCTGCTTCAGATGCATTGGGGTAAAGTTCTCAGGCACTTTATGGCAGCAGGATTCAACTGTGATGGCTCAAAAAGACTCCAGAGAAAGGGCTTTTTGGGGTCCAACAAAGAGACAGTGCAGAATAAAGCCTTTTGTGATTAAATGATGTTATTGTCACAGTAGAAGCCTTCACGGTTGTTTTTTTCTAAGCACAGGAAACCACAGGTTGTTGCCCACATGCACTGTGAAAAAATGTTCTTTGGAGCAATAAATGTACCCACAATAGTTTGTAGTTTACAAACTCTGTCACTTTGGTCTCTTCCTCCAGCAAACAATATCGGTCATGCATTCCTACCAAACCATGACTGAACACGGTGGGTTAGGGAGGCAGGGGAGATGCTGCTTTCTCTCAGTAGAAGGTGCTCCGATAGCAGCTGTGTAATTTATGGCAGGGATAACTACCAAAGTAGTGTGGTTTCCTACTGGCTGGCCAAGCCAATTCATGCCAAGTGACCCTTCAAAACCCTGTTGTAAATGTCTTCCTTACGCAAGTTGTCTGAAGAAACGTTGACCTACCATAGTCCTCCTTCACTCAGAGATTCCACTCATTGTCATCAAGGTCGAGCTTCCTGACCCCTCTTGGGGTGCTCAGCTGCATCCCAAACTGCACATGCCAACTCCATGTTTGATGCTCTTTTTCTTCTCTGGCATCGTCAGTGCCCTTCTAGAGTTTCTCCTGTTTTCTTTTAGATTCATAATTGCGATTTATATGACTGTAATAGAGCTTTAGTGGGTTTTCTAACTTATTGAAAGGCAAAATGCATCCCTGAAATGTTTACACTTCTTTATTTGTGTAAGGAAGCAAAACTGATGTCATGGGTTGCAGGCACAAATTGAGAAGATGCAGCAAACAAACTTGTTTGTTAAAGCAGAGGTCTCACAGTGGAAATGTGTCTCTACATCACCAAGCTCTGTCTAGACAAAGCAGTTTTCATGCACTGTGAAGGTCAAACTGCAGAAGTGCAAGAATTCATGACTCGATGATAACGTCTAGCTTGTCCTCCTGCCTGCAAAAATCACACCACCACTCTGTATTTCCTAAAATATTGGTCTTGTATTAGCAAACTTTTTAAGCTAGGCTTGTGACACTATCTCTCCAGCAACACTAACAACCTTGCTATTTTCCAATATTTAGAGATGCATGACTGAAGCCTGATAAAAATTATTGGAGGAAGCATTTAAATAACAAGGTAACATGGTAACATTATTGAGAACTGCACTCAGGGGTGAATGGGAGAAGGTACCTCTCATCATCCCTGCCTTCAGGACATATCCAATTAGCCTTCTCTGAAGTGTGGAATTACAGACAGGCCTTCCCATTCATTTCGGATTCTTAAAGTACCCAGGTATGACACCTATTCCACACTATATTTTATCGCCATGATAAAAAATTCTGTTTGGAAAAAAATGAAGAGGAAATGAGCAAATATTTGATTTATTAGGTTAGAGCTGGTATAATGGGATGAGTTGTGTTGGTCTCATTAACAAAAAGAACTTCCTTTCACAGAGAAAAACAGCTGAAATAATAAAGGCAATTCTGTGAAAGTTTAAATTAAATTGAACCATTTAATATGGATTTTGTTTCTTTTTCTGATTTTTATTCTTCTTAGGAATAATATCCTTCTGGAAATAAAACCAAAAAAATCCCCCCCAAAAAATCACACTGAACAAAAAAAAAACCAAACAAAAACAAGTAAAAGAAACTCTGACATCTCATTTGTAATTCTGACAAAAATGTCATTAAGACTAAATGCTGCACCTCAGTAAAAAGCGTATGCTTGAAGAAATTGTTTATGTTCACAGGTTTTAAGCATTTATAGCTTATTTCTTTTGTTACTAAAAACGAAGGAAAAAAAGCTACTATAGACATCAGCTGTAGTTTTTCCAAATGCAACGTGGGTAATTATAATTAGTGAGCTTTTACTTTTTATGAGTGTTGTTTAGATGAAATTCAAGGTATGACAAAGTTAAACTCTGTCAATGTATTCACATTCTATCACAGACATAGACAGTTTTCAAAAATGTATTTGCCATGCATAAAATTTCCCTTGACTTCAAAAGATTCAGGTAATCTACAGATGAGACACTGAATTTTTCTCTTGTTTCTAAATGCTGCATCTTCAAGGACATGATTCAACATAAAGCATTTGATCTCTGAAAGGATGGATGTGAGTACAGCATGAACCAAAATAAATTTAGGTTAGCGTGTGCTTGTAAATTTGGAATTCAGCCAGTTTCATTAAAAGTATTTTGAATGTTCATAAGCATACACATCCTTTCATATGAGTTAGGAATGATTTATGGTCCTGTACCCAAACTCATCTTAATATTTTGATGCAAAACATGGCAAATGATGTTAGTACTTGCATTCATTGAAAATTGACAAATATTTTTTGACAAGAACCAGTAAATTTTTCTCATTTTAGCTAAAACACTTACAAAATTTTTTTATCAAAAGATTGAGCATCTGTTCTCCTAAGTTATTTGTAGAGAAATTTCTGTAAGTAATTATTATCTTGTAAATGTTTCAAAAAATGTGCTGGGGAGTTGACATGTAAAATCAGAGGTGTTTCAACATATTTGACCTTTTGGATATATTACTTGCACAGATGATTTTGTCTTCCTGACTGGAAGAATAGGATTCTTAAAATTATATTTATACTTTGCATATCCACTATTTTAAAATCAAAGCAATTCCTCATTAAAATGTATTAATTTGCATTTTACGTGGTAGTATTTTCTTTAAAATAACTTAAAGTAATTTTTATGCTTAAATTAAAAAAAAAGAAAAGAAAAGAAAAGAAAAGAAATAGATATGTAGAATGAATTCCTTGAAAAATTCCTATGGGCACAGATTTGCCTAAATCTCCCCCACTGCCCCCAGTAATTTGGAGATGCTGCTGCAATTTCAGGTGAAATGAGTGAAACCAAAGAAGATCTTCATATGAACTTTTAAAAAGTGAAAGTACTATATTTCTTATACTTAAATGTTAGGTGACATCCAGATGGCTTAAAAGATTTTTTCTAATGTTAATCCAAGCAGTCTAGGAGTCAGATTTGATTCTCTTGGATTTTTTTCAAAATTTTTTCATTTCATCTAGGCTAAAGGTATCATTAAAGTAGCTTTTCATAGAGTAATTTTGCTAACACTTTTTCCTGGACCAAATTAAGCTTGAAAGTGGGAAGACTTTTAAAAAAAAAAAAAAAAAGATATACAGTCAAAAAATCTGCATAAAAGGATGAACAATTTCTCATGCAACAGTATTACAATGATACATTTTTGCAAATAGAGAATGTAAATTGTCTTCCATATTTGAAGATGAATATAAAGTAAGGATCAAAGACAGAAACAAACTTTTTAAAGTGAAGATGTGTTTTTGGTGATTTCCGTTCTTATCTTATATTTTGTAGATAAATGATAAGGCTTACACAAAGAAGTCCTTTAAAATTAATTTATTAATAAAATCATAGAATTGCTACCGTCAGAAAATACTTTTAAAATCATTAAGTCTAACCATCAGCCTAGAAGCACAACCCTGTTCACCAGTAAACCATGTCCACAAGTGCCATATCCATGTTTTTTTAACAGCTCTAGGAATTGTGATTCCACCACCTTGCTGTGCAGTTCGTTCTTTGTCCCAGTGTTCTTCCTCTACAAGAAGAAAATTTTTTTCTAATGTCTAATCTAAACCTCCTCTGGTGCAACTTGAGGCCATTTTCCCTCTCTTGTCACATGCAGGAAGTGGCCAATCCCCACCTGGCTGCACCCTCCTGTCAGGCAGTTGCAGAGACCAATAATGTCCCTCCTCAGCTTCCTTTTCTCCAGGCTGAGCACCCCCAGCTCCCTCAGCTGTTCCCCATAGAACTTGTGCTCCAGACCTTTCCCCAGCTCCACTGCCCTTTTCTGGACTTGCTCCAGCACCTCAAAGTCTTTCTTGTCATGAGGGGCCCAAAACTGGGCACAGGACTCGAGACACGGCCTCACTGGTGCCCACTACAGTGAGAATAGTCAGGTGCCTGATTCTGGTGGCCACACTATTGCTGATACAGGCCAGGATGCCCTTGGTTTTCGTGGCTACCTGGGCAAACTAATGGCTCATGTTCAGCCATTTGTCAACCAACAAACTTCTCTTGCTTATTCTAACAAGGTGGGCAACAACTTTACCGTGGCTTTTATTCCCTTAGTATTTTTTTGAAGTAAAGCTACTGTCTGCACAGAAGAAGAAACAAAAACAATGCAAAAGGTCTAAAAATCAAAACTCCCTTTGCACTCAGCAATCTTTATTAATGTGGTGTGATTATTGATGGTGCTGAATAAAAAGAATCATCTCTGAACCGAAGTTCCACAAAGGTCAATGTTTTAGTTTATCTCCATTTCTAAATGATGGGTCTGACACTAGATTCAAACCAAAAGATGCTGTTCTCATACCTTTGGGACTACTCACAGTGAAGGTTTTGTTTCAGCCCATTTCTAATATTAATGCACTCTACCTTGTGAACATGCCAAACTCTTAGAAAAAGTAGACATATTTGCTCTGTAAAACTTAATCCTTTCAGAGAAAAAGAAAGACATATCCAAGTTTATTTGAACAAAATATTAATTTGTAAATTACTTCTGTGAGAATTTGTGTAGTTCTACTTTATATCGAATTGACAAGATAACATTAAAAAATAGTCTTCATTCTTTTAGATGTTATTTTATAACATTCGAAGTTGTTACTTTATAAAATAGTTTTTAGCATTCGTCTTATTATAGTCATATAGGTTTGGGGTTTTTTAATTCCTTACCTAGTTTTCAAAAAAAATTAAAAGCTTTATTTAATTAGATGCACAGAGAACCACTAGCCATGAAAAGGTTTTAGATTAATAAAGAAAAAGGAAGATAATGGTAATTTTTAAAGATTTAAGTCAGAAAATTGGAGACCATGAAGTTATTTAACTTTAATCTTTGGGACCCAGTTAAAAGCTTATTACTCTCCATTCAAAATCTTAGAGAATTTTCAAAGGAAATGCCAAGAAAATGCATACTTATGGAGATGCATCTTTTAAGAAAAAAAGAGCTTTCAGACTTTGAAGGTATTGAAATAACATAGTTTAAGACCATCAGATAATGTGGATGTCAGACCACCTATAGAGGACAATGACAATGATGAATTCTTCAGCGAAGTTAAGGATATTTCCGAATCAGCTGCTCTTCCCCAAGGAAATGGTCACAGCACCAGCCTGACAGAGTTCAAGAGGTGTTGGACAACACTGTCAGGCGCATGGTGTGAATTCTTGTGGATGTCTTGTGCAGGGCCAGGACTTGGACTTTGAGAAGCCTTGTGTGTCCCTTCCAATTCAGGGTATTCTATGATTTTATATTTTTATTTCATTGACTCAGACATCAGAAACGTCTGGGAAAATGAAGGATTAGAAGTACAGTTGTATTGTGCTAGAACACCCAGTGGTAGCAGTGAAATACATGATTGGGCAAAACATTGAGTTTTTCAAACTCAAGGAAAATCCCAAGATCAAACAACCAAAAAACTTTGTGCAACTGGAGAGAGTTACCAAACATCATCTGCTCCGAAGCAGAGGTGCTTATGTAAGCATTGGGAATGTTTTACCAGGGATGCTGGTCCCTTCAGACCACTTCATTACCCTCATAACTGAAAGCAGTTTTGGACCTGACTGTCTTTCAGCTCCTGGGGACATCTCACTGGTTGTGTGGCACCATTAAACTGAGACCCGGCACATGAAAGTCACCTACTCATTCCTTCCAAACTGGGATGCTGGGTGACATGAGACCTGAGAGGGAGCAGTCATGATTTTTGAAGCTGTCTCCAACCTGCATGAGAATCAAACCCTTTTGTCCTCTGTGGTAGTTTCTAAGATGTCTTCATTTAGATACAGGTATAGATTAAAGAAATTTATGTAGTGCACGTGCCAAGAAAAGGCTGCATTGAGTAGATTAGACTACACCACAGTATATTTTGTTGGCTTGCATGTGGGACTTACAGTCAAGGAGAGGTATCTTTTCCTACAAAACAAACAAACAAAAGACAAATTAATGCAGTCAATTTTGAAAATATACTTAATACTAAACCAAAGCAGTTATTTTTACAGGAGAATGACTTCAGAAACTATGAGATGTTGATAGATTTTTTCACTTGATCATGTAGGAATATTTAAATATAAAATATATACTTTGAAACAAAAGTAGTTTCCAAGCCACAGAACAGTCTTAACAGAACTCTAAAAAATACGACAGTGCTGGAACAGTGAAATTCCACAAGGCAATCTGCAAATATCAAATTGAAACAGAACAAGGACTTAACAATTTCTTTCCACTTGACTAAAGCCTCCACTGGAGAGTGTTAATACACATGGCAAGTAGACAAATGCTAACTGTCAGGATTTTAAAGTAAACCTGCTTCATAATGATCACTGTCTCACCAGATAGCAGGAATGAAATAATTGTTTGCTTCAATTTTCCATCAGACTATGTAAAGGACCAAATCTCTTCCATCTTTTTCAAACAGATTTTGCTTTCAATTCAGACTTTTTTGTTTTACATTACTGCCTTTCTTTCATAAGCTTGTTTGCTTAAAATGCAATTAATACAAAGAAAGCACTTTGCCAATGGCACAATCTTCCTTATTCTTTGGCGTATTACTTCCTGCAAGTTAAATGTAACTCCCTAAACTGGTCCAGTGCAGCTGTACGCTTAAAAGAGTTGAACAGTCACAGGGTTTATTTTGTGTTTGCATAATAGATTTGGAGTCAACACTTACTTTTCAATACTAAAGACAGTAACATTGCTCAGGTTTAAGAACTGTGTGACTAAAGCTAGAGTGCTCAATCTAGACTCGGGATTTTTACTTCAGCATTGGTTTTGTTTATAACCAAGAATCACTACTGTCATGGGAAAATTCCTATTTGGTAAAATGTTGTAATAAAACTTCATGGAAATGGGTTTCAATATTAAATTCTATAGATTAACCTGAAACCTTAATACTTGAACAGTAAGGACTGGTTTTTGTACTTTTCAAGTAAGATGAAAGTAATGCATATGGATTCCATTATCTACATTTTGTAGAGGGACCTAGAATGTTATTAAAAAATAGTATCTATCTTCTAAAAATATGGTGATTCATATGACTAGCTCTATTTAAAATTAAACTGAAAATTATTATTGATTACAAAGAAGGCAGTTGAGTAAGCTGAAAATATTTAGCATATTTCATTTGGCATACATTTATGAACACGACCATACACACATAACTATGTGCCTATAAATGCAAAATATGACGTCTGGGGAGATTCCTATCATCATTATTTAGTTTAGCAGCAGCTTCAGCTTTAATTTCATAATACCTGCTAATTTACTGACTAAGAGAGTGTCTAATACTACTGAACCTAAAACCAGAAATTAAGGTAGTCCATAATTGTATGTAGGCCCCTACAGAATCTTTCATATGCAGTAAGTTACCCCAGCGACCCAGCTTATTGCAGTTTTGAGTGGTTATTCTATGTAGTGCTCGGGGGAAGGTGCTGCCTAAGCAGAGAAGGTTCTCAGCAGGCAGCTCTCCAGCTTTGTTTGTAGCCTTGGAGAAGCCCGAGGTTCTGGTCCCCATCCATCACTACACTTTTACCCTCTGAGTTCAGTCCTTTGTTGCCTGTCAATACTTAAAATACCTCATAGACTTCATCTGACTAAAATTGCTTGATGAAAGGGAAAAGATTATTACAGTCTGCACTTCATGCAAGTTTTGTACATAGGGAACACCAAAGGAAGTAAAGGAAGTGAAACAAAACCCGAAGAGTAGGTACACCTAAAAAGAAAGTTTAAGAATTATTAGCCCTTGATCTATAGAAGAAATATTTTGGTGATTGAAACAAAATCAGTCATGTTGAAAAGCAACTGAAAATCTATATGAACATATCTGATATCTTCCAAGGTATCAGAAGAAGTGACGTGGGTTTTACACACATCATATAACAATTGTTCAAGGGCTGGAGGATAGAAGATGGAGTATGGGATGCTAATGCAGTAAATTTATTCCACATGTCAAAGCAAATTAACTGCTTGTTAAACTATCCAAATTTTCTCTGAAATTTTGTAGGAAGTTAAGTATTAATTCAAGGAGATTAAGTAAAAATCCTCTTCTTGAAATAGAAGAATAATATAAGAAAACCCGAAAAAATGCCCACAGGATCACCTTGTCATTGAATGATGTTAATCCATATCAGCAAAGACTCTCTTTTCAAGAATGGAAAAGTGGTATCATTCTACTGACTAGAAACAACAGGCAAAGCAACACCAATAATCAGGTCATATGAGTATCACAGTCAGATTTAGACTGAGACTGATGAATCAGTCAGAAAAATCAGAATAAGATGTCTAAAAAGAATGGATTTCAGAGGTAAAGCCATGTTTTAAGGCCTTAAAGGAAATATAGGCTCAAGGATGTCTAAAGCCTGTTCTCAAAAAACACTGTTGAGGAAATCTCAGAAAATCGGGCCTCACTTGACAAGATGAAAAACTGACTGCTAAATTCAGTTTTGAAAGTCCTGGTCCAAAACTACTACTGTTGTTCTGAGATGACAGCCCAAAAAGATTTCAAACACTTAAATAATATCTAAAGATATTCAGATTTTTTATCACATTTAGTTTTGCAAAATAGGATCTATCACAGACAACAGAATTACCTGATAAGGTTTAATTATATCCAGCGGAACATGGTAGTAGAGACACATGCAATTTCTACTTTTCAAGACAGGCTTGACTTCTTAATTCAAGGTTCTCTGAAGCATATTACAGTTAGTTTCTATTATATCTAACTAGAGCTGACAACTGTAGCACTAAAGATACCCACATACACTAGTCAGAGGGGGGTTTGTGCGTAAGGCCAATTTTTAAACAATCAGAAGTTTAACAGAACAGATGTCTGAATTTCTATGGTATATTGAAGATTATAGGTGTTATTCACTGAGGAGATACAATTCATATCTCACCCATTTTTGCCAGTTTTACTTGTAAATTGCTGTAGCCAATTTAGAGTGTCAACTACCTCCCCTTCAAAAGCAAAAACCTCCTTGTAAAAAAACAGAAGATTCTTTTTTTTTGTTTCCTGTGCTACTACTTAAAGAGGAATTGTGCTATTACACAAAGAGAAGGCTTCAGGAAGACATAATTGCATCATTCCAGTACCTGAAGGGAGCCTACACGACAGATGGATAATATAAGAGTATCTAGCAGCTGGACAATGGGGAATGGCTTCAACTAGAAGAGGGCAGGTTAAGATTGGATATTAGGAAAAAAGTTTTTACTGTGAGGGTGGTGAGGCACTGTAACCTGTTGCCGAGAGTGGTGGCTGCCCCATCCCTGGCAGTGTTCAAGGCTGGGATTGATGGGGCTCTCAGCATCTTGGTCTAATAAAAGGTGTCCCTGTCTATGGCAGGGGAGTTGGAACTAGATTATCTTTAATGTCCCTTCCAACACAAACCGTTATATGATTTTATGATTCCATAAAACTTAAAAATAACCGTGATAAAAATTAATGAAACCCTGTGATCAGTGATTATAGAAAACCAAAACAGAACTCCAGTTCTCTTTGAATAAAATTTAGGTTTGGAAGATCAGTGTCCAGTAAAAATGCAGTGTAAAAAAAGTAGGCATAAATGTAAACTACCATAAACAGCCTAAAGTTGTTGCAATAGCTACTCTAAGGATTACTTTTTCTAATACAATAACCCAACTGATGCCAGTTTTTGTATGAAATTGCATCCTGGTATCACATCATCTTTCATGGACTTCTCATTCCATGCTGATAATATCATATGATTTTAAACACTGCAGTCCTAGTAAGGTATCAAAATCCTATATGTAGGATTATGATATATTCATTTAGGTATCCTAATGCATAAATACATATCCAATACATAAAGTATCCTAATAATTATATAGATGAAGTATCTTAACACCTATATCTTGGAATTCTAACAGGTTAGCAAAACTTGCCAGAGTCTGTCTATCCCGGTATCTTGCATGAGAAAATGCTCAATATTGCTAATAGCAGCTAAAACAATCTTTGAGCACAGTTGTATTCAGTACTGAATTTAATCTTATCATACTAAACTGCAGCTTTCCCAACAAAGAACAGTTTTGTGTGCATCATTACTTTATCTCTTCACCACAGTTTGTAAGAATGAAATGGAAGAAAGAGCCACAATCCCAGAAGTTCAAACCAGAAAATAAAACCAAATTTAGGAGCTGACTTTGCCATGTGCCAGCTGAAGACTTCAGGCTTGAAAGAGTTTTGGAAAATTTCTACGAGTAGCCAACTTAAATCCACTAGAAAAATTTTAATACATCCTCTCCTCTTTCTATATTGCACAAAAACTCTTGTTTCAAAAGTAAACACCTATAATACAACATTGGTATAGTAACAGGAAAAATCTTAATCTATAGTATGTATTATAAAATTAAAAAATAACGAAAACTATCAAAAGACTTTTCGTATGTAAGACAAACTCTGTATGAATTGCAGAAGTCTTAAATGCTGACTTAGCAATGAGAAACTCTCTAATGATTATGATATGCTGTAAACTAGCTAATGAGTACTAATGAGTGAAAAATTCCACTTGAGGTATTCAGAAAAATCGGTGAGAACTGGGACTTCAAGGAGTTTTGGACTACTGCTTCCAAGAAATATGGTTCTACTAGGAGGAAATCACATTTTTGAAATAGAGCAGGGGTTTTTTAGCCATCTATCTGCTTTATGAATGTTCTGGTCTGCAGGGCTGCTCCGGGATGGGCGTCAAGGAGGTGGTGTGGTGGCAACACCAAAAGGGAGGGGAAGAGCCATTGGATAAGCTGAAAGCATGCAGGATCATGGCCATGCTCACCCTGCAGAGTGCTGTTAGCAGGAGGCTGCTCCTTCCCCTGACCCTCGTCCAGCCTGCTGGAACACCACACCTAGGTTTTCTATTCCCTAGGCTGCCGGGCTAATTAAACCACAAAACTTGCAGCGGGGCTGAGATGGTCTCATGTCCTGAAGTGGTCACACACTTGCCACTCTGTCCATAGGAGAGAAGGGCATTGTTAGAGGACCTAATTAGGAGAAGTAGTCACATTAAAAAGGTCATCTGATGATTGACTATAACATCATTACCCACTTAAAATAGAAGAAATATCCATCCAGTCTCTCCAAACACCGCAAAATAGGAATACTTCAGCTTTCCCAGGGGTTCATTTAATTGCAGCTCAGCACAGGCAGTGAGGACAGGATGTTTGAAGGCTGGTACTAACCATAAGGCAGCCTCACTTGATATCAACCTTCTATTCTAAAAAAGATTTCAGCATTTTGTTCAGTGGGACTTGCCAACCCTGTTTTACACAGCTAGTTTAAACAGTCAGTTTAAAGCAAGTGTGTGGTCAGTCTGTTACCTTTATAAATTAAGGATGGCAGAGGCTGTCTATGTCTGATACACTCAGAAGTTTTTATTCTTTGCTCCAGAGGAGCTCCTCCCCATATACACATTTTATTCCTCCTTCTTAAGCATGTGTACAAGATTATTTGCTATGTTATGCTCACTATCCTGAATCTTCCAAAAGTTACAACTCTCAAGATTAGTATATCTAAAAATAGGTCTTTTAAACTGTTCTGAGAGGATTTCTCCCCAAAAAAAGTATCATTTTCATTCAGCAGTATTCTAAGTATTACGGAAAGTCTAACAGATGCTCACACTCTATCTCACGGTCTAAGAAAATGCTGAACCTCTTGATAGATGTAGTAACAAATCCTGCTTTAAGTAAGTGGAACATCCCAAATAATCGTGTTAAACTTCTTGTTTATTCTGGTAGGTAATAATAGGATTTAAACACAGAGTGCCGCTGAAACTGTAAAACACACTTCAGTGCCAGGGGAAGAAAATGTCATTACTACTCAACACAAATCATGGGAGATTATTTAATTAGGATCACTTCATCCTTTAAGCAAATAAAAGAATCTGAGCCTGCCTTACTTCTTTCTGACTCCCACCATCAATTCTCTGAATCATTTTGATTGAAAGCATGGTTTAAATCCACATCATATGCTTCCATAACACCTACTTTACACTTATTAGCTGTTTCTAAGCTTCTTCCAAACGAAATGGGGGAGACAATAATTTCTGACTGTGTCTTCCAGAAATAGATGCGTTGTTAATATTTAATCTTGCTTTCTCTTCTTTCCTCTGTTTTCTATGGTCAATTTTCCTGTTTTCTGCTGATATTTCTTTTGCTAATCACAACATTTTACAGCTTTGTTCTCAAGCCTATATTCCGCACTATTAAGATCTTATTATGTATTCACACTGCAAATGCAGGAGCTTTTCAGTGTAGGCACTCTGTCTTTGCCATTATGGTAAACTCAGTGCCTATGTCTTTGTACCTTTTGTCCTGTAAAAGCTTTGTCTTAAAATGGTAGTAATCTTCATAGGTTATTTATGATTTAATGTGTTATGAATAACTCAATAACTAATTATTGTGATAATGCGGGTAAAGTATTTACAACAGTATCAGATATATTGTATTACAGCTAAAGCTGCTTATGTATTAATGATTATCAGAAAATACTCACTGGACCTTCAAAGGCATATTATCTCAGTGAACAGACATAGATTCCTGTAAGTCCTTTCATTTCTGAGTCATTGTAATTATTTGTTTTGCCCTCATTCTTTTGCTTTCATGGCTAAGTTCTGATCAATTCTGACTAGTTGCTTTCATAATATTCTTTTCTCTCCTTTTCTTCTGTAGAAAGAAAAAGAAATAATCCCAGAGGCTAAAATTCTTTTTCATGTTTTCTACATTACAGAATCAAAAAGACCATCGCTTTGGTATGTATGAACACCTCCGTTGTGCATTTGGGTTGGGGAAATGACAGCATTTGGGTTGGGGAAAAAACCAAAGGAATCAGGTTTTGTGCAGTATTACTAAAATATTCAGTATGATTTTATCCAAAAGGTGCTTTTTCATAAGTATTGCAGTAACAGCACAATCACTACTGCCAGTTAGTGCCATGATTTCCAGGTACAGGAAATGAAGAATACACTGTAACTTGCCTTCTTAAGTAATATGTATTGCTATGCTCATGACATCCAAGTATCACCTGAAATGGAGGTTGAAGGAAACACAACTACGTAAATATTTTTTCAGTAAAAAAGAAAAGTGGGAATGTAAATATTCTGTTACATTGGAAGAATTTAATATTGTGGAAGTAAAAAAAAAAAAAAAAAAGAAAAGGAAAGAGTGACTCTTTGGTTCAAGCCTAGAGCTTTCTTGATTAACTTTTCCCCCACTGATATAGAGTCGGGGGGGAAGTCGGAGTCCATGCTTCCAAAAGTACTTTAGGAAAAATTGCAAATAAGATTTAAAATGTTGAGAAATACTGTGCTATTTTTTAAGCCCCCAAATTTTTACACAGTTTCCATGTAATCATGTTTTTTCTCAAAATAGAATATAACAACATAACTGAAGTTAATACGCAAAAGATGTTAAATTTGTGACTAGATGCATCATAGGTCTATTATGTCAGTGAATGGGACAGGCTTTTATGGCCAAGATAAAAAGCATTGCCCAGGTTTATATAGGCAAAAATCCTTATTCACTCATAACAAGCCACCTTGAAAAAGTCTGTCAACAAATGGACAAGTGGTCTGAACCACAAGGATTAGGAAGCAGAAGACACCCTTGTGTTTCTTTATAACAAGAGAGTGAGCAACACCGCTCATATGATTTAGTCTTTCTCTCGCTGCTGCACATTCACTCACAGGTTTGAAAGAAGTGAGACCCAAATAGCAGATGTGGAGTAGGGTAGATACATGACAGGTAAATATACTGCAGACTGAGACATTTTGGAGAACTTGGGACACAATGAAGGGTGAAGACCTATGTATAAATTACAATGCTCCATGCCGAACCCTGGTGTGAAGCTCAGTTTTTTCAAGAACAGGTTAGAGGTCATCAAGGGGAAGTGAGTGAGTGACTACGTTTGCTGGGTTGATGGCTGGGGTTACACCTCAGTTTAGTGAAAATCTGTGTCAAGAACATTAGCATTTAAATACTCCAGTATTTTCATTTGCTAGCTGGTTGGTTCTGAAAAACACATTGTTTAATATCTGTTTAATCTAGATGGAGATGACACATTTTTTCTAGGTTGTGTTAAATGTCATCTAGTTTGTTTGGACTTGGTTAGGCACTAGACTATTGCAGTGCTTAGGTGAAAAATCATGAAAGATCAAAACTTCTTGAGTGAATGCTACAATGAGAGAACCTCATTGGAACCCCATCTCCAAGGTGGGTGTTTAGCCTACCTGTAGTCAGAGAGAGCCTTCAGGGCTTGAACTGGGCTTTTGATTTCTGGTTTGCATGCAAAATTAGGGAATGAAAGTTTGGGATGACGACAGTAGTGCTGAGAAGTAATTTCACATGCAAGGAGATCCATTAAAGAAATCAGTATTGACCATCTTCTTGAGCAAGAATAGTAAGAGCAGTTGCATATGTTTCTTGGGTTTAATTTTTGGTTTTGAATTTATTTTGCTCTGACATGTTATCTCAGGAGCCATGCCAGTGTCCCGAGGATGCTTGAAGGGCACATGGTTTCTGGGCAGCATCTTTTCTGCCAGACCTTGCCAATCTGTACCTCTTCTTTTCCACAGCAACCTGAAGAACTGAAGAGTGCAGATTCCTTCTGGGCAGTTTCTACTCCTGCCTCCTAGGAATGGGGACAAAGGGTGTTCAATTCTTGCATTATTTGTTCAAATATTTCTTTGAAATTCAGTGCATTCTCACTTTTCTGGCATAGACTTCGGTGTCAACAAATGAAAAAGTATTACATATGTATAAAGAAAAAATAATTTCTTTATTTAGAGCACAATCTAAAGTTTTGCCAAAAATGATAGCAGGAAAAACCCCAATATTAACATAAGTTTTCAAATGGATATGAGTCTTATAAAAGAGATCAGTGATAGCTGCTTGCTCTTCCCTCAGTCATGTGAAAGTATTGTTTAATTATGGATCAAGTTCAGCCTTTAGCTCCTTGACCAATGTCGATTATTCCTTCCATTCTCTTCTGTGGCATCATGCTGAGCAGGAATGATGCAGAGATAAAACTGGTATTATTTAACTGCCTATATTCTCTAGAGAACATAAAAAGACAGTAAAAGGAAGGAAGAAGGAATAAAAAAAACCCAAAACCACAAAACCAAAAAAAGGCCTTGGAGCACTTTGAATTAAGGGAAAAAGATAGAATAGCAAGAACTGGATCTAAAACAATAAAGTTAAACTCTCTCTGGGCAAGAGATCTGAGAAATAAAGACAATGCCCATTCTTTTTAGGTGCCTAAATTAAAAAATATATAGTTTCTTAAATCAAAATATATAAAACAGAAGTCTTGTAATTTTAACACTGTTATTGTTGGCCCAAAACAGTCTGTGTCTGAATAGACCATTTTTAAATTTTTCCTTTTAGTTTTTTGTTTTTATTTGTACGGACAGTGTAGACTGAAGGGCAGCTTATTTTGGCCTAAGATGGTTATCCAGCACAAGAAAGCAACTTCCATATGAGTCATTTGGAACATTGTTAGTCCTTGAAGTGCTGATTGAATAAAAAAACAAGGAGAGTTTGCAATGTAAACCCATGGGTTTTAAACAAGATTTCTACACACCTCAGCAGCTGTTGCTGTGGTTTCAGAGTTTTGCACTTATTGACAATTCAGGAAATTTATGGGTTTCAATATGGTATATCAGGATCACTCCTGCGCACAGCATCTTCTGGATAGAGACAGGGAAATAGCTAAAATTGATCCTATGCACTTAGCTCTGAACTTCATTGAATGTCTTTATGTTACATTCAGTGTTTGTTTCCTCTGTGAGAATGTGGTTCAGTATGATTTCACCAGATGTGTTGATTTCCTGTGAGATAAAATATTTTTAACAATGCTTTATCCCAAGCATATTTTAATTAATATAAGTGCAAGAGAAGAAAAAATTGGGAACAGTTTCTGCATTTTAGCCACATGTAAGAAGCATTTTTTTTATAGACTTGAACCAAAGCCAGTAAGGCACAATTAAGACTGTCAACTTGGCCTGAACGATTGACAGTTGTGCACTGAGAGTGACTGAGTAAAAGCTGAGTGTAGGTCACTAAAGCTGCTAAGCCAATGTATATAGCTGTGTATCTTGCACAGGTTATCTACCATTTTTTCGTCCTGGAAATCACTGGTGGTAAATGAAAACAGCAACCCCAAAAAATTAAGCAACACTAGTTTCTATCCATGCAGGACAACAGAAACCGTGCCGTGTGCTGTTTAATCCTGTCAGTACTCCATGTGCTTCTATTAGGTTTAAAATTCCTGAGAGTTTAAATGAGAATATGGCCAAAATTTCCAGCATCCACTGTGCAGTGTACACAGTCATGATAAAGCATTATTAGGAAAATAATAATTCTTAATTCTTATTATTCTAATCACTTTAGTTATTACAACAGAATAACAGTCAGTGCGGCAAATCCTGAGGAAAGGGCCAAATTTTAAAGCTGTGATGCCATAGTGATATGTCATCAGGAATCCCAGAAATCTATTCAGAAAAAGAGCAGGCTCTACCTTCTTCTGTAGCCTGTATCTATCAATTATGAACATTAAGATTTCATTGGAGTTTGAGAGCAGAAATGACTGCTTGAATTCCTGCCTTCAGTTTCAAAATGTAAAATTCCAGAGATGTCCTTCATAGCTGAATGTTTTTTCATTAACACACCATTGTATACTTTACAAATCACTAAGAGAAAATATTTTGCTTCACTTGGGGAGAGAGTTATTGTGCTTTGTTGCCAACAATAGCAGCAACAATTCCACAAGGTTTTTTCTGTTTTGTTATCACATCAAGAAGTGTGACTACTCCAGTCTAACAGCCAAATAGAGCTAAATCCAGGGGCAACATTTTCACTGCAATGTGTAAATGCAACATCCTTACTTTGGGGAGTCTCTGCCTTAGGCATTTACTGCTCACTTTCTCCCCCTGTCTAACACCTGACATAGATCAGTGAAATGTGTGTAGTTTAGGTGATTGACAACTAGGTCAGTTATTGTTTCGCATGCAAAACACAGTCATCTAAGCAGAAGTGCAAGAATAGAGACGGTTCTTAGAGAAAGCTTAAGAGTCTGAGTAAATGTCACAGCTTTCTCTGTAGAGATGCAATTAGTCACAATCACAGAATCACAGAATAAGCTGAGTTGGAAAGGACCCACAAGCATCACTGAGTCTAGCTTCTTACCCCGCACAGCACCATCCCCAAGAGTCACACCATGTGCCTGAGAGCATTGTCCAAATGCTTCTTGAACTCTGTCAGGCTGGTGCTGTGACCAGCAGCATGGGGAGGCTGTTCAGTGCCCAGCCACTGTCTGGGTGAAGAACCTTTTCGTTATATCCAACCTAAACCTTCCCTGACACATCTTCCCTCCTGTCCTGTCACTGTCACCACAGAGAAGAGATCAGTGCCTGCCCCAGTGCAGAGCAGAGTGGGACAATCCCCTCCCTTACCCAGGTGAAGATGCTGTGCCTGATGCACCCCAAGACATGGGCGGCTCTCCAGTTTGTCTCTTAACATTTTAAAGATGGCAGATAGCTGGATCCTTTTTTGCCATCCTGACATGCATGCATTTGCTACACTTATTGCTACTGAGGCTATGTCTGTTCTGCAATCCAAGGGTGACTACTGATGAGTTAAAGATATTTAACTTACCTTCTAAAGGGAAAAGGGATGACAAGCGTGGCATCAATCTTTAAAGGTTCTTCAAGGGTAGTCCTGAAAATTATGTACTTGAAAGTCAAAATTTAGACCACTAAAATTTGTTTCCAGGAAGCTGACAAAAAAGAGGTAGTGATCACTGGGATCAATATGACATATCTGGAAATAAAATATTACTTTTGTAGCTGGAAATCATCACTAGTGTAGCCACTAGATTTATTGGAGTAAACCACCTAAAACATGTGGGTAAGCACAAGCTGACTAATACTCTGTAGCTGAACTTTCAGATAAGCTTTCAGTCTTGCTCCTTGTCAAAGGTCAGTTCCAAAGGTGTTGCAAGGCAGGAAAAGAGACAAGTCCAAGAAATAAAAATGTATTAAAAACAGAAAATAAAATATAGAAATAAATGGGCATTTTTATTGAGGGAGAGGATGCCAAAAGGTTGTTACTGAGATCTATGAATTTTACATATGTATAAGTTAGCAGGAAAAGAAGACAATGAGGTAGGTGATAGAACTTGCAGACAACATTAGAGACATGAAAAGGATCCGATGGAAAAAGAAAAAACTTGCTAGGATGCTTTATCTTGAAAATAGTATGACCAAAGAGGTACAGATGCAGTTAATAAAATTACACATGTGGAATGAGTCCTATAAATTCCTTGTGAAGTAGGTTTAACAATCCTCCAAATGGGAACACATTCTTTTCTAAGCCTTCCAATAAACATACTAAAATTTTGTCTGCAAAAACAAGGTCCTCGTGTGCAGATTCAGTCAAAATTGTAGATAAGTATCTCCCCCTCCTCAGGCAAGAGAGATAGAAAGAAAATTTAGGGGTTTATTCACCTGATTGAGGACATGAGAGAAGAAAGCTGCAATTACCATGGGAAGTGCTACAAGTGCCCCTGTGATTTCCCCTAAAGGAGAGCTGCAGTGTCATGGAGCAACCCTAGCAAAGCATACTTGTGGGGACTAGCTGCATCAGCACTTCTCTCCAGGAGCTGGCTGGGGATCCTGCCCTGTACTTGCAAAGAGCAGTGATAGACCTGTGCTCTGGGGGCCTTTTTGCTAGCTGGGCTGAGGCAAGTTTGGCATCGTTGATTTACCCAAATAATATTTCCATCATCAAGACCCACAGCTCAGCTTACACCCTCTGAATTTAAAAAGTTAATCAAGACCATTAAGTCTCTCCAATAAGACTGGGCAAAGAGTGAGAAAGAGGATTAAATACCTAGTAATACTATGGAGAAATATAAACTCAGGGCTGGGAAAGCTTCTTCTAGCTCGTGGGAACATTTTGTACCAGTGTGTGGCTTTAACATCTTTTTTTGTACTCCAGTACTGTAAAAGAATTGCGTCACTCTCCTGTTGAACAGCACCTACAGAAAATGACAAAATGCAAGTGTTTCTCTGTATGCAACACATGGGCCATCTGTAAGTCATACCATCTTTTTCCTTTCTGAATATTGCAGACTCTACTAAGAAGAACTAAGAGCTCTATCTTTCACTTTTGGCTTTCCTTAGAGCAAGCCAGATGTCTCATGAAGCTATCAGCAGGGTTTATTTTTCCTGGCTTGGATGCAAACCTCCAGTTATTAATATCAGAGTGAGCTCTGCTAGCTGACAATTTAAGATAAAGTAAATTGGAAGTGACATAAAGGAGCATGTGGGTGTTAATGTGCGTCACCGACATTCTTTTCTGACATCCTGAAAGGTCTCATCTGTATGGCCGACACCAGCAACCTTTACCAGTGAACCTGTGCTATTAGAGGGTAGGCACTCTCATTGATTTGTAAAAGTGACAGATGCTGCATGTGGTTGTAAATTAGCCATGTGAAGCCAGTCTCCAGAGACTTCCAAGAGCATTTTTTCCTTTGCAATGATTTGTGTTCTTCCATTTGCCGAGCTGCATGAAGCAAAGCACTTAAATCTTTCACTAGTCATCTTGTTGTACTTCACTTTTCTTCTGAGTTTGGGTTAGTTGTCTTTTTCCTTCTCCTCCCTTCCCTCAGTTATCATGATTCATAAGGCCAAAGTTCTGCTCGGTTGTTTTTTAAGATGCTTTTCCTTTTCTCATCATAGCGTTTCTGAAAAAGGTTAGCAAAGTCATATCAGGATAAGCTGAAATATCTTTCAAACCATCAAACTCTCTTTTATTTACAGATGTGTGTATATATATATGTATGCATAAGTATGTTCATTAATTTTTACATATTACAGAAAGTCTGTTCTGGTGAAGGCTTAAGTGAAGGCTTTGATAACTGAACTGCAGTCCCTGCAAATTCACACTTGCAGATGCATAGTGTGTGAGTTTCCAAGTGTCTTCATTGCTTACGCAGAAACCCAGCTGTGAGAGAGTTGCACAACTTGAGACAAGGTCGAGTCATCGTATACAGCAACAATCGTAAAAGGATGATAGCAGGAAATAAAGACTCTTCTTTAGGCTCAGTTCCATGATTTGCTTCAGTCTTGTCACAGGTGTCTACTGTGATTGCGTGAAATTAAGACTTATGGGTGGCCTGGAACAACTACAGGGTCCATCCCCACCAGGCAGGCATTCGTTAGAGCATACAATCTGCCTTCTCTGTTTAGTCTGTTTGAGAATTTCCTTCTATGGAATTCCAGTCATGCTTTTGTAATGCTGATTTTAGGTATGAGCTTGCATTGTAATTCATGTACTGCAATAAATCAGAATATTGGACAAAGAATCAACCTTCTAATAATCAAATTTAGGGCATCTAAACACTTATAAGAAGTATCTATGTGCCACTGCTGCAAAACCAAATACTTGTACAAAACCAAACACAAAGCAAAACAAAAACATGTCAAGACAAATTATTCCCTGGACTAAATGTCACGAGCTGTAAAAAAGCACCATGACAAAATGTGGAGGTTAAAAGGTCATGACCCCATAAAACTACTATTTTATCTCCTTATCCTAAATCACTTCCAATTATGTACGGTAAGGTCCTTCCATTTTGAAGTAGAAAATACTTTTTCTGAGAACTTCAAGCTGGGCTTTCAGCATGGATACAGAGGTGAAAGGTTCAAAGTTTTAGCTGCTAAACCACCAAATGTCTGCTCTCTCCTCTATTTTCCTTCCCTTTGAAGTTATTAGCAACAGTTATTTCTCGAGAGTATTCACTCCATGGGGCAGGCTTGAGCAGCATCCATGGTAGACTCTCTGTGTTCCTGGCTCTTTATGTTTCTACTAGTTCCTACTCCCATTATTATTTTGAGCTTTAGCTAAATGCATCTAGGCAACAGCTTTAAGACGGAGATGTTGGTCCTTAAAACTGAATTTGGAGCAGGTAGGGGAGAAGCATTTTTGTAATTTACAAACTTTCTTCCTGGGCAACTGCCATGTCATTACTATTAAATCTTACTGCACTGAGATCATACTCCAGTGCCTGCCCAGACCACCTCAGTGCTATCACATGTGACTCCAGCACACACGTTGCTGAGGCAAAATCACTTCCTGAGAGAAAGTGGAATGATTGTAGAAATTACAGGACTCTTTAGAGTACCAAGTACAGGACCAAGTTACAGTGCCATAATCTTCACTGTCAAAACCACTGTCTCATCAAACTGCCAAATCTCAGGTCACAGTGTTAATGTTTTATGTGCTCAGAACCGCTGTTTGGAGTAGTTTTGGAAGGCTAGGTTAACACTGTAAGGGGCTGGAAAGGGCTCAGAGTTTTTCAGTTGTGTGGTTTTTGGGCTTTCCCCCCCCTAACAGACCCTAAATATTTTATAATTTTTAATTTTAAACCTATTTCCCGGTCAATCATTCTCAAGCTACTCATTCCCATCCTTTAGTAAAGTCCAAAATTGAGTGTTACTATGGAAACTGCTACAGATGTAACAACTGCAATTCACAAGAAAGAAAAAGACAAAAATGGATGAAGAAGTGTCACTTGCATTATGCAAAATTTCATAACTATGTATGAACTGCATATTGTGTATAAGGTTCTTTGTAAACCCAAAGTGTTAGAAAGGTCCTCCTAGCATTAGAGGAAATTATTTCCAAGTAGGTAAATTAATTGTTTTCTAAATTCCTGTGTAAAAAAAGAGAACTATTTATAGTCTTTATTTCTAAAGTCCATCTGTTTTACATACAAGGAAAAAAAAATTTTGGTGTTTTTAGCTTGTAATCTGATTTTGTGGATTTTCCCTTCTGTTGTTAGCAAACAGAAAAGTTGATCCCAGATTTCTTTAAGTCATAAGCTTCTTTAGGCACAGCAGACAAGCCAGCAGTATTTTTATATTTTAAGGCATTTTCCTAAACCCTCTTGAATATATCTGTGTATTCAGCAAAAGAAAACGGGGCTATGAAAACTCAAAAGAATAGAAATAGTGGAGTAAACAAAAGCTGTGAAGGCATGTACTCAGCCTGTTTCTCTGATCAGCTACAATATTTTTACATCCCCATAAATTCCATTGACTGCAGGCAGGTTTTTGCAGACATGGCCTGGAGAGCCTTAAAGAGGGGAGGGAGAACCAGGCCTTTTGTCTAGTGCTCAGCTGCCATCAATTATTTAGGAGCAAAATTATGTGACATTTTTCTTTCAATTATGCTGTTTAACAAGGCTTGGGAGTTAATACTGGCCAGGAGATGTTTTATCCAAGATATGCTGTAAAGTGCTCTGCTCTCTGTAGAATATATCTCCCTTGGCTCTCAATTAATGACTGCAGCCATGCAGCCGCACTAAACTGACTAATCTCACTTGAGTAGGTCTGAAAGCGCCTCTGTGTTTTTTAATAGATTTTTTTGCTCTTCTCTGAGTATTTTGAGAACTGTTTGTGCTGGACACTCGGTAATAAAAATTTGTCAAATCTGTCAGAAGGCTTGCCTCCTAAAAATAGTTCTTCAAAGAGAGAAGTGTGTAAAAAACAGAAGGCATGCTGCTTTATTATTACTGTGGGGACTGTGTGATCTTGTGCCTGACAAAGATCTGTTTAAGATGTAAGAATGGTGCTGTGGGCCTGTATTCAACACCATCTTTATTGTCATCCAGCAGTTTAGTCTTCAGCCTGGAAACTCACTCTTGCCTTTTGCCCTTGGCTTCACAGTTCAGCACAAGTGACTGAGTACATTCCCAAGCTGTGCATTTTACACACTCTGAACAGTAAGCAACCATTTAAATGTTATGACATCCACTGAGGCATGCATCAGAAATAAAGAGGAAATGCTTAACAAGTATATTTTTTACAAAGTCTTATTTCCACATGAAGCTCTGCCTGGCATCATAGCTTCTGACAAACTATAATGACTCACTCACTGGAAAACTCAGTGCAAATGTGAAAGCAAATACAGTTTCTGGATTTGACAATCACCTGTCCCCTTTACAGCACCATTTTTTGATATTTGTAGACTCAATCATAAATTGTGGGAAATAAATTTGAGAAATAAAGTAATTTCTTCTCTTCAAAACTTATTATCTGGTTTTGTGTCCAATTGTTGTTGCAAACAACATCACTGTACTTATCTGACAGGTTTTGCTGTCTTTTCTTCAACCCCAGGAGCAGCAGAACACGCAGCATTAGAAGCTGCAGAGCTGTCCACTTGCATGTCATTGCCTATTGTTCACTCACGTGCTACCACAGATTTCTGATCAGCACTGAAAAATCAATCCTGACATCAGCCAACACAGTATTTCTTGATGATCTGGTAATGACAGAGGTTACAATTTCAGGAAGCATTGAAATCTGTGAAGAATATATGTCTGCAATTCTGTTCAAAACCTTTGTCTTTCGTAGATAATAATCCAGTCTATTCAAAAAGACTTAAGAAAACCTTTAATCTCTATTACTTAGGGTTTTTTCCCTATTCAACTGTCACTTGGAGTCCTTAATAGCCAGATTGATTGCTTTAAAATTCTGCTTCACCTTTGAGCCATGATACTTTATACATATCGGTTAAATCCCAAATTAAGTGGCAAAATGGAGGAACTGGACAGATTAATGTGATTCAGCAAAGCCAGAGAATCTTAATTCTGTACAAATTTGGTGTCTCTTCTTCAGACTGATTCGAAATTATTTAGAACATGAACTACAACATAAGCTGAGACTTCAAGAAGAGCTATTTAATGGAGTGATTCACACAGCATTTGGAGATTCCCCCATTAGGAATTTGTGTATGTTGGTTTTTTTGATACTTCTTGATGGACTGCATCCCACCTCCTGCCCTTCAGCTAGAGCAGCACTTACTTATGTGCAAAACTGTTCAATCAGTGTAGTCAGTTAAAGCTAGCTGTCGTTACCTCAGATCTCCTCTGCAACCACGTCTTGTAGGGGTGGCAACATAGAGCTTGCAGCCAAGGGAGGAGACAGCCAGAAGGATGGCTTTCAGCCTCATTTTTGCTGGGCCAGGACCTGGAGAGGTCATCAGCATACCTACAGTAGCCGTAGGAGCATGCCTACGTCCCAACAGACTCTACGCAGCATGATCTGCCCTAGCAGAGGCAGCACGGCCCTTCCTGCTTGCTGTCCGACTATGAGCAAGCCCTTTTCACTTGAGCTTGACTGACACAAGGAACTTCTCTGCAATCCTTCTAGAAAGAGGGGGTTTAGGGTTCTTTCCTTTCATTCCAACCCTTTAATCTCTCAGGAAAGGGACTACCAACATGGAATGAGGATTTCTCTTTAAGAGTTGCAGCATCCCTCTCCTGTATGATCCACAACAAAAATTCTCATCTTAGAAGCAAGAGGAAACAACCAGTTTTTTCAAGAGTTATATACAGAAAGCGGAATCCTTAGAAATGAAAGCTGGGCTCAATTTCCTCTTGCCCAACTACAGCCACAAGACATCCCTATTTTTCTCCAACCTGAGGAAATTATCAGCAGCTCATGCTCTGGCAGGTGACCTATCAGCGGACAAGGCTCTGTGAAATCATCTCACTCTGTTTACAAATAAGTCATACATTAATTTTCCCTTGGAGTATCAGGACCACTATTTCCCTTCTTTAAGAAACAATGATTTTTATTTTTTCAGTCCTGCAGCAAATTAGAAATACATACGAACATTTCAACAGCCAGTTGGTCTAGATAATGATCCTTTCTTCAGTTTTACTGTTATCTTCCTTCAAGATAGGGATTTAAAATGTGGCCACAATTCCTCTTAAGTGTCTCATCAGAACTACAGAGCATGACATTTCACAGAGAAGTGGCTTTGAAAACATTTGTGTGATTCAATGTGAAAAATTTCCATTATCCCAGAGGAATTTTATGGAAGAGTGAAATCTCAGGTACATGAAATAACCAAAAAAAGAATGGAAATTTTTCTGCCAGTAAATTTTTCACGTAAAAATATTCTCTTTCTTTTAACAGTCTCTGCTAAAAGCAAAATGTAATAAAGACAGAAATAAATCCATGTGTAATAACCATGGTTTAGGTATTTATCTTACCTTATATTTATGAATTGTTGATCTATTCGATTTTGTACTAAGTGGTGAATAATTGATCTAACTCTATGCTTCCAGCAATTTGATTCACATTCTGTGTACTTGCTATTTTATTTCTTTTTCAAAGAAAAGCCAGCAAGGAATTGATTGCCATACTTCAGCTATGGCTACGCACAGTTTCATCTAGGATGGATTTCAGAGACCACACATGTTTTTGCTCTGAAGACTGCACTTCTATTTGAAAAATAACATACATTACTGTATAGGTGCCTTTTTTCATTAAGACCATTTTTTTCTCTATCATTACCATTTATGGGGGGAAAGCACTCTACAGCACTTGTAAAATTTGCGTATCTTCACACCCATAACAAGAAATACTTATGCTGTCTCACATGGTGTGACAGACAGGAAAAATGGAGCTTTACACGGTGAGCCCAGTTGAGCTGCATGTCCATGTCCTATGAAATAGACTAAAATTAATACATTAAAATAGAAAACAGTGTCTACTTATTTTAATGATGCTGACCTTAGGATGACCTCACTTATTATTAAAATTCTTTTATTCTCCTTTGTAAAGGGAATAAACTGCAAAAGTTATTGAAAGTTGTTACCAAAACTGTATTACTATCAAAACCAATCAAATAATTTCCATGTACACAAAATAAAAATGAGATGATGGAATACGTAAGTTCATCAGAAATTATCTCAAAATAAATTTAGTATATCTGGAATCCAAAATTAATAGCAATGTTGTGATTTTCAACTGGTCTACCCTTTACAATACCGAAACCTCTTTGGTCATCCTCTAAACTTTATCTCAGTAAATTAAAATCCATAAATAAAAATAAATTTAGAAAAAAATCCATGATTTTGGCCTTTCTTCTACAATTAGGAAAGTCACCTGAGTGAAGAGAATGACATTCAACTGGGAAACACGTGTAGCACAACACGACCTAAGGAGCACAAGTGGGAAAAAACAAAGAGTAATAGGGTGCAATTGTGGAAGAATGGAGATTATTTGTGGAAGAGAGAGCAACTGTAGGAATAATATATGAAGCGCTGATGAGAGAATTAGTATTTAGCAGCAAAATTGGAAGCATATCTGACCTCTGATATCAGCTGATGCCTTACTTGGTGTCAAAATAAGTGTTTTCTCAAGAGAATAGCTCCATGACTTGCCAGAGTCTTTGTAAAGCCAACATCTCTTGAAAACACATTATCATGCGACAGACACTCCAGCAAATGTCTAGCTTCAAAAGAAACAAAATAGATATGGGAGGGTTTGTTTTTTAAGGCAATAGTCTGTCTCTTTAAATCACAAGGCTACGTGTTACTACATCCTTTAGATTACAGTGTTGTTTTCAAAAAGCTACTGCATCAGTTTAGATATTGAAATAATTGACCTGTTAAAAGCTGCCTTGAATGGATCTAATGTTTAGCAGAGCAAATCATGACATAAATTTAAATTTCCTTTGAAGAATTGCTCTACATTTTTTCTGCAAAAATAATTCACAATATTATTATGTAAAATTTCTTTACAATGACATAAAATTCAATAATTTAACAGAAATGTGTATTTTTTTTGTTTATTGATCAGAAGCTTCATTTAGTCATTTGAAGCTTATCTCCAAAGCAGAGTTAGTATTAGAACCTTATCGACATTAGTTTTGAAGTACTTCTTAACTATCAAGCCACTAAATTTTAATTTATTTAATAATTGTTTCCCATATAGAACTTACAGTGAATTCCAGGTAAGAATTACTGCTTATTTATAATAAAAATAATCTAATGGGAGAAGCCAGGAATTATGGACAACTTGGATACTTTTCTTTTTTTTAATGTAAAACATTTTTCATGCCTGCTTCTTAATGACTGGAAGAGCTTATGGCCACAGAGCTCTAATTATGTCATTTGCTTACAGATAAAAAACCCCACAAAGGAACAGTCTGTTTGTATGAGGTGTTGTGAAGCTTTTTACCTGTGTTTGTCAACAGTCATGATTCATGACAGACAGCAGAAAGGATGCATGTATACTGTATTATTGTGGACTGAGAACAGATTACAGTACTTCAATGTCTTTTATGTCCAGTCACATACTTGCAAGAATATAAATATCAATGCCTGGTTTAGGACCTTGTAGAGGTCCTATGCCAGACTCTGAGAAACCTCTGGACATAAAAAGCTGTTCTTATAAAATGTAATAATTATGAAGGTGACAGGTAATCTACACTTGGGTTCAATCTACCCCTTACAAAAAATAGAGGGTAAGTACCATAAGTTTTATATTTCCTTTAAGAAGAGAATGGACAAGTTCTCTCTAAAATATACATTTCCTCTCTTTATTGGTATGACAGAAGGGGGGTCTGTCTGGCAGCTCTGAATTTTTTCCCCACTGCGTTCACAGAAGTTCAGCACCTCAAGCACACCGGACACTCTAGTGCAGGGACACAGACTCCTGACTGCAAGGTAACAGGGCAGGACACACCAGCCCTCCCTACACTGCTGAAGCTGGCAGAAGGAGCACACATAGCAGGGATGACTCAGAGCCTTTCAGGGAGGTTCTACTGAACTTCAAGTCAGAGCTGTTTCGAACATCCTTTGAGCACAATCCTTTCTACATTTTCCTTACATATTACTAAAGTTCAGCATTTTTCACCGTCACAAAATACGTCCAGGACCTGGATGTAACTGGTGAAAGCCATTGTGTATTAATTCCTGGTTTAAAAAGGATGCTTGCTAGAAATGCATGAAGAGGAGAGAAGTAACATGTCAAAGAGAAGAGAAGCAACATCTCACTCTGCAAGGCAAGTTATGGTCTCTCAGAATCACAGAAAGGTTGAGGCTGACAGGGACCTCTGGATGTCACCTGGTTATCTCCCTGCTCAAGCAGGGCCACCTAAAAGCCAATTGCCCTAGACTGTGTCAGTACAGCTCTGGCATGTCTCCAAGGTGTAAAACTCCATAATTTGTCTGGAAAATTTGAACCAGTGCTAATCACTCTCACATTCCTGATGTTCTGGAGGAACCTTCTTGTCACAGTCCACTACACTCTGACCAGGTTCTTTTGGATATTCCATAAACTGAGCGTCTAATGCTCAATAGCAAATTTCCTTATTTGAAGATACTTGATGTTACATGAAATTTCTGATTTAAGAGACTGATACAAAAGATATTACAGAACACTATACAAATGTAAATTACATTTATGAAAATGTATGCAGCAACCGCAACAAACAGTTTAACCATGAGTGGGAATCCCACTACAAATCTCTCTAATGCGCTCAACGTGACACTGGTCATCTCCACTTTCTGGGAAGGCATCTGTGAGTTGAAGGTGTCTCAAGCCTGTTGCTCTCCATGAAATTATTTTATTAGTTGTTCAGCTTTTATACTCAATATTGGGTTGAACCCCTTGTTCTCTTCCCCCATGCTCGCCTGCCTAAGCCAGGGAGACTTTCACACTCTTTGAATGAACCGAGAGAGAAACCTTTCCACCTCTGGCTGGTCACCACTTGGCAGTTGATAGATGTCAATCTGTGAAAAAGGTCACTCTCAGAGCCCCTTGATGTTGAGGTCAAATGAGCTTCTTTGCAACTCTTGTGATCAGTCCCAGGCTATGTTCTTCCCTGAGTTTCCATGACACATTGCCCTGGCCCACCTCCTCTGAGCCCTCTACCCTGGCAGGTCAGCCACAGTGACCATATATTGAAAGTGAACAGGTGAGGGAGGGCATCCCTGCAAACATCTCTGCACCCTCATCATCGGTATCGTATATGGTATGGGATGCTCTGAAGTGAAGAGCAAAAGGGGACACTGGTGTCAAATGTTAGTAAAGGTTGATTTATTTTTTGGTTTCATTTGTTTGTTTGGGGTTTGTTGGTGTTTTTTTAATATAAACTAAATATAAATTAAAATATAAATATATTTATTAAATATAAATGATTCTGCCCCACACCACAGGAGATATTCTTGCTCACTCTTGGAGTTTGTGCACCCTGCGTGGGAGCCCGGGGGTGAGAAACCTGAAGGGTGGCACAATCTGCATCTCATCTGCAGAAGACCATGTTACAAGGCCCGAAGTTTTCAACACCTGGCTCAGTATAAATGGTGTCCACAGCTCTGTCTCAATGTTTTTAACAGTTTTGTTGGGTAGGTTTTGGTAGGAAGTATATTTCCACATTTGAACCTTATTTGAACTTATTTGAAGTGCTAGTTCATGTTTGTTCGAATGTAAACCAGTGGGAGAAATTAACCCCACACAAATACCTTGAGAGAGATTTCAAGTCAGAGTTACAATTTAATCGAAAAATTACAATAAACGCAATGATACAGAAAAACTGGTTTAAACCCACAAAATCAGAGTCCAATCTGGCCCTGGTTGGTCAGGGCATCGGTCTCAGTCCAGTTAAGCCGTGGTTGCAGTGCTGCTGAAGTGATGGTTGCAGTCTTGTCGAAAGTGGTGGTCCTGTGGAAGTTAGGGTCCACTCCTGGATGTCCAGTGGTGGTGGTGGTAGTGTCCCAGTTCCCAAACCCCAGGATTATATATCCTCAAAGTCCAGGCAGGAATGTTCAGTACCTCCGTCAGGGCAGGAGGTTCACAATGGAATGATGTAATCCTGTGAGTTATAGGGTATTTTTGGAGCCCTTGGTGGTCATTGCAGCTGTCTATTCTGCTGGTGCCACAGAGGTCATTATGGCCCATTACCAGAGACGAGCCCCTCAGGACAGGTGGGACTATGCTGCTGCTGCCCCAGAGGGAGTTATCAGGGCTGAGTCATTGGTGTGAAGGAAAAGAAACATCACCCTGCCTCACAGAGTTGTCTCTTTTTCCTTATCTCATTTAACACCCGACTCATATCCTGAGGGGTGGGGTGTGCACTGGACAGCTGCTGCAAAGGACCCCCTGTTAACAGTTTGCAGGAATAATGTAGATGGAGACAGAATACATAGTTTGGTCACACCTTTGTCACTCTTTCTCCTGTAACCATGACAGTGCTATGACGTTTGAATAGAAAACAGAAGGGTTTTCTTAAACTCAGTCACTCATCTTAGTATGGAGAGTACCGTGCTGGTTGAAGTGTACAGTGTCGACTGTTATGTCTTGTCTTTGTAGAATTTGTATTATAATAAATTGTGTAGAATATTTTGCCTCCCTTCTGACATTTTATTTATACGATATAATCACATTTAAGTGACCATCATCATACTGTTAGTATACAGCAAACAAATAATTGCTTTTCTTACAGGCTTTCTTTCTGACCTGTCAATCCTCCACAAAAGCACAACAAATATGTATTTGGCATTATTATTTTTTTCACCTAGAGAAGTCATAAAGTTGTTTTGAGAACCTTTTAAGAATTTAGAAGTCATCCTCTGTCTGTATATTTGCCAGCACAGTACAAGGACTTCTTTTCAATTTGCAGTTGTGCTGGGGAAGTGTTTTGATTCTCAGTTTAGACTGTGGTCTCCCGCAGGTCCCAGGGTTTCTGGCTGAAAGATAAAGCTTCATGCTTTATGTTTTCTTGCAGCGGAGCAGTGTTACATACCACACACTGTGCTCCAGTCCATAGGTTTTTGAAAACAAGTACGCCCAGTGTTTATTTTGTTGGTCTTCTGGCACTGGAGCACAGTTTCCTGAGGGAAGGAGCCAAGCAGTATAGATTTCAGCTTCTCTTTGTTGCACAAACTATGTGGCACTCCCAGGGAATACTTGCAGTAGAGTGAGGTAATGGACTGGAGTTTTTATATACAACTATCTGAATATTTGGCACCTGGTATTACAGGCTGCAGCATAAATCCATGCTGGCATTCAAACAAATCCTGTGTTCTCCAAATAACCTTCCCAGTATTGGGGGCAGATTTCAATAAAGCCTCTCAAACACTGCTTATCATGGGGGACTTTAGCAACCCTAACATCTGCTGGAGAAGCAACACAGTGAATCACAAACAGTCCGGGAGTTTCCTGGAAAACATTGACAACTTCCTGACACAGGCAGTGAAGGATCCCACAAGAAATCATGTGTTGCTGGAACTTACACTAAGAAAGAGGGAAAGCCTTGCTGTTTGAGGGCAGTCTTGGCCATCGTGACCATGAGACTGTGGATTCTTTGAGGCTAAAGAGCTAACTTTAGCCTCGTTGGGGATCTTCTTGGAAGAATCGCAAGTGAACAGGCCCTGCATGGAGAGGTGTTCCAAGCCAGGCACAAGAACAATGCATCCCAGTGAGCAAGAAACTGGATAAAGAAGGCAATGGATGTATAAAGTACATGGATGAATAAAGAATGCCTGTCATAACTCAAGTTTGAGCAGAAAATACACAGGAGCTGGACAGCAGCTCTGTGGAGAAAGAGATGGGGCTCCTGGTGGACAAGCTCTCTATGAGCCAGCAATATCCTGGTGGCCAGGGCCAATGGTATCTAGGGGTGCATTAGGAAGAGAATTGCCAGGAGGTCAAAGGACATCCTGCCTCTCTGGTCAGACCCTAATGTCTCCAGAGAGGGGCTTCTCAGTTCACAAGACAAACAGAGTCCCTGGAGTGGGTCCAGCTGTGGGCAACAAGAATGGTCTGGAGTATCTCTTTTATGAATGGAAAGGCTGAGGGAGCTGGGCCTGTTCAGCCAGAAGAAAAGACAACTCAGAGGGGACCTCATAAATGTCTGTGAGCATCTGAATGGAGGATGTCCAGAGGATGGAGCCAGGCTCTGCTCAGTGGTTGCAAGCAATAAGACAAGAGGTAACAAGCAGAAACTGATGTACAGGAAGTTCCACTTGAACATGAGGAAGAACATTTTTACTGTGTAGGTGACCAATACTTCAAGAGGATGCTCAGAGAAGGTGTGGATTCTCCCTCACTGAAGGTATTCCATACTTGTCTGCATGCACTCCTGTGCCATGTGCCCTGGGATGACCCTGCTTGAACAGGGAGGTTGGACCAGATGATCCACTGTGGTCCTGTCCAACCTGACCCATTCTGTTATTCTGTGAAATCAGGAACCACTATTTGTTCTTTCCTGCGCAAAGGCAATCACAAATTAACATGGATTAAATTATATTTTATTTCTTTATAACTCTTTCACCCTCGGATGTATCTTGAAGCATTTTTAAAAAACAATAGGCTATAGTATATCACATGTGGGAGGCATGGAGACAGCACAGACAGATACAAGTAGACCAACCTGCTCAGTGTTCATCTGGGAAAGTTATCCAAGCACTGACCTTCTTGAAAGTGCATATATATTAAACTTCATTTAATAAAACACACAGTATGAAAATTATCACCCTATATCCTTTGCCATCTTTGAAAATCTACAGTGATGACATAATACAAGGAAGCCTAAAGCTTCTTAAAAAATACAAATTTTAAATTACAGATTTACAGCTATGAACACAGAAGTATTAACCTAACTCTTCTCTTTAGACCCAGAGAAAATCTATCTTTTATGTGTCTTTTCCCCACCCCCACCACCGCTGGTAGATTAGCTGAAATACATTTACTTTCCTTTTCTTTCCCTTTGCTTTTCAGAGGCCTGTAAGGTTCTCTTTTTTGTGTGTCAGTTCAGGCTATAACCCTGCAGTCTGAGTTTATCTTGGCCATAAAACGCAACAGTAATTTATATGCTCCCTTACCCCTCGGTCCTCTGAGGCATGGCCAGCTGTCTAGCCAGCAGTTTAAAGAAAGAGCTGTAATGAGCACAAGTGTGCAGGGGGTAAGGGGAAGGCACACACAACACACAGCCGTGTTCCTTTTTCCTTGGCTGAGGGTGGGGAAGTCTAAATGGCATTACAGCAAGCTGTCAGCATAGAGAGAGTCTCTGCATAGGCACTGCATACCTCCTTCTGTGAATTTCTCTTTCCTTTCTTTCATTCCTCAGTAAAGAATAGATTTAAAGGATGAGACAAAGCCTGGAGCAGCTGTTATGTGATATGGAATGTGAGCTAAGAGTGCAAAATCTTGCTTCCTCCTGCCTTTTTCCCCTTTATCAAGAGTAAGCTCTTTTTAACAGGCAGACAAAGCCTGATGGTGATCTTGATGTACTTGACACAGGCTTTGATTTTAGCTTGCCTGAGCTCCAGTTTTTGATGTAATACATTTGTGAATATTTCTTCTATAGCTGTGCCGTATGCTTATTTAAACTTTACCAACACTGTAGCGTTAGGGAACAAAAAGAAATTTTAAAAAAGTATTTTGCCTGTAAGTCACTTCTGTCACGGACTTTTTCCCTGCTATTGTCTCTAAATGGTTGTCATATGCACATGGAAAGAAAAAAAAAGTCACATACACATAGTCCATGTGCATTGCAGAAATCCTTCATATAATCTCAATACTTTCCCTAAGGTCCATTAAAAAAATACAAATTTAGAGTCTGATCTCAGTAAGTCCAGTGTGAATCCAGCAAAAAATCCCATGTCATTGCACCAGAATGAGTAGAATTTGTTTAGCATTACACTGATGCAACAAATGAAAACCTGGCTCAGTGCAACCTTTCAACTTATGTGGTAAGATACTTTCTTTTCCTATAAACATTCTACAAAATCAAACCACTGAATTTCTAACTGGAATTTTTTGACTCTTCAATACACCAGGAGGAAAAAATGGCTTTTTTTCTTACATTATAAATAATCTTTGCATTAGGATCTGATAAAAGATGCTTTCACTGCAAAGATACAAATCTCCCTCAATTCCCACAAATATTGACCTCAGACTAGAGTTTACCTATTTAGCACAGCAGGACAAAAAACTAAGACTTCTTAAAAATGGCAGAGTACCCAGAAATGCTGCAATGACCTTAATCATGACAGAGCACGAGGCACAGGTCAATTCTTTCCCATGTGGTGTTTTTAATTACTGCTCCCACATAAAAGTGCCTTGAGAAAGGAAACTCCTCTTCAGTCACTACACTCAACCTGTTCAAATCCATGGTATACAAAGACTTTTGGAGTATCTGAACCCAAAATAATGAGCAACTAATCTAGACTGATCTAAGATTCATTAATCAGAGGAATTATAAGTAGATAACCGACAAGTCTGTATATATTTTGAAGCAAAATTTAATGTGAGATCCCATCTGGAAGGTCTTGACTCCTTTGCTGTTTATTTTTAATAAATCCTGGCTAAGTAGTTAAATGTAATAAAGCCCTCCCTCAAGGTGCAATTTTCACTATGATTCAATAAAAATAAACCTACAAATGCACAGTCTCTTCTTTCATGGAGCCCATGAACAGGTTTGTTTAATCATAAACCAAAGTGTCCTAGAGGGGTCAGAAATATAGGCAGGAAGTCACAAAATGAGAGTCTTGTGAAAAAAACAAGTTAAAGTGTCTGAGGAAAAATAAATTGAAACAGATATGCAGCAGGAGGGAAGTATTTGCAAAACAGGGGAGGAAAAAAAGCCCAAGAAGACTAATAGGAAAGTCAAAATTAACAAAGAACTTGTAATAGAAAATTGGTGGCAAAAGAGATCAATACACTTTATGAAACCATATGAAAAAGCCATCATTTCTCATATAAAAGAAGTGACAGTTCTCTCTATAGCAGTGGTGTGACTGAACTCAAACATCAATATTACTTTCTTGGCAACTCAGGTAAAACAGAAAGTTGCTAACATGTCAGAGAAAGTTCAGAGAACTTCCAAAAATGAAGGATTAAGCAGCATGATCAAAAACACAGGTCCTGAGCTTTCTTCTATGGAAATCAATTTCATTATTTTCACAGACTTAAAATGCAGCAAGATCAGCTAAGTACTGCTATGATTAACTGCAGGATGCAGGCACCGGGGAGACATCACAATTATTCAAGCCAAGGACTGACTTTAAGTGACCCTTCCAGCCCCTCTTCCTCTTCATCATCTACCGAAGGCATCAAGTTCAGAGAATACACGGTGGTCTGCAGCATGGAGCTGCACAGGCTTCTTGGTCCATGAAGGTATAACTGTGAGTCAGAAGATGGAAGGTAGCCAAAATAAATGTAGACTGAATAACAGAAAAAATATCCCTGCTCTGAAATCTAAGTCTAGCCTCCCTGAAGACTTGGAAAAATGTACCACCATCTGTTGCATCATTTAAAACAAAAGAGTATAGCACAGTACAAAATACATATTTTTTCAATTTATATGATGGTCCTCTCTCTACATGTCTCATACTACAGTTTTTTTAGATCACCACCTGATGCATTTGTGTGGCACAACTGTGGGTGTGCATCTTCCTGCTTTGGCTGTAACAGTCTGCTAGCCTGCCCTGGAGTTCCAAGGGCCAAGTCAATTCCCTCCCACTTTTCCTCAGTAAAATCATTGTTCCAAAGCCCCCTTCACACTTCACTTCACAGTCTTATCAATAGAGATCACTTCTATTAAACTGCCAATACCTCTTTCCCAAACCGAGACGGATGGGAGAAAACAGCCAATCCCTCTCTGCTGAGGGAACTAAAAATTGTGCCTCATTCACCAATATAACATGGGAGAAATTTCATATAAAAGGACCACAGACCACATTTTTGATTCAGGAGGATGTGCCTCCTGGATAAGCCAAAAGAATATAGACTTCCACAAGCTGCTGGAAACAATCACAGTAACTCTGAAGCTAATTTAGATTTTTGAATTTCATCTGAGACAATTTACTTGTTGTACAATTTATGGGAAGATGCCTATATGAAAATTAAGAAAAATATTTCACACACTTAAGATTTTGTTTACCTTATATAATCACTTTCTTTCTTGTCACCAGAAAGCAATAAATGACAGGACAGAGCACTCGCCAGAGAAGTGCAAAAAAAGGAGACACGATTAAAAGGCAGCTTTGTGGATACATCAGCTTCATTAACATTTCCTTCCTCTTTTCTAAAACTTGAACAAGCAAAGATAAGACTGAACTTCAAAACCAGACTGACATATTTTTTCCCGAGTTCATCATCCACTTTTTTTCTCCATATCTGTTCTTAGATCCCATTGATTTCTAAAACTTAACATTTTTATGAGTTTCCTCAGGCTCTTTCAATTCCAAAGAAATATTGACAAAACTGCTGAAAACACTTCTGACTACTGTAGATGGATTTAGAGGTACCTCAAGCTTTGTTCCATCCTCACAGAATTTGCCTGTCTGGTCACAATGAAGAAATAACTTAAATGATAACTTTTAAGTGGCTACTGCTTGCTATCTAAAAATCCAAACTTATTCCAGGACAATCATGCATTATATTTTTTTCTTATATTTTACTTGTTTTCCTCATTTTAATCAGAATGAGCAGGTAAAATAAGCATTTAAATTAGTTTTTGGGGGATCATCATAACACATTGGACAGGAAGGTGGTAATTTTAGTAATGATAAGAGATTTCCTTTACTCTACTTGCCAAACACAAGCCAAAAATTACTTTTTCTTGGAAAGATCTTGTTCATATTTTCAAGATTTTTACTCCCTTGATCATATTGATGGTTGTGAGATTTTAAAATAACTACTTTTTTAGAATCAATACTCTTTATGAGTACTTTTCATGTTAAAAGATTCAAGGAAAAACAGAAGAGAAAGCTTTTATTTTTTATTTTTAAATCACCAATACAATTGGAAGTTTGCTGGGTTTGGGTTTTAATTAATTTTTTTAAAATAGAAACTGATTTACAGAGAAGATGGCAGTCAGCAAAGTAATGACACATAAAGTCTTTGAAAGAAAGCCCCTTTCATGCCTTACAAGTACTTAGTCAAAATGAGTAATTGGATGAAGAGCAGATGTCAAAACTAGAAACACCAAAATTATGGCAGCAGGCAGAGAACAAAAGAGTTAGAGGTATTTTTAAAAGCATGAGCCACTTTTCAGATGGCCACCTGCTAAGTAAGCTCCTGTCCCCTGATAGTTGAGACAATCCACACAAAGACTCCTGACCAGTTTCTGAAACAAAAACCAACAAAAGATGCAGAACTACCATTAGCCATCCCTGATTGAAAGCAGATTGTGGCTTTGCTCTCCTCTTCCCAACTTCGCCCTTCCCCTCCTTAGGTTTTGCATCTTCTGCTGTGAGTCAGAACTTCTTGAATCCTCATCTTCAGGACAGTTTTTATGAGCACCGAAAGACCTTAATTTGTTCCCAATACTTTGCTACAGTGGGACCAGTTTTCAGTTTTTCTGCAATCCCTATAGGTTTTTTCAGTGGAAGCTGGGATCCTTGCATGGCACATTTAAACTACTGCCGACAGGCTTGTTTTTCACATCTACCTTTGATGTAATTCTATGCCTATCAACGGCTGCGGATTAAAGGGTGTAAACCGCTATGAAGGAGGATTTCGGATTCCTATGCTCTTAATAGAGCACCCTCCTCCCACCAGATTTACACAACTGCTTGGTTTAAAATTCTGGAAGCACACAAACACAGGAGTTGAGCCTGGCTACTCAGTTACTGGTCTGGAGGCAGACAAAAGGAAGGAAGTGAACAAATCAGGGGGAGGCAGAGGCAGATTAAGTTACCGGAGACTCTGACCTCGAAGGCTCAAGAAATAAAGTCAGGGAAAGCAGAGGCACTAGTTAGCTGGAAATTCCTTTGAATTCCTTTAATCCCTCAGGTCAATTTAAAGGGAAATGGTCTGACCATTCTGCATCTGCGAGCGATTGAAGGCAAATAAGAAGCATTGTGTGATTTCTAGTTCAAGAAGTATATAGTACACACAGCTTTTATGAAAGCAAATACAACAAATCTCAATTGACCTAGGCCGGCTAATAAACCCTGAGATGCCTCTAGCATATGGGAAGCTGATGCTGGTACAGACTCCACAGAATTTAACAAAAAAAAAGAGAAAATAAAAAACTCCCAACCCTCCAAGTCTCTAAAGTGAAGGGATGAAAACAGGGAAATAATTTATTGCAAGAAATGTTTTTGGCTGAAACACTCTAGTCCCCAAATCATCCTCAGTATTTAGTCTGCTATAATGTTGATTGAAAAAAAGGCCTAAAATCACATCCTACTGGGCCTCTCAGATTAAGCCTTTTCCTACATGTCTGTAAGTGGAAGCAGTCTTTCAAATCTTGTTTATGTAATGACACCACACAATAAAAGCCTGGCTGCAGAGGAAAGCTTTATTGGGCCTTCTAATAAATAATATTAGTGTGTAGCACTGGAAATGGTCCCGTTTGGGCTTATAATGAGCAGTGATTAAGGGCTAGACCACGCCTGTAAAAGAAATAGTTTGGCCATGGGTGTTGACTAACACAAAATCATGCTTTCCAGAGACAGCACTTGACAGCCATCCTCTCCAGACTCACTACCTATTTCTCTATCTTTCCCCTCAAATCCCAGAGATGCCTTACACGGCAGCCCCACAGTGACAATCTTCTCTCCCCACACTGCCCAGTCTGAGGAGGCTCATTTCCCGGGGCCTGGGGCACAGGAAATACCCAACTGAGATTAACCTTTATTGAAAGGGTCAGAGGAAAGGCTTGCCTCCTTAAATCTGTATCAACACATGGAAAATGAAAAACACAGCTTCAAGCTGGTAAACACCAAAGGGAAAAGATCAGCCAGTTGCTGGAATACACATGTAGGTGTATGCAATATTTGTAAATTTTTTTTAATGCTTGAAAAATAGTATTAAACTGAGTTCATTTCACAAAAATATTTGACTCCTCCAGGTTACCTATTTTTGCTCCATCCCCTACAAACTTCTGAATCACCAGGTATGACTGCAAAATTCTGCTCCTACCTGGTCAGATCTGCTTTACCATCTCCTTGTCATTGCCTATCTTTTCAGACTAGAAAAGAGAAAGTCATTGTCCCCAACAGTATTTAGTTATAGAAGAGTCTTACACCCACATTTATGTATGTGCACTTCAGTTTACAATAGTAATTTATGGAGTATCATCATTCAAAGGATGCATGAACTCTGCATAGTGGCTGAGCCTGGATACAGTTCGGGTGTGCTGAACAGAAGAAAATATTCGAAAAAATTCACATTTTATTTACTTAAAATAAATGTCTGTGCTTTATTTAATATTGGTATGACCCTTACAATGTTTATAAATTTGAAGAAAGTAGAATTTTATATCAGAGCTGCACTGCAGAAGATTGCCTGGCCCCTCTTCCAAATCTGTAATTTTTAATTCTTTAAGACAAGTATTGAATTCTTAAGAATTCTTCTAGTTACTTGTGGGATAAATTTCTGCATTCTTTTCCTGCAAGTTAAATGATTTTGACAAGACAGTAAGAGAAATAATAACACTAACAATAGGAAGAGGATTCGTAATGTTAATTTTAAATATTGCATTAGATAAACAGATGGATTCTTTTTCCTGGGGTTCCAAAAGCTGCACTAGTTCTTGGCAGTGATCGAAACTATCCCCTTACTCCTTCATGCTGTTTTGTTTCCTACAAATCTGCTGACATCTTTGCAAACTGTTCCAAAGAAAACAAAACAGTGTGTCTGCAAACTTTAGCCTCTTTTAAAACTGGCTTCTAACTGTACATGTGGATGACATGCAGGAAGATACCTCTTTGAAATAATGTTGAAGCAAAGAAATTCACACACAAAGGGAAAAAACAACATAGAACTCCACAAATATAATAGGAAAAAAAGTGTAATTTGCAACCAGACAGTTGGAAGTGCCAGTAATGGTACACAGCAAGACATTATCTCACATATGATCAGAAGAAACACGGGATATTTCTGTACTACAAGGATCTTAAATTTTTTTATCTTACAAATAAAATTCACCCTTCTCAAAACACCAAAATAATTGTGTCTATTTGAAAGTTACTTAGTGTAATACACTAGTCATATCAATTACAAGAGATAGCTTATCAACATGAGAATAAAAAAATGCTTAGTACAGTCTTATGTCTAGAAATGTGGAGAAACATATTTTCAGGAAGTATTTATCAAAAAGAGTGTGAATATGTTTAAAAAAAAAAAAAAAAAAAAAAAAA
>VZRV01003343.1:452513-471975 GCA_013398115.1 Falcunculus frontatus | reverse complement strand
AAAAAAAAAAAAAAGAAGCTTGAAATATGCCACTGTCTTGACTCTTTCTCTCTTTCTGCACTTGGAAATACTGAATATGGGGTCAACATTGAGCCCAATGAGCTCCTGCAAATTCCTGAAATCAAAAACTAAGGATGTGGAGAGGGACAGTGAAATGAAAAGGAAGAAAGAAAACAGAGCAGATGGACACAGAGGTGAATGTGTTTGCAACTTGGTAGCTTTTAGACAACAATGGAAAAAATCTGAAAATGCAATAAAGCTCTATAAAAAAGCAGCAATATAGCTGGTTAATACTCAGGGATCACTTTCTCAAGAATGGTGCATCCACAGGGAAGAAATTGAGCAAAAATGGCTGAGACCTCGGTGAACAAAGAACTCCTAATAAAACTCACATGTAAGCAGAAGATACATAGGGTGGAAGCAGGGATGAATGTCAGAGTATGTAGAAATGCAGCGAGGAAGACCAAGGCCCATCTGGATTTAAATCTATCAAGCACAGCAAGCAGGTCTTGTTCAAATACATCAATAACAGAAGGAATACTAGGGAAAATGTGGACTCAGTAGAGAATACAATGGGAACCCTTGAGACTGAGGTTGCAGAGAAGGCAAATATCCTGAACATCTTTTCTTCAGACTTCACTGCCAAGGCAGTGATGAGGGAACCAGGTAGAAGGTCTACAGCAAGGAAGATTTTCCCGTATTGAGAATTGCAGACCAACTCCTAGTCCTGCACAGGACATTCCCAAAATCACACCATGTGCCTGTGAGCATTGTCCAAAAGCTTCTTGAACTCTGTCAGGCTGGTGCTGTGACCACTTCCCGGGGGAATCTGTTCCAGTGCCAAACCATCCTCTGGGTGAAAACCATTTAACTGATATTCAACCCAAACCTCTCCTGACTCAGTTTCATGCCATTTCCTCTGGTCCAGTCACAGATCACCACAGAGAAGAGATCAGTGCCTGCCCCTCCTCTTCCCCTCACAAGGAAGTTGTAACTGCAGTGAGGTCTCCCCTCAGTCTCCTCTTCTCCAGGCTGAACAGACCAAGTGCCCTCAGCCACTCCTCACACGGCTTCCCCTCAAGGCCCTTCACCGTCCTCGTGCCCTCCTTTGGACACTCTTTAACACTCAATGTCTTTTCTGTATTGTGGCACCCAGAACTGCCCCCAGCACTCGAGGTGAGGCCGCCCCAGTGCAGAGCAGAGCGGGACAATCCCCTCCCTTGCTTGGCTGGTGATGCTGTGCCTGATGCCCCCCTCCCAGGACACGGGTGGCCCTCCTGGCTGCCAGGGCTCTGCTGACTCATGTTCACCTTCTCATTGAGCAGGACCCCCAGGGCCCTTTCTGCAGTGGTGCTCTCCAGCCTCTTGTTCCCTTGTTTATACACACAAACAGGGTTGCCCAATCCCAGGCATAGAGTCTGATACTTGCCTTTGTTACACTTCATATGTTGTTGTTTGCCCTTGTAGCCCTCCGATTTGTTGAGCTCTCTCTGCAGGGCTTTCTCTCTTTGGGGGAGTCAACATCTACTCCCAGTTTAATGTCATTGGCAAACTTAGTTATTATTCCTTAAAGTCCTAATCTATTATTTTATTTTATAAACCTTTAATTATGCACAGCATCAAAATCACCAACTATATTGGTTTCATATCAGCTTTATTCAAGTTCTGTGGAACATCCTGTGTTTCAAAAAATATGGAAAACCAGTGTTAATGGATCAGAGAGGTCACCAGCTAGTAGTTTTACATCAATCTTATTTAAAATACTTTAAAACTCTTCAAATGCTTTAGAACCTGATGGTTTAACTGTTTAAAATACCTCAGAATTACTTAGAGAATGGGAAAAAATATTATCATGTCCACTACTACCATCAGATGTACAATAGGTGATTGCAACCTAACATTTATTGAACACTTCCTCTATTTTACTACGGACAGTCACATGCTGTGATTCTTGAGGATGTCATGTGCAGGGCTAAGAGTTGGACTCAGTGATCCTTGGGTGTTCCTTATAACTTGGCATATTCTGTGGTATTTCTGTGACTTGTGAAAATTAATAATACAATTTTTAGGCTTCATTTTGATCCTTGTAGTCTTTAAGCACACAGTTTATTTCATTTAAAATACATTCCAGTCAATTTTTTTTTACAATTCTCTCTCCTACTTTCTCTGCATTTGGAATATTTTTTATATGTTTCTTGAATATTTAGTGATCAACCTTAAATGATACTTCTACTTACCTTCTATTATTTTATAGCTTAAATAGTCCTGCTTTTTTGTGCCAATGCCAGATATGCCGTTTGGGAGCATGTAGTATGATAATTTCGTCGTAGGATTCAGTTATCATTCATATGTTTCTTCTTTAAGACATACAGATATTTTATTTAAAAAATAATACTGCCGTTTAGCCATCAATTTTTTTGCCCAGCAGAGATGCATCAGCATTTAAACATGTACTATTTTTAAAACTCTGCTAAGCTGATGAATAAGTTTTCATGTGTTGAATGTTGGTATTTTTTAGGTTAGCAAATTGTCAGTAATAACTTTTAGACCTTTTTGGGAAACTTATATCGTGACAGCATTAGAACCTAAATGTAAGTCACAGAATGGCATGGGTGGGAAGGAACCTCAGAGGTCATCTAATTACACACACACACCAGACACACACACAGACACACACACACTTCCCACCATGGATAGGGACACCTTCCACTAGACCAGGAAAATCAAACTAAACTGGAATCAAAACCCCATCCCACCCGACCTTGAACACTTACAGGGATGAAGAAACCAAAACTTGTCTGGACAACCTATTCCACTGCATCACCACCTTCACGTTAAAGAATTTGTTCGTAATATCTAATCTAAGTCTAGTACCCTCATTCAGTTTAGATCAATCAGGCTGAATTTTTCACCCCAGTAATGTAAGTTGATTTCTTCTTTCACTATGTAGATAGAAAATTCAAATCCTGCCATCTTGTTCTTGAATACAATTTGATGGCTTGTGTCATACCTCCTGGTGTCTGTTCTACAGCAAAATGTCATGACTCTGCTGCACAGCTGTTCAGTATTACCTGCAGCAAAGCAAGCAATGCTGTTTGTCATAGACACCTGTTGTCTTTCCCCTCTTGCAAATCCAGCTAGAATGACCAGCACCCCTACTCCTGACCTACAGATCTCTCTTCAGAAGCAACAGATGAACTTGTTTTGAGAACACTTAGGTTATTCAGAACTCAACTATTAAAGTAATTTTCAGTTTTATTTCTTTCTCGTTTTATGTCTTTTAGACCTAGCAGGATTGGTTATTCTCTCAATAGACACATAACCATATAATCTAACTAAAATTCTTCTTCCCTAATGTAACATCATAGTCTAACACATCATAGAAACATTAAAGTTGGAAAAGACCTCTAAGATCATTGAGTCCAACCTTTAACCTAGCAGCAACATGTTCGCAACCAAAACTGTATTCCCTTCCTAATTTATCTCTTATAAACAGTCTGTAATTCATTTCCTTTGACATATGAACACGAAATATCTCAATTAGAATAACTTGGATTTTTTTTTTTTGCTTCTTCATCCTTTGGGATGATCAATCATCGGATTCTTAATTTTATTAAGAAGGAATTAAACTTTATCTGGCTCTAACCTAAATTAACAATTTTGTTTAACATTTTCAGAAATGCTGAAGAGAAAAACGTCATACTATTTTAATTTAAAACTTTTTTGTAGTATTGGAAATAAAACTAATGGCCCTCCTAAAATAAATTGTATCATTTGGAACACATTGATGAAGTGTCTAAAAACTAAACCTTAAACTAAAAGTCTTCCCTTTGATTCAAGAGTCCTCTTAAAACAATTCAACCTTAATAATTGATTGTCTATTCCATCCCTACTCCCTGATATCATCATTATTACCAGTGGAGAAAAATTCACACATATTCTATTTCTGTATATTGGCTTTATTGGCTACTATAAAAATTAGTAGCTAGAAAACCACAGCAACAAATGCCTTACAACAAAAAGATACTTGCAACAAGCTACGTCTTTTGCTGAAACAGTCAAATTTTGATTGCCAACAAGCAGTAAGAACAGGATGTGCAGAAGTCAACATTTTAACCAAATCTATTTGGATCGTGGATGTGAAGAGAATGTGGTATCAGCATGACCATTCCCACATTTGCTTGCTATAGTCAGTAGATAGATAAGAAATTGATTAAAGAAATAAGGGGGGAAAATGCTAAAAATAAGCAAAATATTATCCCCGGGAAACTTTATGACTTCTCTGTTTTGACTCCACCTCTGATGCTCATCTCCACAAAAGAAAATCAAGAAATTTTCAGGTTTTGCAATCTCCCTGGTAGCCACAGCAGTCACATCTTTACATTTCATGCTGTGAATGAGCCAGCTCTCGTACATTGACAGTGAGGAACTACTCAGGAACAACTACTAGACTGCAAGACAGACAGTCTTGGCTTTTTAATGAAGGACGCTTGCATCAACAAAGCATGAACTTATTCAGACCAAAAAATAATACTTTACAATAGTGTTGGTGCGCAAAAAGGTTTTGCAGTGTCCCCAAGGACAGATAATTATTGCACAAAGGCTAATGACAAATTCTTAGAAAAACTCTCCTAAATGGTTATTCAATAGCATATGGTATTGAAGTGAATGTGATTTAACAAAAGACCCGAATGCTAACAATACTGCTATGAATGCCTCTAAATGGATCAAAAGTGACAATGAGGCTCAGAGCAAGGGTGAAGAAGTCAGAGGTTCAGACTGTGTTTTCATTAATCCTTCTATCAAGGGTCAAAGGATCAAACCAGGACAGATTCATCCTGCAGATGAAAGCAGGGTTGCACAGATGGTTCACCAGGAGGGCTTTAGTTTCCTTGACTTTGGGAAGATGCTCCATAAGTCATTGTTGGAGGGTGGTTTCTATGGCATGAAAGGGGTTTACACATATTGCATGACATTCACTAGCTTTACAGAAGAAGCACTTCAGCTGTGACTGACCGGCAACGCAATACTCTGGGTAAAGTCTGTTAAAAGCAAGAAGAATAATGTTATTCATAGCAGCATCATATAAAGGAAATAAGTTCAGCAGATGAACTCATGGTTTCAAGTTTGTGATTTCTATGCATCACTGGAAACAGATTGGGAAACAATCAAGAAGATGTATAAAAATTAGCTTAAGATAAAAACTGTGATTTAACTGACCTAATGGATGTTTGTTAGGAAGAGTCATGTGATTAAAAGGAAAGATTTAGAAGATATCGATATGTGTCTCAAGAAAAAAGCAAGTCTTAGATTTGGGAAAATACAAACTTTCTAGTGGTTCTAGTAGTGATTAAGGCAGAATATGGTAACCCGACAATCAACACATTAACATAAATGAACTCCAGGATTTCGAAAAAGGCAGAGAAATCATGGCAGTTATGAAAGAAAAGATCATAAATTACCAGAAAAATTAAAGATTTTTAATATATAGCCATGGTGTGTTTTACCATTGTTGATTCACAGGGAAGCAGAATCATCTGGGATCATGAAGAAATCATGGAAGGCATAAAGGGCACCAGTAAATGGGCAAAGGCAGATCTGGGTAATTTAAAAAGTAGAAGAAGTTACAGAAAATTTTAGTGCAGACATGTAGCTTCAGTCCTGAGGAAAAAAAAAGTTGAACCAGCCAGATACTTTGCCCACCTCATTAGAAATTACTATTAAAAAGACAAAACCAAAACCAACCAAACCAAAACCAACCAACTAACCAAACAAAAAAGCCCAACCAAAACCCCCAATCAAAACAAACAAACAAACAAACAAACAAAAAAAGATAAAGTCAAACCAGATCAAAAGGAGCTCCTCTATCTCACATAACATGCTCATAGCAAGGTTACAAAACATAGAGATGAAATTCCTTAAGGTAGATGCAAAAATTATTAGAAAGCTATGCTCAGTCAGCGGTTTTTTGTTCTCTGTCTTATGGATCAGATTCACTAAAGCTGAAGGTATATATTCTGCTACTGTAATATCACAGTTTTATTAATGACTTAGATGAGGAAAAATATTCAGTAAAGTACCCTGTACTAAGAAATCTGGTAGGGACTGCAAACTTTCTGCAGGGCAGGATTCAAACTCAAAAGAATCCTCAGTAACTGAAGAAAAAAAGAAAGAAGGATACAAAAAGCCAAGGAAGCTTTAGAAGGGTTAAGTAGTCTGAGTCAGCTGAAAAAAAAAATGATGCAAAGCCTCTGGGACAGCAGTCCTACTGGCATGTTTGGAAGCGATAGTGAAATCACGAACTTTAACCAATAAAACTTCAAAAAAGGCAAGTATGATTTAGAGATACATGAGTGGACTATATTTTATAACTACAGAATTAATACCTCACCTTCTTCAGGGCCGACCTACTAGAGCAGTTTTGTGGAGACCGATCTGGGAATGAGGTTGATCATGAGAAGGTAGTGTGTCCTTGTGGCCAGGAGGGCCAATGGTGTCCTGGGATGCATCAGGAGCAGCATGGTCAGCAGGTCAAGGGAGGTCACATCTGGAGTGTTGTGTTCAGTTCTGTTCTCCACAGATTAAGAAAGACAAGGAGCTACTGGAGAGGGTCCAGTGGAGTCCACAAAGGTGATGATGGGCCTGGAGCATCTCTCTTACAAGGAAAGAACTGTGAGAGCTTGGCCAGTTTAATCCACAGAACAGAAGGCCAAGAGGGAATCTCATAAATACATACAAATATCTCAAATGCAGGTGCCAAGAGGATGGTGACAGACTTTTTCACTGGAGCCCAGAGACAGGACAAGGAGTAATGGCCACAAACTAAAGCACATGAGGAAGAACTTCTCTATGTTCAGGGTGGCAGAGCACTGGAACAGGCTGCCTGGGGAGGTCGTAGAGTCTCCCTCTCTGGAGACATTCAAAAGCCACCCATTCCTGTGTAACCGGCTGTCCTGGTGACCCTGTCTTGACAGGGTCCACTAAATGATCTCCAGAAGTCCCTTCCAACCCTAACTATTCTGTAATTCTGTGACTCTACCTCTATGGGCATTACTGATGCACAGTGTAACATGATCAGTTTTAGGCAAAACAGATTCACAGAATAATTTAGGCTGGAAGGGACTACTCAAGGTCATCTAGTCAAGCCTTCCAGTTAAGGCACCACTAGCTTCCGAGCCAGGTCAGATTGCTAAAATTCCTGACCAGATGAGTTCTGAAATTCTCAAGGATGGAGGATTCACAGCATTTCAGAATTCCTGTTTCAATGCTTGGCCATTCTCACTCAGATATTCAATTGAAATTTCCATTGGTTCAATCTGTGAGCTTTGTCTCTCATCCCTTCACTACGCACCCTATAAGAATTTGTCTCTGTCTTCTTTACACAGTGTTAGGTCGTTGAAGACAGCAACCACATCTGAAGTGCTATGTTCAGTTGTGGGCTCCTCAGTACAAGAGACATGGAACTCCTGCAATGGGTTCAGTAGAGATCTATGAAGGTGATTAAGGGACTGGAGCATCTCCCTTATGAGGAAAGGCTGAGGAAGCAGGGTCCATTCCTCCTCAAGAAGAGGTGACCGAGATGGCACTACATCAATGTCTACGAGTATCTGAAGGAAGGGTGTTAAGAGGATGGACCAGGCTCTGCTTGGTGGTGCCAAGAAATAGGACAAGGTGCAACAGGCAGAAACTGATACACAGAAGTTCCACCTGAACATGAGGAAGAACTTCTTTACTGTGCAGCTGACTGAGCACTGGAACAGGTTGCCCAGAGGTTATGGATTCTCCCTGTCTGGAGATATTCAAGAAAAATCTGGACACAATTTGTGTAATGTGTTCTAGATGTCTTTGCTTGAGTAGGGAGGTTGGACCAGCTGACCCACTGTGGTCCCTCCTAATCCGACCCATTCTGTGAACTAGTTCACTCCAGCCTTTTCTCATCTAGGTTAAACATACCCAGCTTCCTCAGACTCCTCATAGGAGTCTATGTATATGTTGGAGTCTGGAGTGGGGTGGTGGGATGTGGAAGAAAGAAAATCCCAAATAAAGGTCTTAAAGGAAAAAAGGTTGAAAAGGCCAGAGGAGAGCAACTGAAAATAATCGGATGTCTAGAAAACGTGACCCATGGGGAAAGATTAAAAGAACTGCCATTGCTTTGCTCAAAGATAAAATTGATAGGGGAACATGGTAGCAGTGTTCAAATATATTAAAAAAAGGTAGTCAAAGGAAGAGGAGAATACCTTGTTCTCCACATCAATGGCAGTTAGAACAAGAGGCAATGGCCTTAAATTGCATGAGGGAGCAAAAAATTAGATTAGGAAAAATTTCCTAAGGATAAGGAAGGTGAAGTACTAGAACAGATTGCCTGGGGAGATAGTCAAATATTCATCACTGGAGTTTTTGAAACAGATTGGTATGGTTCGTCCTGACATGAGGCACAGAACGGACTAGTATTCAAGTCCTATTTTCTGTGCTTTTATGTACATAGCTGACTGAAGAACAGTTTTGAAGCCCAGAAATAATGGCAACTGAACAAGAATAAAAGATCTTTAGTCTGATAAAAAGCATTAATCAAAGCAAGTGTGTGCTGGCTTCAAGGTAGGGACTAGAAATAATTTGAGGTGAAATAAAACATCAAGGTTTACTTTCTAGCTTTACAAAAAATACAGGACATTTATGATGAAGGTCTCACTTCTATCATTCTGTCAGAACAGGCAGATACCATAGGAGGAGCTGCATCTGCTTCCTCAATGCATTGATGCAATTAAGATGAAATGTGTGTACAAAAGAGTATAAATATGTGTGTGTGCGTAACAGAGAGAGAGAGGTACTTCAGTGAGAACAGAGACACTCTCAGAAGAGATGCCAAATCCGTTCTGGAGTAGAAGTCTATAGCTGGAATGCCACAGGCTCTGTAGAGGGGCCAAATATGATCAAAGACACTAGCCAGCTAGGGAGCAATTAAAATTCATGTGTGAGGACGTTAAAAAAGCAGAAATTTAGTCACATCACCCTGCCATGGTACCGCACCAACCAATTGAAGAGAAATAATCCCCTGCCAAAGTAGGAATTGAACTTACTGAGGTTCTATTAAAGCCAGAAGAGGCTTTGATAAGCTAGTACGTCACTTGCCCATATGGCAGATATGTGAGACTTACATCTACCTACAGAAACTGTGCAAGTGGCTGAGCTGGAAGGACTAACAAGACCAAAAAATAAAAGGTAAGGGAAGAAGGAAAGGACGAGAGTGGGCAAGAGAGAGAGCGGTATCATTAGAACTACAATCCATATATCTGAATGAACTCAGAAAACTATTCTTTCTGGCCACACCTGTAGGCTTAGAAGACAATGTCTTGTGATGAGCATATCACTCCTGGTAAAACATATGTATTTGAGCAAACCCACACCTGCATTTATCCAGTACAAACACACGGCAGGAATTGGTGCTGTGGTGGACACTGACTTCTCAATTTGCATAGAATTATTCACAATCTAAGGAAAGAAAAAACACAGGTATAAGAAGTCCCCTGGAACCTCATCCCTTCACCAGAACTAAAGGCAAGGCAATCTCCTGCCAAGGAGTTATCCTTGTCCCATCTGCAATGTCCATTGAGTGCTTTATGCAATATATCAATGTACATTACAATAGTCTTGAAAATTCCCAAGGAAAATATCTGTTTTCTTAGAATTACTTAGCAATATATCTTTATCAAATGCAGGCTAAAATAGGCTTGGATAGCTTTCATCACACGTTCATGCATATGTTAAATAAGATTCAGCATGTCTAACTAACACCCAGATGGCCTTGACTCAAACTGTGAGGACTCAGAGGTGTCCCCTACTCACTGGTCATCACTGAGGGGAGTTATCTCACTGTTCACACCAGATCTGTGCCCTGTTCAAGCACTGTGTAGAGGTGAAGTTTTCAAAGTTTGCCTACCATAACACCCACTAGGTAAGACTCAGCATGTTTCCAAGAATTTTATGTATCAGAGACACTGCACAGCAAAAAAAAGTCATTCAAATTTTTGTCATCATGGACCAAGATTAAGCAAACATAAACTTGACTGTTGTTTTCATTTGTTAGACAGTTTCAACTGAAGTTCCACTGAAAAATAAGAAACTTCTTTTCCTTTCGTCAGAGTCCCTTGAGACAAGTCATTACAACATGATTCTTTAAATTTCTTTTTCTTTCACAGAAATAATCATATCAGAAGAATGCAACATCAGGTGTAGAGATGATTTACTGATTATTATTTTAGATAGATACTTCTTGGTCACCTACAATAACTTAAAAACCTGAGAATTGTGTATTTTAACACAGGTATTTGGATTAGAATGAGACAGCGACATACGTCATCTATTTAAATTATGTGCTAAAAAGAAGAACACCAGAATCTGGTTCTTCTCAGGTTAAGCTATTCAATATTCCACAACATGAACATTGTGTCCATCACTGCTTTACTAGTTTTTTTAAAGAACATATTTGTATTTTCTCAAGTTTTGGGAAAAAGCAAGTGATCTTAGTTGCTGACTGACCATCATCTTGTTTCACATTGGTCACACAGCGACGCAGTATTTTTACCATGCTGGTGTATGGTTCAAGGTAAGAAACCATAATTGTGTTTCCCTGGTGTTCTCCCCCTTCTACATCTGGTAAATATGACTATTGTAATCCACTGAATCCTACAATTCTTGCATTCCTCATTTTCAATATCTTTTAATCACCCAGATCTGAAATACAACTGTTACTAGGCTCCTAGATGAGAGTCTGAAATCTTTCACTGAGTTTCAAACAGAAAAGTTGAACCTCTGTTTTCTTGTCCGGTCGCATTTCACAGATTATAAAGGTGATTATGTGGGAACCTGGCACAACTAGGAAAAAAAATGTTTTAGAACTTTTGTTCATTTAAAATGATACACAAAACAGGACAAAAAAGATGTAATTAGCGTACTTGGTCCTCTTAAAGCTTTAAATTATGGTTATAATTTTAAGTGTAAAAATAAATTTAATTTGTATACAATTTGTTAGAATTATGTTAAAATATAAGTTTAATTATTTGACTTAAAAAGCTCATTAAACCACAATGACTTTTACTTTGTTCCCTAATTTTAACATGCTTGATGGGGGAGCAGGAGAAAAAAAGAAAGGTCTAAGTAAAATGTGCTGAAAATCAAAATAGGGTAAACAAATTGATATTCCTTTTCTGAATGAGCAATGTGAGGTGAAAAGTGAAAAGCCAAAGAGAGCGAGAAATAGACAGAGGTGGTGTGTGTAAATAAAAATAGTTAAAATGAATAAGTTACATTGTGAGTTCTGGTAGTGGAGCAGAACTTGGTTAGAGGTCAATCAGGCAGCTCTGCATCCAGAAGTTCTTGATCAAAGGAACATGAAGGCATGCCAGCATAGTTATTCTAGATATGGAGTGATGTGAGAACATCTGGAGGTTCATGCCCTTGGCTGAATTACATTGCACCTCATTAATGGTGGTCTATTCTGTTTTATTGTCCTCAGCAAAACCCTAAAAATAAGACATGAAAGCATGATATTCATTTGCACAGGGGGAGAGGACACAGAACATACATACAGATACTTTAAAAAGAAATTTTAATTAAGCCATCTGTACGATAAATATAATGGGAAGAGTATGGCCTTCAGGAAATAATTTGTGCTTTTGATAAATAAAATCCTTGTCACTTCAACATTAAGCATCTGAAGAGCTAATCACTGAAATCAAATGTCAGAGTAATGTTTGTTAAAAAATGTAATTAATTGATGGCAACCAGATATTCCTTTGGATACATGCATGCCAAGATGATAAGACCTTCTTCTTCAGTAAAGGTGTCTTAAATGCCATGCATCTTACACAAAATTTGTAAAGATAAATGTTCTGTTTAAGTAGGCATGTAAAAATGCAGGTTTTGGTGCAGATTCTTGCATTTGATAGTAAAGAGCTGAGGTTTATGGCCAATGGCTTTTGTTTCTGTTATAAAGGAAATCTCAGTATCAGCAAACTGAAATTTCTGGTCACTGTAAAGAGGTAGCTGGCAACATACTGGGCTTTTGTACTGCAGAACTTCACCTAACAGAGGTGAAAAAAGTTTGTCAGATTTTGATAACTCTTATATTCCTGTATAAATTTGTAACAATATTTGGTCTAGGTTTTCGATACCACAGATATTGTCCTTGACTCATCAAGGACATTTAAGCTCCAATTATACTGTGTAAAATAAACTTTCAAGAGTTATTAACAGGTTGATATACTTTGATGTTCATAGACTACTATTACATCATCAAATCATTAAAAGACATTATAGGACTGAGCGTGTGCTTTCAAGAACTATTATTATTTCAATCCTAATAAAGACCATCCAAGGTTTTTTGAAGGTCTTTTCCCTTTGTTTTGTACGAACTTGCAGTACACAGAGTATGAGAAAATGGACTCAAGATGGCTAAAAATAGTCAAAAAATAAAAAGGAAAATATTTTATTTCCATTAAAAAAAAAAACCAAAACAAAAACACCAAGCAAAGTTTTCCTGCGGCTTCCCATCAAAAGGGTCCTCACTGTAGGACACGTCTGGCTTTCGGCACGGATGTGGACTCATCTGTTATCAACAGCCAGTAAGATATTGAGTTCACCGTTATGTAAATAAGCTCATTGCTGGTAATATGCTCTGACTCCTGCTCCTTATACAGGATGCATCTTAAATTTTAAAAAATATTTTATAAGTTAACAAATAATTATAAGGAGGAAAAAAACCTAGATGGCAAATTAGCCACAGTTTCATCAGATATTTCATCTAATGAGTTCATGTAAAAACAGAGTTATAAAGTATGCTTAACATGAGGAAATAAAACAGACTGCTAAAAGTTTTTGGTATTGAGATGATGTGCAGATATCTTGTTGAGTATTTGTTAATTCCTGCTTTACACTATTATTTTCCAGATGGCTGAGGTATTTCCACATAACTTCTATTGTGGGAAGTGGGACTCGATTTTCAGATTTCACGTGTACTAAACTCAAAGCTAACTCTAAGACCCACACCTAGCAAACAGCCTTTTCTCTTTTTTCTAAACAGCCCACGAGAAGTTATCTTTACCAAATGTGAAGACTCCTGGAGAAGTCCTTTTCACTTGAATCTTTCTGATCAGTTTCACCTGAGATGGGAGTATGATTGACATGGTGAAGATCGTGTCAGCACAAGTGCTAGGGAATCCCATGCTGAGAGATTACAGAGAGTGAGATGAGAATAAAAGATTCGGTATCAAGCTGGCATCATGTCTGATCTGAAATCCATGAAAAGACATCCTGACAGGAACATCTGCTTATACTGTAACTTTTCAACCAACAGTTAGTACTTGCCATTTTTTTAATCTAGCAGCATTCTATGTCTGTTCTGTTGGCTTTCTTCCTGGTAATTCAGCAACTTTATTGGCAATAATGTTAATTAAAGACATAAAAAATTATTTAAATTAATTCATTTTCAGAGGGACAAGAATAAACCTGAATGGGCTTCCAGCTTGAAGAACCCATGAACTTTGGGCAAAAACATAACTTCTGTTTCCCAGTCTGGAAAATGGATCTATGTATTGTAGCTCAGTCATTTTGGTATGATGAGACAAAACCAAACTTCCTCCCGTGGAGATAACAGAAAAGTTCACCAGAGCTATACGAGGAAAGTACATTTAATTTTTAAATATACATATAACAAACTCAGAATACCTATTTCAAGTATTTTGCGTTAAAATTATTGAATTCTGGCTGAAAACATCAGACTAAATTTGAGCCCAATATAATTCTTAAAAGCCAAGTTATATTGAACAGAATTAGTTTTACACATTGCTTTTCCTTTGAACTGTGAGAGACTTTATTATACCCAAATGGGCTTTTTTCCTTCCTTAATTTAACCTTTTGTTTGGTTGGGTTGGTTTGTTTGTGGTTTGGGTTTTGTTTCATTTTTTGTAGGTGCAGCAGTCTTGCTGCGATAGCTGTCTGGGAGCAGTCAAGTCTGCAGTAGCAGCATTCCTTAACAAGATATAAAATGATTTGGCCCTTGTTCCACCAGCACTTTAGACTGGGCTGTGACACCTATGGAGGAATGGCTGGTGGGAAGCTTCATCCCTTCAAACTGCTGGGATTTTCATCATGAGAGGAGTCTTCTGATTGGTTGGTTGGTTGGTTGGTTGCACTTTTCTCTCAAGAAATGATGGCTGGTGAGTGGGCAAAATGTAAGAGGACAGAGAGAAAAAATCCCAGCACTAGACTACCAGGGTCGCAAAAGGCCCACCTAGGAAACTACAAGACTTGTAGAGTCTGTCAAGGGTTTAGGGAATAAAAAGTAATTTGATTACAGGTGCTCAAGTAGCATTCATTTTATTCTTATTAGCTGAGAAATGTCTCTAGGGATTGCATGCTAATCTCCTCTAAAGCAGATAAATGGCTCTATTAAAAGTGCTGTAGTTTGTTCATAGCTCTGTAGCATCAGACTATTTTATGAACCCAGGGAAAATGTAAATAGAAGACAAGAGAAGAAACTTCTTCAAACCTTGTATGGATGACTATGTATAGAGGTATTTGGTGATTTATAATCCTGAAAAGAAATTTACATATAGAAAAATACTGAAGAATTGTGTCAATATTTCCCTTTATTTTCTTTAGGGCTCAGACACACTAAAAATGCAACACGAAGCATCTTTATTTTTTAAGATTAAAGGGAGCTAAAAACTTGAACCTATACTTTATTTTTGTCTTATGCACTCTGAATAGGGAAAGGAAGAAGGAAAGACAGAGAGAAAGAGAGAAAGAAAGAGAGGGAGAAAGGAAGAAAGAAAAAGAAAGAAAATAAAAAGTCAAATTATCTATAAATGAAAAATGATATCTCTTTGCAGTTAGACATGGTGAATTAGATAATTTAGAAGTAATTCTCTAATCAATCAAACTAACTTTTTCAGGTTTTTATTAGTTAAAATATTTTGAAAATAAACTTAAGGAAAAAAATAGGCACATTTTTGTAACAGCGTGAAGTATACAAACACCATATGCTGCACAGCCATAGACAGAGTACAAGATATTTTGAATACAGAGCACTGACACTAGTATATTTGCACTTGAGAATTGTTTTGAACTTAGATAACAAGGCATAAGACTCTGGTCAGTGTAGAAGCTTAGACATGTGTGTGAAACTTCCACGAAAAGTCATAATGAAAACAAGACACATATGTCTAAATTTAAAACTAGGTTTTCAAAGCCAGATGTAAAACCTCACTGAAGTCAGTGGAAGTCTTGACTAAAAGGAGCTCTGGGTCAATGCCAAGAGTTTACTTTCTTAGCATTTCCTCAAGGAATATTTGGGGTGCAAATTAAGCATTTCTATACTATTTTTTGTTATAAACAATTACAAAGGAAAACTAAGAAGGTATCATTAGTGAACAGCTTTCCATGGAATTTCCCTTCCTTTAAGGAAAATATAGGTTTGGTTCTGCAAAAAATGTCATTTCATTAATTTCAAATACCAGTTATACACAAAACACTATCTCATGGCTGAAGAAACTGAGCCAAGAACATAGATCAAGGAGAGATCTGTTAAAGCTGTTATTTCACAAAGGATAAGTGGAGAAATGCCAAAACCACAAAGCTGCAATCAGGCTATGAACTTCTCTGAAGTTCAAGGTCAGCTGGGAGGTTTGACTAAGCCCAGCCCTGCCAGTAGTTCATTTGTTTCTCACACAACATTTGGAGCTCTAGTAAAAGCAATTTGCCATTTTAGGGACCTAATCATAAGCACAATGTGCATTGGTCCTTGTGTGCCAGCACAGCTCAAGCACAGTGACCAAAAGTCTGTGGCTACCCCTGCATATCTTGTGAGTCTGTGGATGGTTGCAATTACATGTGTCAGCACAGCTGCATATTCTTTTTTTAAATGCTTCCCTGTCTGCTGGCAGTGACTGTAAATTTAATGAGAGCACCTGCTGCCCTCTTGCCTAGTTAATTCATAGTGATCTGCCTGAACTAAAGGAAATTTCAAAAAAGCCTCTGTTCTTCAGTAATAAATTACCAGTCTATATCATGGCCTAAAGGGCCTTTGATTCATGTAATATTACACTTACACTAAGCTCTGCTGGCAGCAGGAACATTTAGTTTCCCTGAGTAGAATGGGGGAAGGGAAAAAAGACAGAGGGAAAGGAGAGGAAAGGAAGGGAAGTGGCTGGTGAGATTAAATAAAAGGAGAAGATCAATTGCCTGAATATTGGCAGCTGAGGGAGGTCTTTGTCCTTGACCTCTTACCCTGACACATTTATTCACTACGGGTAAAAGCCCTCACTGCTAAAAATTCTCCATTGACAAGTTATGGTGTAGGGCATTTAAAAATCTTTTTCTCAAACAATAAAAAGTAATAACTGCTTTATTCTGAATTTCTAGTTTACCTCACATTTATCAGCAAAATGAATGTCATTCCAGTCAGTAACATTGTAAACTGAAAGCAGTAATGCCTTCACCAATTATTGTTTTATGCATTTCTTTAAAACAGAAACAATGAATCTGGAAGCTTCTGAGAACAAAAAATCTGCAATAAGGAATTTATTGGGGTGGAGGAAGAAAGGCAGGCAGCTAAAGTGAATATAAAATATAGAATATTGCAAAGGGGAATAGATCAATTATATTCCCCTAGAAAAATGTGTGGTGCAAATGAAAAGTTACAGCCACACTAAAATATCTGAAACCCAAAACATAAACAATATCCAAAAAAGATTTATGTGAAAGTAGAAATAGTGGAAGCGCAAAGCATTACAAATAGAGCATTATACATCCCAGAGGGAGGTTCTGACTCCATCAAAATTTGACTTTGAGAGACTGTGAGGTTCTGACTTCCACAATTTGAATGACAAATTTATGTCGGAGGCATAAGCCATTTTGCTATATAAGTGGTAGGCAATATACGGCTCCTGTACTCTTTACTCACACCAAATAGTATCTCCACACCGGGTAACTGAAGACATGCACATATGCCTCAAATTTAAACATACGCAAAAGCATTTTCAGGAGTGACTGAAGCCCAACTAAGTGCTCTGAAACAAACACTGAGTATGGAACTATGCCAGATACAGAAATGTGATAGAAATAGAGACATTAAAATAAAAATGTATAAAATAGTTAAGTGCCTCAGCCTTGTAATTTATGCACTAAAAACACCCATCATAAAAAAAAATAAATCCAAAGAAGAATTTTATCCATTGAACAAACTATTAATTCTAAATTTATCATACAGTTAGGTGATGTTTTGTTGTATGCAGCTTGAAAGACATCTGAACATATATGTTTCATATATGATTCTTATATATTTCTCCCTCTGTTTTCAAGAACCCTTTTATAAAAATAAGGTTTAAAAGTTTTCCCAAATAAAAGTCGAGTTTCTCACTTTTGGTGCCATAAGAAACAAAAAAGCATGAAGCTCAGAATTACATCTCAAGAACCGGCAACACTACAACTTTTTTACCTTCTGCTGTTCATAGGTGCTTATATTATTATGATTCAGGAATAAAACATTACCCGTCTGGGATGGTACTACGCCAAATCTACTTTGCAGTCAGAACACAAAGGTGCAAACATTGGTAGCAGAACATTGTCGCATTTTTCATAGCGCTCAATTCACATCTCATTCTCTTGACTCAGAATGACAAGTGCTTCGTGCATACACAGGATAAAATGCATATAAATATTGCAAGATTTTCAGGCTACTCTAAGCCATGCCCCAAACTTAAGACCCTGACAGTTGTTTTCTTTTCTTCTCTTTCTTTTTTTTTTTTTTTTTTTTAAGAGGTCTGGGATTGTTCTTTTAATGAGGTTTGGTGGAGGATTAACTCTTTTCAAACCCGAATGGAGAGGCAATTGAACATAGCCATGGGGGGGTGAGAGAGCTCAGACATGTCCTATCATCACAACCCAGAAAAGTGTAATGACATTTACAAGAGTGTATGTGTAATGAGTAATTAGAAAGCACAGTAAATGTAATCCAGTGCCCACAGATACTATCACGCGCAGCATCATAACTAGATGAGGGTCTAGAGATTAAAAATCTTCCTTTGAGTTATGTAAAAGAGAAAAATCTCACTTTCTTGTTTCAGGTAGCAGTAGCAACTTTGAATATCCTTGGTGCCTCTTTCATGAGCAAGCGAATTGTCATATACACTTCTCAACCGGTATGATACCAGATTCCTTTCCCTTGAATTGGACCAATATGCTCATTGATTTTAATGGGATAATTTCTGAAGTAAACTGGGAATGCAAGCATCAATATCAGTCTCATAGATAGCATAATATGACTATGAACAAAAATACAGAAATTACCCACCTTACAGTTGTACCCATTCATCCACCTACAACTACCGTGTCTGGAGAACAAACACCTGGACAGAGGTGAAATTTCAGGTGACATTTCCACAAAACATGTGGCACAGCTTGATAAAATGTGCTCTTCCCTCCACTCTTTACACTGACTTCTCCTGTTATATCACATCTGTTCAGCGTCTTGTTTTATAATCCTTCTTACAGCATGGATTCAGCATACTAATACCTCTGGTCTTCTCTTTTGCTTAGTGATGTTTACTACCTAGGGGAAGTTAACCTGTACAGAAGATGATGGTTTTATTGAGGCCATTTCAAGCCTTTCTCCCTTTTTTTCCAAACTGCCTTCGTTCAGCATATTGCTTTATATGCAACTGAATTCCTGAGTTGAAGGCAGTTCACATGTGACAAACATCTCTCCAGAGTAAATGTCCTACTGTGAGACTCCAGCAAGGTTTATAAAGATGACGTGACACAGGGACTGTTACGGAAAGAGGGAACATTTAAAGAAATTAAAATCACTCTCTGCTGTCACTGCTGTTCCTCTATTGTATTCATCATACAACATAGGCTTTACATAGCACTATTTTCAAAAGCATTAAGTCTCTGGCATTTTGCCTTTTAAATAAAACATACTGGAATAGCTGTCATAAAGTCACTGGCCCCAGCCTAATCTGCTTTCTGTACACAGATAGTACTTCCTCACTTCTACTAGGTGACTAGATTTTATGAATACACTTTCTCTTCTTGAATGAATAAAATCCCAAAAGACTAGGTAGCCTCACATTCTGTAATTCCACACAGATAACAGATAGCAGACTTTGTAACTTGGCTCCTGTATGGTGCAAAATTGCACAGCACATGTAGAATATATAGACCGAAAACTTGAGGGATTCTCAAGAGAGACACAGTCTGGCTTACTCTAACAGAGAAACTCCCTTTAAATATGTAATTACCTCATTCAGATCACATAAAATCCATTAAAATTTTGCCTTCACTGCTAGACAAATTCTGCTTCTCAGCTATAGGTTTTGCTCTTCTCTTCTCTCTTCTCTTCTCTTCTCTTCTCTTCTCTTCTCTTCTCTTCTCTTCTCTTCTCTTCTCTTCTCTTCTCTTCTCT
>VZRV01003343.1:162818-451850 GCA_013398115.1 Falcunculus frontatus | reverse complement strand
CTCTCCTCTCCTCTCCTCTCCTCTCTTCTTTTTTTCTCTTCTCTCTCTTCTCCTAATCTCTCCGAACCTCTTCATTTTTCTCTTAAAATATTTCAATAGGAACTTGACTGACATTCAGACCTTTCCTGTCATACTCAAAAACAGTGGTAGCTGCATTGCATTTATGAAAGTACCATCATTCTGGAACTCTGGAAACCATTAATTAAGTAATAAAATTAGAAACTTGTAACCAAGAATTAGTCACAGTACCTAAACAGTAAGCCAGTTAATAGGAACTTAATACAAAGGAACACAATACTAAAACACTCATTAGGAAAACAGATTTTTATCAACACCAGCATATATTTACTACACATGGAAACACACACAGGATATCCTTGTTGAGATGCATTGCAGAAGTTACTTTCCTTTCAGAAGAAAATTAAGAAGTCTGATGCTCTTCCACATATTCCTCTCGTAAACAATAAATACAAACCTTACTTCCCAGCACTTTCAAGAAGTAGAAGCTATCCCTCTCTAAACAAATGAAAAGAACCAGCTTTTCAGATCAAAAAGTGAAAAAATATCTTCAAACATGGAAATTATTTGAAAGAGTTCAACCTCAAACTTTTCAGCATGGAAATTCAGTCTTTAGAGGACAACAGCAGACAACACTCTTTGTCACAATGAATTTTCTATGTGAATCCAAGAATCAGGCACATGTGCACACACACGTACAGATGCAAATTTAATTTCTCTTTCTGGCAGAAGCATCTCTCTTGCAATGTATGTTTTCTTTACAGCACAAGGACTGATGTATGTAACAGTTGTGCTCTGTGCTCTGATGGGTTCTGACTTAATTTTTCAGGGTACTTCACAGACAAGGTTATAACTCCTGATCTGAAAAAACCCATAGTCAAAACAAAATTGGTAATACCTCCTTCCTCCTTAAACTGCAGCTGGCGTCTCTCCAAAGCATACATTCCCAGTCTGAAAACTGATGCTGTAAATTGCTCTGTAAACCAATCCTGTCATGTAAATTGTTGCAGTGTGCACTTCCTGCACTTGTGGACTCTTTGTTCTTAGAGATATGAGCAGCACTCAGCCGTCCTGAAGAAGTTAATAGCTAAAAGACACCCCAGCAGACAAGAGAGAAGGGATATGACGTAGCGCTCAACAAGGAAAAACATGCATCTCCTGGAGAATGAAAAATCCTCGCTGACTCTTCTAGTTCATAGTGCAAGTCTTTATTCCAAGTCTTTCCTCTTTTCCTAAAATTTGAAATCTTTAATGTAAAAAAAAAATTCCCATTTGAATATTAAAGTAATTTTCACAGACCAGAGTTTTGACCTAAAACGGAGCTTGCCTATTTAATGAATCAAAATAATCAACTAGTGTGGGTGAGTTTTTTTGCTGTTAATTTTTCATCCCTTTCATTAATCACAAAGAAATTTGGAATAGAATCTGCCAGCTACATGATCTGATCAAACAGAATTGCTTGGGGAAAAAATTGTACATGGCTGCCTGTACCAGCAATCAAAGAGCTCTGACTTTTGCCAAAGAATATTTTTACAGCTACAAATGTGGCTACACTTTTTATGGACTTTGATTAATGGTTTGAGGGAAACTAAAGCCACTTTTTTGGGATTTAAAATAACTTCTAAAAAAAAAATCCCTTTTCAGATTACTAAAATTGCTTTCCCAAAAGCCAGCGTTAGCATCTGAAAAGTGTATCTAGTGCTGCTAAGACATTTAGACATCAAGAAAAGTATGGCTACAAATTTTTCCACCAGCAGTATACGAGAGAAGGCTAGCATTGCTAAACTTGGACTGTAATTACAGGTTTCATTCATGTACCTTTGGCTTTCCAAAAATTTGTATCTACCACCGAAAATCCCACACCACCACTCTTCCAGGAGCATATTGTGCTGCTAGAAGCTTTTTAAACAGACCCAGTGGTATCACACAGAACAATTGGAATCCGAAGCATGTTTTCACAATGTTATGAGAAAACATTTAGCTTATCTAATGAACAACAATAGAAGCAGCAATCAAAGAAAATCATGCTTGTCAACAATGAGAAATAATGTTTCTTAGCAACCAAGTTTCAATTACTCTTTGTTTGCTAACAAGCACCAAGATATTTAAGGCTAGTAGCTTTATTCCAGTAAGTAATATACTATCAAAGACCATGAAAAAGAGCTCCTGTTTTAGCTGTTTCTAGTTTTCAATCAAGCATCTTGCAATTAATTTTATTAGTGTTTTAGAACTAATTTACTTTGAATGAGCTGTAACTATGATTTGTTATTGTCATGCAGTAAATGGAATTGTAATGTGTAATAATTATTTGTTTAAATAATAGAATCATTGGCATACAGATGATAATCCAAGCAAGAAAAAAATTATTACCATTAATAATAAGATTAAACAAAATTGTATCCAAGAATAGATCCCAGGAGAACCCTTCAGCTATTTTAGGTGAAGTAGAAATGATATTACTAATTAAGACAGAACACTGGCTATCATAAAGATAACTGCAAACACTGCTTCCTAGTGAAACAATGAGACTTTGTCTTATTTATAAAAATGACCTGACTTCAACCCACTGTGCCTGTGGCTGTTACCAAGTCTCTGAAAACAGTTACCGTAGTTAGATACCCTACTTGCTTTCTTGCTACTCCCCATGATGACCAAAGCATTGAAATTACATAATTTTTGAACGAAGTATACAATTTTCAGTTTCTTGCATCTTTTTCCCAAGGGAGGTTTTAGCAAGGCATTCAAGCATGTGATCTTCCTCTTGATAGAGTGGCCAGAGTAAAACCCAGGTATCTCAGGACTGAAAGCCGCTTGTCCATTTATTCCATCTGCTACGCCTGTGCATGTTAATGAAAGGAAGGGGTTCTCACTCTTCCATTTGTTTTTGAGCAACACGAGTTTTTTATTAAAAAGTCAATCATTTGAAAAGCACTGCGTAAGAAACTGGAAGAACAGGAGAAGTCAGAGTAGGAACACGTGTTAGTGTTGAACGGAGTACACAGATTAACCCATTCACCAGCCCTGGGTAGTCATGCCAGGGTGCAGCTCCCATTCTGGAGGATATAGAGGCCCTTAACTGATCAAGGCTTCCCAAACAGAGCCCTGGTGATAGTAAAAGAAGCACGTGGCACATTGAGAGTGCCGTAAGAGCAAAGCACAGGACACATCATCCAGTGTGGCAGTGACCATGGACACCCCAAAGCAGCCACTTCCTCTGGAAGCTGTAATGTCCCCACACACACTGCTGGTCAACCATTCTTTCTGCCCCCAGCCATTAAAATTAGTTATTTTTTCAGTTCTTCAAATATGTCTGGTTTTCAAAGGTTCTTTTCTGCAACCTGAAGACCCATTAATTTCTTTGTTTGTGTTTTCACACAGCATTGTTGCCTGAGGCTTCACGGGATCAGTCAGAAATTACAAGAGCCGTACTAACAAGCTGTACAAACTGGCAACACTGAAATTCACCTTGTGCAGTTCACATTTTTATACTACCAGAGTGGATTAGGCCTTATTCTACCCTGAGAAAATCATAATTTAAGATGGCCTCAGCCAAAAATTTTTTGGGTTGCAAACTCTTTTTACCCCTAACACAAAAAAACCTCTTATGGCTTTTTTTTCCCTTCAATAAGAACAAAATAAATCAAGTGATAATACTTTGTGTATTGATTGATTTTAAAAAATTATTAAGAATCCCCTTAAAAATTAGATTAAAATTACAGTCAATGAATTTATGTACCTGTATGCCTGGCCAACACAGAATACAAAATGCTTTTGTGCTTCTAACAGAGAGAAGGCCATTGCGTAGCCATTGGTGGTACGTATCTCTTTTAATTGCTCTGTTCACATACCTCAGTCAGTCTGAAGTTAACAATTCTGATATCCATTTAATCCTTTGTTTGAGAGCAAGTTAAGAAGGTCTTTTGATAGCTACCAATTCAAGAGGTTTTTTGGCCCCTAGGAGTGCAGAGGGATTGAAATGCCTTCAGTATAAGCTGCCTATAGAGGAGATAGCTAGAAAATAATATTTTTAGATTAATGCTGATTCAGAAAATCCATGTTGAGTAGTGTTAGTGTCATGGACTTGTGTTTGTAAGCTGTTTGCCATAGCAAGACAAAATTTTGTGAGACTGTTTTCGCAAAAGCTTTTCCAATGTGACGCCTAAGTAAAGGGGAAGTAAGGGTTTTGACCATATAAGAAACCAAACCAAGGACTGACTGGAGTTCACTCCACTCTCTCTGCTGCCCCCGCTACAATCAAACTCGTTGTGTAAATTCAGGCACTTCCTGTTTCTCATGTAGCGAATCTACCACGTAATTACTTCAAGATTTGTAAGGAAAGAATATTTCCCCCCTTCTCAGAAACTGCACTGATTTAAGGTTTAGTTAACGGTGTAGCCAGGTCTGAATTAGCAAAATCTCATAACTCAGATCTGCAGTTTGTGGTTCAGAATAGTAACGCTCTTTAAGGAGGCACAAGGATTGCATTACAGTTTAATGGGATTTTGGATCAGATACTGAAGAGCTAAGAATTCCTGCTATCCCAATGACACTGACCATTCTCTGCCCTTCCTGCTGACTATTGTTGTACTATTTTTGCTTTAACCTGCCTTCAACATCTTTCAGCTGTTCTCTCAGCACTACAGGGACTTGAACTTTTGACAATGAATGAGATGTGCCAAGCTTGGAGTAATTACTTTATTGACGTCAGCTTTCAACCCACTTTTAACCAAGCTGCTACTGTTTGAAACAGTAGGTCATTTGTAGCACATTATGCAAATCTTAGAACTAATCTTTTGCATAATACATAAGAGCTCAGTTTGTGCATTAACTAATTTATCTGACTACACGAAAGCTATGAATGCTGATTTTTATTAAGCTCTTCATTAAGTCAAAATGTATCTCAAGTGTGTGCACATATATATATACATATATGCAGTCACAGAATGAAATTTCTTCAAAGGTAGAAAGAGTCACTTGATACATGGTCTTATGCACTAATAAATGAGGGTTCCATGAGATAAGCATAATCTGAAAGAAAATGGATTTTCCCTTTGCAAGAAATGGATGAATTAATGCACATATGCATATCCTTTCAGTAGATTTTGAAATTGTATTTGTATATGATGCAAATAGTCTATATAGATTATCAGCTATCATTCAACTCTTCTCTCTATTAAGTCACTGTAAATTGGATCAAATCTCATCCATCTCATCTGTAGAGTCTTTCTAACATGGGAGAAGTAGAAGAAGCTGAGGGATTTCTCACAGGAAGGAAGCTGAACTGTGCTGTACTTAGCTACACAAAAGGTGAGGCCTTCAGGGCTATACTGTGCAACAAAGGTTCCTTGGCTGCAGCATAAACGAAGCCTACACATTGCAAGAGAGAATTGTCTAGGCAGCTTCCACTGAGTACTGTTTATTGGACCACCTTTAAGGTCTTGCCTTTACCTAAAGGGGCTGCAGGAAGTTCTCATTAGAACAGAGTTGTTTTCTTGTGAAGAAATGATACAACAGAAAGGGAGATCTTTTCTTCATGGACAGGACCAGCTCTGATGTGTGAAACAGTGTGATGTGTGAAAATCTATCTGGGCTCCAACTGATGCTGCACAAATGCAGGGTGTCCAGAAACTGAAGGGACTCAGGATTTGCTGGGTATCTGTATTCCTCCTCCTATTAAAACAGTTATCTTACTACAGCATTTGTTGTTGAACCTTCCTTACTAAGATCTGGAAAGAGTCCTGCACTGAATCTCTTTCATCCAACTGCTCCCACCATCCAGTGCTGAACAGCTACTGCTGGAGAAGACCTCAGACCTTTCACCGTGTTACATTCTACTGTCAGGATGGAGTTTGCCAAGACTATGTGCAAAAAAATTCCCCCAGATAATTTTCATAATCATATGTTTTGAAATCATAGTTATGATCAAAACATAGAAATAATAATTTTTAAAAAATAAGGATGCACACACACACACACCCCAATTGCAGCAGCTGCTTTCTCATTCTGTTCAGTCTCATCCTCCTTCAAGAGAAATAAATTCACATTTTTCCTGCTTGTTTCCTTCTGGGCAAGCACTGAGAGATGAATAATTGACTTCAATCTCCCATAAGATGTATATTGACATTGCAGTCACTTTGCCAAGAGCCTAAAAGGTCAACGTGTTTCAAGAGAGGTAATAAGAGATCCTCCCTCCTTGCACTCAACAGTAGTATCTAACAGCCTGCAACAGACGGAGAAAAAAGGAGGGGGATGTCAGCTATCCTCCTAACTCCTGCAAGTTCTTAGATCCAGTAATTAGTAACCAATCACCGTGTGTTATGGATAAGAACAGATCACTCTTCCACTATCTAGGTAAAGACAAAATATTATATTACTATTATAATACTCTCTGTACAAATCACTCTGGGGTTTGGCCACATGCCCTGCTTTACAACAGAATATTTATTAAATTATTAAAATTTCTGGGTTGATAGCGCTCTCAATTTATTTTAAATGTAAAATATTTCAAGTTTTGAAAACACAATAAAGTAAATAATCCCCTTATCTTATACACAACTTCTTCTAGACTTTTCTTCAATTACTCCTCATAAGTTATAATTTATTGTATATTATAGAAACATTAAAAAATAAACACTTCATGAGAATTTCACCAGATTCATTTGTTTTGTTGAGTTAACCAGAAAGCATAGCAAATTCACACATGACCTCTGAACTCTGAGCACAGGGCTTGAAATTCAGTCAAGCATCAAGAATATCCATCTGCCAAAGATAACAACTAAATGTTTTGTTTAACTTGAGCCAAGATATTTGCCATAATGACTACAATATGGAAAAAGCAGGCAAACAAAAAAATAGCAGAATTCTTTCTGTTCTATAAAAATACCATTGAAGTTCAAAGAGTTAAAGAAAAATAAAAATCAAAACACTGTCTCCTCTCTGTGATGCTTGTTTAGTAAGGATGTGTCACTGAAAGTAGAAGCAGACAGATTTAGTAAAATCTAAATGCAAATCATTTGTACTATATGAGTAAGAGATGCCATTTCAGTGTCAACAATAACATCACTTTAGTCAAGTACATTATTAAAAATAGTGCCCTAATTTGTTGTGGTTGTGTTTGTGGAATTGTTCTGGGTTTTGTTGTATGCTGTTGTTTTATACTGCACCTCAATGTACCACAGCTTTTAAAATGCTCCTGGAGAAGCCATGGTGAGTTTTGCAAGGTTCAGAAAATACAGTATGTACCACCTTACTTTGGCAGATCCAGACAAGTGAAGAATTTATTTTAAAATACTGATTCCCAATGGATTGTGTTAGGCCAAATGATTCCTAACAGTGGTGACCATTGCCTGATAGTGAATAGTGTTTCTGATGAGTCTTGATGATTTTATAAAATTTCACAGTATTTAAGCCATCATGCTTCACTTATATTCACACTGGATCTGTCTTCTTCTTTAGTAATTTTCCTCCTCATATGTGTAATGAGATATAACTGCATATAGCATTAACCAATTCCTGCCTCTGTCAGGTTAATTCCTCTTGTAGTTACCAGCCATTCCTAGAGGACAGAAAAACCCAAGTTTAAACCCAGTACTTCTGCATCTTGTGATGATTATGATTAACCTTGTTGACTTTAATGACAGGGAATCACTTCAACATCCCACTCCAGCAGAAACGGTATGCTAATCTTGTTGTACCTATGCCTATTCCCAACAAGATTAGACAATAAGATAGTTTTGCCAGGTGGCAGAAAGAGATGTTTAAAGCCATAAACAAGTGTTTTGAGTTGCACTATTTCATGTGTGTAGCAAACTGAAATGCTTTGTCATCATGTCCTCTGCTGAAGGCAGGCTAAGAGAGCTGGGGTGGTTCAACCTGGAGAAGACTCCAAGCAGACCTTATTGCAGTCTTCCAGAGAGACCTACAAAAAAGCTGGAGACTGACTTCTTCCAAGGGGACAAGGGAAGATGTCTCTAAACCGAAAGAGGGTAGATTTAGATTAGATATTAAGAAGAAACTCTTTTCTGTGGATGTGGTGAGGCACTGGAACAGATTATCCAGAGAAGATGTGGATGCCCCATCCCTGGAAGTGTTCAAAGCTGGTTGGTTGGGGACCTGCTCTAGTGGAAGGTGTCCACAGCCATGAGTTGGAACTATGATTTTAAAATTCCCTTTCAACCCAAATCGTTCTATGATTCAGTGATTCTATGACCATACATGGGACGGCCACCTAATGACGGACCATGAAGTTACTCAGATGACCAGGATAAAGAGCCTGTCTCCTTTAAGAGCAGCAAGAGAATTGAACACAGTCCAAGGATTTCATCATGAATTCTACAGCATACAGGTAATCTTACAAAAAAACCCACCTGATTTTTCCTTATAATTTCATTTATTCTCTTTCTTACTGTTTTGTTTCATGCGCAGTGGGGCATAATTAGTAATCTGGAAAACCTCATAGATATGTTCACGTTTACTGCCATATTTTTCAGTAAAGTCCTTTAAGGTACTTGCCTTTCTCTAGAAACTCCTTCTATAAAGGCATTTGGGAGAAGGCACATCTCATTTCTACCCACACAAATTCATACACATTTCTGTATCACATAGACACTTGCAGCTTAATCTTAATTTTAGCAGCCACAGAAAATATCTTAGCCAATAATTTATTCTCATTTGTCTTAATTAAAGAAAATATTAGCTCACCCTTTCACAAAGAAAAACTAAAAAAATATGAGAAAAATGTGCACACATGGACAGATTCGGAAGCCATTAATATGCCAACTCAAAATTATACAGGTTTTTGAGATAGTAGAAAAATTTTTACCATTTTAAACAAACAGTGCTGTTAATAATGCACAGTAATGTCACTGCAATGTTTGTTGACTGCTGCCTATAGCTTTAATCTTCTTCAAAAAATATTCTTCTGCTTTTCCCCCCTCCTATCAAAAATTCTTCACTGTGAAATGTAATATTTGTCAGGATCTGTTCTTTTGAGTGATACACTCTCGCTGCAGTGCACATCCCCAACAGCAACCTGCAGCAACTTTGGCTGGGTCTACATGAGCACTCAGAGCAACCAAACAGCTCTGTGGGGCTGTAGCTGATGGCACGAATCTGAAACACGCTAAGCACACGTTTCAGGGGGGGTTGTGTGCTCTTTCCTAAGTTTTCTTTTTCTTTGGGGGACTATCTCTCCTGGGCTGTGTCCGTTATGCATGAAGTGGCTTTTCCAAGAGTATTTCATTTTAGTTTCATCTAAAAGAAAACTGTACTGAGCAAGCTGATGTCTGTGTGCTATGAACCAAAGTGCAGTAAGTAGAGACAACCTGGAGATCTGCTTCAAAAGCACATGAAAACTAAAAGCTCATGTAGGCACATTCAGTGTTTCCCCAAAGGAATACTGAACCTGTCTTCTCTGATTTGCAAGGTCATTTTAGGGAACGCTGCTGAATTGATATGAGTCATGTATTTATAATATCTGCTTTTGTATATACATTCCTTTTAGAAAATGGTGTTTATCTTTTGGGAACGTATACATGAAATCTGCCACAGTTTTTTCTTCCATGAAATATCACTCTAAGTTCTTATACTGTCTCAAAGTTTTCTTAAGTAATGGATCTATTCAGTTCTTTCTGAAGCTTCTGCCTTAGGGCAAAATCAAGTTATTATGGCAAGCAAGTTTGGAGATTGTTGTACTCTTTCAGGTCTTTTCTACCTGTGCTGAGATTTCCTTGGAACACGGCATACATACTGAAATCTTAGAATAAGTAGTATTTGATCATATATTTAAGGATTGTGTTGTAATACAGAGGAACAAGGAACCCTTATTTACAGTAGTTTTTCTGTAACATTTCAGCAGATTGCTTGCAATCTTAATGCTCTAATGAAAGAGTACACCTGAAGCTATATTGATAAGGATTCACAAGGCTATATTCCAATTTGCCCTTGTTTTCTATACAAGTATATATGAGATATACTTTTCAAAAAAATTACTTTATTCAAGGAATAAAAAGCTACGTTTCAGAACTTCTAGACACAGTGCAGACCTGATTTTATAATAACTTCTTTACTATTCCTCCATGGTTGGAAGGAAAATGGCTTTGAGTCTGTGACTATGCAAATCCCTTATTGTCACCTTTGTTTACAGACTTTGAAAATAATTTGGGGCAATAAAATGTCCAGGCTAATCCTTGTTTTGGGTGGCAGGACACTAAGGCTGGAGCTTGCACAGGATCATGGAGGGGCCTCGAGGAGATCAGCCCTTGGTGTCCAGTCTGAGCACACCGCTCTGCACAAAATGCAAGGGACCTGGACTCCTTTGCCAGGAGAAGGTTTGCAGTGAGGGTTTTTGGCTTGGCTTTAGCTGATGTGCAAGGATAAAAAGTCAAAGGAAGTTAGAGCCATAGAACTTTCACTCTTCCCCTGGGTAGAAAAGGAGTACGAACATTGCCCCTCTTCAGAACACGATATATTACATCTGCCTCAGAACACTGAGTTTCCGCACTGCCCTCGAGCAGCAGCATGCACCTCATGCACCCTAGCCTTGTTTTCATTGATTGAAGGCTCTAATGAGACTCATAAAATTGTAATACTGTATCTCATGTACTAATGCTTTAAATATTTTAAAACCAATTATGACAATAAAAATAGCTGGATGTATTTTGAAACTATGATTGCAGAGATAAATCAGTTTCTATCATGTGTCACTCTCTCATTTTAGATTTTAGTTATGAATATTGACAGTTTATGCAACATGATAAAATAATAAGTAAAGAGTTTAGTAATGCTGAGGGAAAATGTAATCTAATAGGGTAATATACAATGTCTTCTAAAGAATTATTTGATAATATTTTAAAATATCACAAATATCTTTTCAAAAAGGACTTCTCTGAGATAATTTTTTATACTAATCAAATACAAAATCACGCTATGGTATTACTGTGAAGGAAATACCTGTTGCATTTCTAGTGAAGACAAAGAAATACTCCTGTGAAAAAGACTGGTGCCATTTTTCACTCCTCTAAGAAATTATTAGCTCCAACCATTCTTTCATAAGGAAGTCATCAAGCTACACATTAAAATCTTGCAATAAACCTTTATGGCGTAGGAAAGATTTTTTTGTACCACAAATCTCGTCTATTTTTCTAAGTACACCAGTAGGCCTAACCAAAAAGGACTCTTCCGCCAAAACTTGTCCTTGTACAAAATGTATTTTCTTTTAAACTTAGTAACCCAGTCTTTGCCTCTTGACAAATGTTTCACTCCTGTCAGTCAGCAAGATGTTTTTAAGTCTTGAGAACAACAGTATACAAATAGTCTTTTTTTTTCCTACTGGAAATTAGAAAATGATAACTTTTTAAAGGTCCCATTAGAACCACTTTGACATGAATAACAGCTGTTAACACTTTGCCATGAGGACAAAACACTCAAGCACCATGACAATAAGTTTATTTCAGAAAAAGGAAGAGTAGAAAAGAAAAAACATCTCTAGCCTTTTCCTGACAGCGGGGAAGGCACTTATGTGCCTAGGTAGCTCAGAAGGCCACATTAGGATATAAGGGTAGCCACCTGCGCAATATGCATATCACAGGACAAATATGAATATGCAAATAGTTGCTCCCAGTCAAAAATCTGCATGATACAATGAATGAAGTTTCTTCACATAAAACACTGTCAAGAAATTCCAAACAGCAAATGATTGAAAAACTCATTTGCAAATAATTTGTGAATAAAATCAGAGTCTAAACACATCAAGAAACTGTTGAGAAATTTGCTTGCTTAGGAGTGTAATCTAAATCTTTATCACATTAGTGGTATTCAAACTACAGCAGCTTCATATATAGTGATTTTGTTTATAAAACATTTCAACTTTCGTATTCATTAAAACAACATAAGAAATGCATGTTCCCTTCACACTGGTGGTAATTTCTCTTGATTTACTCTTTCCTTTCCCCACCTACCAGTGAATTCAGAGAAAACTGAGGTGAGATGTTCTAGCCACATGCATATATTTCGCTAGCTTGAACTTTGAGCTCACTCCAAAAGCTTTTTTTCTCTCCAGTTAGCGGAAAGATTTCTGTCTAAGCTTCCTAACTGCTTAGAAAATCTTCAAGAAAATATAAAGCTTCAGAACTGTGTTCAGAAAAGCTGCTGGTATGCTTAGACAAGGTTTTTGCAAAATTTAAAATTGATACAGGCTCAATGTTTTCTGTTTTAGTTATCATTATAGTACTTTAGCAGAACTTAACATACAGTTTTGTTCCTTCTTTTCTTTCCTAAGAATATTAGAGCTGCTGTTTTGGGAGAAAAACTCTATTTACATCTATCCTCATCGCATGCTTGTGGAAAGGTTTTCTTCTAGCAAATGTTCTTTGAATACATTGAATATACATTTGAAAATATTTTTAATATGTCTTTCCAGTCTGTATTTTGAATAAAGTTTGCTATCCCTGTTGTTCGTACTCTATTAGACATTTCTAGCTGATAATTATCAGCTCTAGCCAATGATTCCTGATGAGGAACCCCTTTCCAAGTTGCAGATGTAGTTCTCTGAAAGGACTGTTCTATACAATCATGTTCTGTCGAAGACATAACTGGTAAGATGGGTTTTTTTCTGCTGTTTCTTTCATTATCTTATCTGGGAGAATTTTGATTTATTAAGAAATATTTGTCCAAGTTCTTCTATAGTTAATACTCGCAAATAGTAGATGCTATCAGAACAATTTTGACATAAACAGATGCAGAAGTGCTGAACCATCAGCTCAACTTGAAGCCTGAGAAAAGCTATAATCTAGCTATGGTTGATTTTTCTTCTGACCACATGCAATTGGTGGTTAATAGATAAGTTTATGGGTGCTTAAAAAAAAAAAAAAGGAGCCCAATAGACAAAGCAAAAAGTACATTTTAGATTGAAAATAATTGGATTAGGATTTTTTTCTAGATTGTAATAATTTTTATCCTTTTTTTATACTTTCTGTAAACTAACAAACTCAGTAATCATCTTCTCTAGCCTTCTACTCCTCTAGAAATTCGACCACATTCAATTCACATATAAACGTATTCTCAATACATTTATAAATAGTCTACTGCTATAGAAAAATTGTTATTGTACATGAAGACCTGTTGAGATGCTAGCAGACTGATGAAACTGCTGCCTGAACAAAAAAGACAAGAGAATAGTCACCTGAGGGCCATGGTGAGCTGCCTGTAAGGGAAAAGATGATGTCTGCATGAGCACTGAGCACCCACAGGTGTCACCCCTGTGGTAGCCCAAGGCCATAGGGAGCCACTGGCTCAGCAGCTCCTTTTCCCTCAGGGATCTTGTGTTTGCAACTGGTTATTATGACATTGCTGCAGCTGCATCATTTCCTGGGCAGATTTTCTCCCTTCCATACCAGAATGTAGCCCCCTATATTACTATTTCAAGCTTTACATACATGTTTCTGTCAGATTAAAAGGCCTATATCTGTTAACAGCATATTAAAAATTTATTTCCTGCTGCAAAAATACTTCAGATGAACCAGAAAAACACAGCAAAATAAAACTCATATTAATGAAACATTGCCTAAAAGCACAAGAGTGACCAGCCAATACCACAGCAGCACACCACAAAGTGTGCAGAACACCATGAAGACCTGGTGTTTCAAGTGAAATCAAGCAGGAGCCATAAAAGTGTCTATACTTAACAATTAATTTCCTGAAGATTTGTTCCCTATTGCAATACCTAGATCTGAAAATGTATTTTAAGTGTCCTTTCATCAGCCGAGTAAGGCTGGAAAAGGAAACTGTGAAAAGTTTCACCAGTCTAAAGGGATTTGACAGCAGTATCATGCATGACATTCATAAAAGATGTATCATTATTCAGTGCATCCTCACAACAACGCTATGTCTGCTATTCAGTACTGCCTTGTTACTCTCTTTGTTACTGCCCTCATTAGACTTTCTTTCTGAGCAAATGGTCAGTTCTGACTGCTTGGCATTCATGCTCTAGTGCTGTTCTTGGCAGTTTTCTTTCCAAGCCTGCCTGTGCCCAAGCTTTGGAAAATCACTCTTACCACTCATGATTGGAGTTAAGAGCTGTTACTAGGACCAACAACTGTGAATTTTTATTGTTAACATAACCCAAACAAGTGTATAAACCTGGAGACAACTTTCAATTTCAGCCTTGTAATGGGTTAAAAACATCAGAAGTTGGTTTCAAAGTAAAGTAATAATCTGTGGCATGAAGACCAAGGAGGACCAAGCATGTCCTCATATCTCAGCTGTGTAATTTATTGCTGTTAAGACGGACCTTCCGTCTTGGACAAGAGGGAAAAATCAATATTAATCCACTCATACTTATAATGGAAGGATGTGGTTGCATAAAGTATCACTGAGTAGTGCAGGACTGCAGCCTGAATTTGAAGACAGATGTTGTAGGTTTGCTATGGAAGCAATAGACCATAACAATGTATCTGATATGGAAAAATCAATCACATTGCTACTAGCTGGAAACTGCTACTCTTTGAGGAAAGAATATAAAGTACTTCAACCAGTTGTTAAAGAGAAGAGGTTTCATAATTATTTAATCAGTTTAGAGGTCAAACAAATTAAAATATCATTTGTCAGTATTTTCTCTGAGATTTGTTTTCAAGAGGTGGGAAGAGGAGGTGAATATTTTCTCAGTGTTCATTGTCTTTATTTAAATGGTGACATACGGAGCTAATGAAAAACACCATCAGCCTAGATGCATTATGTTTTTTTCTCAGCCAGAAACTATGTAAGGTTTTTATTAGGAAAATAGAAAGGACTTTAAAAAAAATTATAACATATAAACATTTCTCTTTTCTTTGAACTGAGAAAGGGTTGTCTCTGAGAATATGTATTGCCAAATAACAAAGAGTAGCTATGAAGTCTTATGGGTTCCAGCGTACAATGGCTGCAGCAGTCTCTCTAGCTGTAATAGTCTTGTTACCATAGCTCCTATTGTTTAATGTCAATTACCCTTTCTTCTATTAAAAAAAATAAACAAACAAACTGCCCTTGTTAGATAGCTGTGTAACCTAGCCATTTTAGTCATGGCAAGCCAAGTGTCAGTGGCAGTATTTACCTTGGATGACCTCTTCTGAGGGGTTGGAAATACCTCCAAGAAGAGCAAGGAAAGGACTCTGCATTTATAAGCACACTTAATCAACTATGTGAGATAAAAAACAGACCTTAGTCTATTTGTGAGTTATGCTTTCTGGCTCATAGTACAAATAATGTTAATATCAATAGTGATGGCAGTAATATGCAATTTAATGGAACTCAACAGTTAGCGACCTTGTTCAAGATGATTTTCAGAAAGTTCTTCTGTAATAATGCTGAGGCTGAATTACAAATTATAAGAATTAAAAATAGCTACTTAAACTATAGCAGTCCTGGGAATAGGTTGAAGGTCATAGAATCATAGACGGTTGGAAAAGACCTCCAAGATCATCGAGTCCAGCCTTGGCCCAAACACCACCATATCAACCAAACCATAACACATACTGCCATAACCATAACACATTTGTTTCTTGAACAGTCCATTCCAATGCTTAACCACCCTTTCTGTGAAGAAATTCTTCCTCAATGTCCAAACTGAACCTCCCCAGCACAGCCTGAGTCTCTGTCATCTCCTCCTGTCACTTGATGCCTGGGAAAAGAGGCTAATCCCCACATGGCTGCAACACCCTTTCAGGGAGTTGTAGAAAGTAAGCGTCCCCTGAGCCTTCTTTTCTCCAGCATAAACTGCCCCGATCAGACTTGATCTGTTCCTCATCAGACTTGTTCTTGAGACCTTTCCCCAGGTCTCTGGCCCTTCTCTGGACATGCTCCAGCACCCCAGTGTCTTTCTTGTAGTGAGGGGCTCAAAACTGGACACAGCACTTGAGGTGTGGCCTCACCAGTGAAGAGTAGAGGGGGATGGTCACTGCCCTGGTCCTAGTGGCCACAGTATTGCTGATGCAGGCCAGGATGCCATTGGTCTTCCTGGACACCTGGGCACAGCTGACTCATGGTCAGCCACTGTCAACTAGCAGCTCCAGGTCCTTTTCCACCAGGCAGCTTTCCTGCCACTCTGCCCCCAAGCCTGTAGCTCTGCCTGAGGCTTTTGTGACCTAAGGGCAGGACTCAGCCCTTTGCCTTTTTGAACCTCATCCAAGTGGTCTCAGCCATCGATTCAGCCTTCCAGATCCCTCTGCAAAATGTTCCTGCCCTCCAGCAGATCAATTCTTCCTCCCAACTTAGCGTCACCGGTGAAATTAGTAAGGCTGCGCCTGATCCCCTCATCCTGGTTGTTGATAAAGACATTAAACAGGCTGCCCCCAACACTGAGCCTTGGAGAACATGCCTCGTGACTGGCAACCGGCTGGACATAACTCCATTCACCACCTCTCCCTGGGCCTAGCCATCCAGGCTGTCCTTAACCCAGTGAAGCATGCACCTGCCCAAATTGAGGGTTGACAGCTTTCCCAGGAGAATGCTGTGGGTGGCAGCATGGAAGGCCTAGCTGAAGTCTAGGTAGACTACACCCAACCCTTTTCCTCATCCACTAGGCAGGTCACCTGATCATTAGAGGACATCAGGCTGGTCAAGCAGGTTGCCTGCAGATGTCTGAGGGTGGCCCAGCTCTCATTTTCACTAACACAAAAAATTGCAATACTCAAAAGCCGAAGCTGCTTTTGAATATATTTTGATACCAGATAGTGTTCTTGCACAACATAAGATCTTCTTGTGTTAAAATGTTTACATATATGAACCTGGTAATTAGCAAAAGCCTGAGCACAAAGTTACCATTCTTTCTGACTCCTGAAAATAGATTACATCACCCTAGTAGTGATCATACTCTGAAAATTAATCTAAAAGATTAATTATTCATAGTTTATTATCTATGGTGTTCTTTCCACTTTGACTTTTTAGTCAAACAGTCAGAGAGAAGAACATTATCAGCTCACATAGTGTAAACAACCAAAAGAAACTATGACTAACAAGTAATCTCAGTGAACAGATCTTCACTGAGATCTTACTATCCCATGCTTATCTGCAGTCAGACAAGGGAATACATAGATTATTTGTGATTTGCATGATGTTTTAAAAAGGGAGATGGAAGATACAATACTTCAATGTCTTACATTTCTAACCAATTCCAAAAAAGGTTATAATTTCAACATCATTACATGAAACATTCAGTCATGTTACATATATGTGTACATGTCCCATTGAATAGAGGTACATACTGTCCTCCTGTGTGCACTGGATTTTTCCACAGTAAGTTCACTGGCATTTTTCCCACTCTCACTTGTCTCAAACATTTTCACACATTGTGTGATTGAGTGTTTGATCTCAAACTAGATTTCTTTTTTTTTTTTGACATTAATGTGCACTCTTGGTAAAGTGCACTCCACAAACATTGGAAACAATGAATGCAATTAAACAATCAGTCTCCAGTTCTGTTGTAAAGAGGGCTGAAGGGAAAATAGGGTGTGGTATAGAGTCCAACTTTGTACCCTGAAAAAGGTGTCATTGCCACTGATGTCTTGGGAGCTGTGCATGCTTTTCCAGAGACAGTCTGTGTACTCAAATACCTAATGTGTCTGAAGGGCTGAGGCTGGCATCTTTGAAGTGAAATGGAATAATCATGCTTTCTTTGAATAAGTCAGCTAACCAAATGAACATCAACATTTAGGCCCCAACTCTGAAGAAGAAAAGAGGAACAGTACTTCCTTTTCATATAATGACAACCTTTTTCTATTTCTCTAAGAAGCAGGAAGGGCACTCCTCTATAAAAGTTGTTCAAATATTCTTGAATTATGCTCTTTATTATCTGGAGTTGACTGTGCAGAAGAAATATATAAAAATAAGCATGGATTTTCCTGAGATGTTGTAAAGAATGGTCCTCCACCTTTTGGCATTAGCTGAATTTGGATCAGGTGCTGATACACATAAAGGTGCCAGCTTTTCATTTATTTATTACATTTCTTTTTAAACTTATTTATATTTGCTTGCCATGCAGGTTTTTCCTCAAGCTCTTACAAGCTTTATTTATTATTCATTTTCATCCCAGGAAGACAAACTTGAAATATTTATCCACAAGATATTATTTTTTAAAAATACTTTCACAAGTGACAGATATGCTACATGGTTAAATCCTTTCTGAAACAGCCAGCATGATTATCTGCTCCGAAATCTCACTTTAAAAGGGTTAATAATTAAAACATTTTACTCTAAGCCAGGCAAACAGTTAATAGGAGGAAATAGTTACTTGGAGAGAAACTGTGAACTGAACTTCTTTCATTTCAGTAGGCTTTAGCTTTAATTTTGTTGGGTTTTATTGTAGGTCTAAGAAAATTAATCATTTCTGGGAAATGCTAACCACAGCGACAGACCTCGCCATGCTGAATGTTTTACAAGGAAGCTGTTTGGAGCCATAAGCTGCCACCACGAGCAAACAACTGACGGCCAGCAGTGTTTTTGTTAGACTCTGACAAGGGAATCAATAAAAAGACATGGAAAAGGTTCAATCAGAACAGACACCACTAATACGAATGGCCTTTTGGGACCCACGGAAGCGTGGAACTGCTTTTCCATGTTAATTTCTCCTCACTACCCTTGGGGTTATCACCTTCTTTGGCCCCTGTTAATTAAAAACTGCCTCCTGTTAAAGTTCTTTGGCAGACATTTGCCTTGTGTCAACTCATTTTGTTGGCTGCTGAGAGAGGAAATGAAGGGAAGGAAAATTCAGAAACTGCTGCATGAAATGCTGCCAAAATCCTTTCTTGCGACCGCCGCTTGACACAAATCTGCAGATTTCTTTCTCCACCCCTTCAGATACTGAGGCAAACTTACACATGATATTTAAAAGGGCAGATTTTAGACACTCATTATGCAACTGTCTCTTTTTATGAGGATGTGGATATAGTAGTAGCCCTGATAATGACTGTGCAAATAACTGATTTTTCATATGAGTGGCCAAACAATGGACCAAAAAAAAAGCAAAAAAAAAAAATTTGATACAATCAGAAAAACCTATGTGCTATTTTTTCTTTGTTTTCCATCCTGCAAATCTGCTCCTCTGCTCCCACTGCTCCCACATGTCTTCATGGTCATATGATATTTTACCCTTGGGGAAACTTATAATTTCTAGCCAGTTCGTAAGAAAAGTAAGGGCAATTAAATGACATAATTTATAAAAATGGGAGGGAACTGTAGTCACTCTGTTTTACTTAATAGTTCAGTGATTAGAACTTTTGTCCTGGATGGGCTCAATCTCACCTCTGCCTGAAAGTATTTAGATCCCTCTGTTCTAAGAGACCTCAAGGGTATTCAAAGGGGAGAAGCCTTTCAAGTCATAGTGTAGATATTCTCTCCTTGGGCATAAAAAATTAAATACTCATTAGACTGGGGACCCAGCCACAACCACTGAGATTCATTTCCTCTTTCTAGCTCAGTGACCATTTCTTTATTTTATGCAAATGTAGAAGATCTGCAGCCAAAGGGACTGAGGGAGTCCTAGCCAAAACACCCCACAACAATAGGCACACCTACAAGGAAAGGGAATTGTAAGCTCTGATAGAGTTTTGAGGCAGAGAGGAGGTGAAAGCTCCACTCTTGAAGCTTCCAAGGCTGTAGTAGATAAGGCCATGGCTGTCTTGCTGAACCTTGCCTCATCTTTCCCACTCCCTAGGATCCCTAGACCACCCGTGTCCCTATATTGCCTTGGAAATGCCAAGCTGACCAAAATTTTTGAAAGATTTCTCTGCTGGTATCTCAAAATTTCATCTTAAAATATTTGTCTAGAACATTCCTAGGCTATTTTTCCACCTCTCTGGGTTGAGAATTCAGTGAGTCTAAACCCTCCTTTTCCAAGGCAAAGCATCTCCATCACTTTTACTCAATTAATGTTTACACATAGCTATCCTTTAAAGGTTTAACGCACTATGTTTTTGATATCTATAAGACAAATATAATGTATTGTCATTTGACATTTGATACATAAAAACAACATTAATATCAGATTTACACCATCTAAGAACCTGATCTATTGCAATAAATTTTGTAGTTGACATCAGCTGTCCACATCACCCACCCACATAATTTTGCTGAGAGTGTAAAGAAGATAATTCTGGTAAATAATTATTCTCTTCAAATCTTTATTTTTGCATAATCAACATTCTTTAAGTAAGATTCATTATTTTATTTCAGAGGCAACCATGAAAGGGTTTATTGTTAGAAGAAGGAACTGCAATGTCAGAGGTGAGTCAGGTGGCCACAGCTCAGTGGCTGTTAGTCTTGCTATCTATTTTAATGTAAATGACAATTTTTACTCATTCTGCATGAAAAAGATCAGTCAAAATAAGCACCTTCCTGAATCATGGCTAATTTTTAAAATCAAGTCTCCTTTCTTTTTTTTAAATTTCAGTAATTTTCACCTAAAGACACATCACTACCTCCTACTCAGAGATTTTTGATTAAGTTATAGCACTGAGTCCTCGATAAAGGTATGATCTAAACCCTTCCCACACAGTTTTAACACTGACTATTAAGTGACATTTTCAAAGATAACTGCACACATCCATTCTGTAAAACCTGCATGCAAGGGCAAAATAAGCAACTCAGCAAGTAAAATAAGTCTTGTGTCAACGTTACTGCTTTCATTTAAAAACAAACATTTCCCATAACTAAGTTTTTTTCAGTTTCCCAGTTCCTCTTCTGAACACATATTTATACCCATTTTTTGATATGTTGTATTGGGGAAAATCAAGTAGGGTAAAGAAAAAGTATAAACCAGTTTATAAATTAATATAAAAAGAAAAAGCTCTCTGTGGTTTACATTTTCCCAGGTGTGGCTTCACTTCACCTTTGGGGGGAGTAAAGGATTCCACACAATTTTTTTTCTTATTTTCCTTTATTTTTTTTTCAGTGGAAGTGAAAAAGCTCCAGAGAAAAAAGATGGTTTTTGTTCAGAATGAAGAACAATTCTTTTTTCAGTGCCACTGTATGTTGCACATCCAGTGACTGCTGCTTCTTGATTAAAAATATGTTCAACCAAGTAGCTGTGGTAAAATTTCATCTGGCTGAGTGAATTGCTCAAGTGGAACTAGCTGGATTTGGACAAAAGTCTCATGAGGGCTTTTTAAAAGTGATTATAGTGAGCATGCATTACCTCAATCACACAGTATCTGTTCCAGAAGGGAAAGGTCCAGTAGACAGTTGGCATTTTCAAGATAAAATTGGGAGCCATATTTGCTTTGAAATCTCACACAAATGGAAAAAATATTATTGGAGTGACAAGCACAAGGAAATAGCTTTGAGTAGAGATCCTCTTCATCCATCAATGAAAAACAAATGATGGACTCTAGCAAAGTTCTTGAAGACTTGTCAAAATAGCAGAATCAAGTGTTAAAATTCTGTCATGGTATGTTTATGAAAAGGTTGGGAGAATGATAAGGAAGAGGATATGCATTTCCTGAAACACCCGCCCTTGTAAGTATCTACAGATGCAAGGCAGAAAGACAAAACTCTGTGGCTCTTCTGGCTGCAAGGCTGGAGTTGCAGAAACATTCCTGCATTGTCCAAAACCACTTCTGACACAAAGGGCAGAGCCCAATACCATCCCCATACTCAATGCATGATCATCTCCCTTGTCCTATTTTATCCTGAGGCTGAAGAAAAAAGGTTCAAACATATTAAAATATTCTGGCTCTAAATACCATGAGATTTAACTCCCTGTAAAACCCTCTAAATCAAAACTATCAGTACCGAAACAAAACAAGAGCAACAGAAATGAGCCATATATTCATTCATATCTCAGTAAGCTTTGGATTTAGTTTGAGCAGTAGCTAAAAGCTGATGCAGTGTTTATTTAAACTGAATTGCTGCAAACTCTTGAGACATTATATTCAGCCCATGTATTTGTACAATAGAGACCACCGGGGGTTTTTTTGCATCTTAAAACAACCATGTGTTATTAAACTGCTTTACAAAAGCATATACTTTGAAGAAATACGTATGTCTAAAAATTACTTCTATGAAGCCAGAAAAATGCCTGAAAAAGCAGATGGTGAGATTTGACCATGATAGTACTCTTCATTTTATAAATTCTAATACCACAATATCTGCAGCATGAACCACACAGCACAGCCACAAGAACTATTTATCATTTTAAATAAGTGTCTGCAGGCTGCTGTACGTTTTAAATGAATATTCTTAACCACAGCTTGCAAAAGCAAGTAATACATATCACCTGCAATCACACACCAAACCAAGTTAAATGTTTGACATTGCATTCACTACAAGGTAAGTAAATCATTCCGATGTTAATAAACACACCAAAAGCTTTCCCTATTCAGAAAAGTAAATTAGGTTATATTGCCTCTAAATATATGGCAATACTGTATAGGATGAATCCTGTTTCACCTTTTTTTTTTTAGTAAGTTTAATATTTTATTATAGTAGAAGGGCACACAGCAGCTAACTCACCCCCTTCTGACAACCAGTTTCTTTGTCTAATTTCCATTCGTTTCTTTGGCAGCTAAAACACCTTGAAATTACCTTCTGCAGCGTGGAAGAATGATTTTTTTTTCCCCCTAGCTCTGGCTGTCAGAGTGATTAGAATTTTAATTAGTAAAGCAGTGAGGAGGGAGGAAAATCAGGGAGAAAAGCACATGAAAGATTCACTAGAGCAGGGAAGACAAAGAGGCGTCAGAGGCAGCCTCACAGCTTGCTTGTTACAGCAGCAATTGCAGGGCCAAGCTCAGGTCTATAACACTAACACAGCACCATCCTTTAGACCTCTGACAATGTCAGGCTTCTGGGGCATGAGAAAACATTTTTATCAGTTGTCACTCAGAGCAAGACAAGGTTTTTAAAGCACTCCAACTAGGAGCCGCTCCACCACTGGGCTCATTTTGGCACTTTGATCTGCACTGCAGGACTCTAAGCTCAGAACTCAAGCCATGAAGACAGGATTGCCAGTGACACAGAATTTTACCATCCAGCCATTATGACAATTAATATTGTGATTTTGTATCAACATCTGGGCTTTTTATAAAATAAAGGAAGCTTTTAAATGCCAAAAGGCTGATGAAAGAAATAGCAGAAATCCTTCTGTGAACAACGCATTTTATTTTAATTTGAAATTAATTGAAATTAAAATAAATACCATTTTAATAGCAGAAACACCATGACTCGTTGTTCAGCTGTCTGTGATCTGTATGGTCATTTTGTCTCGACACTGTGACTCTGGTGCCCCAGCTCAGCACAGGAGGTAGCACGGACAAGGAGCACAAGCCTGTTCAAGGTTAAGGAGCTGAACACTGAATTTGCATGTGGCTGCATCACACCTAGGCTCTGGGGAGACACAGATGCTCACCCTGGGAGCCTTCACCCAAGATGCCTCCACCCTCTCCTCATTCACCTCTGACATTGCTGCCCGTCTCTCGCTGGCACAGAGCAAAGGGCAACCTGCTAGAGGGGACCCCTGCCTCTCGGGGCTCTGCTCCTCACGAGGTCTGTCAGCCCTATTCCCCACTATTATTGCTATCAGTGTTGTCACTTGTATTATATCAACGCATTCAGCTGACAAGATCAGCACACACTGTGCATGGCAAGGTACATGCACGTACTAAATGCAGGGATGAATGTGTGCTATTATCTATTCAACAGCAGGAGAGCTCAGGAACTGAGGTGCTGAGTGGCAGAACGGGAAATTGAATCCCATTCCAGTGCCTGAACAACAAATTTATTCTTTCTAAACTCATATCCTCTCAACCTAGTCCTTGTACTCAAAGATATTTTAATCAGCTGAGAGCAAAATAATTTTCTGTCTCTATAGGGTCTGATCCTGACTTCCTCACTCACATGACTGATTTCCATCCAGTGAATCTAAGCTTTCAGCAGATAACAACAGAGTAATAACCAGAGCAGATTTAAAATGTTTTAAAAGAGGATTATCAATCTGTGCCACTGATCTCTCAAAACAATTGTGCGTGCTCTCCTATTTCACCAGTTATTGCAAAGGTTAGTCATTCACAGCATTTCCACTAGGAACTGCTAGAAAAATTTGAACACTTTTTTTGACAGGGTTTTTAGTTCTGTTCCACAATCAGCCAAAGCATTATTCTACCTAGAATAGAAGATGAGATTTACAACAGCCAAGCCAGATTTTTGCAGAGGGTCATTGTACAATCTCCAGCAAATTCTCTAGTAGGGGAAAAAATTAGCTTGCTGACCTTTTGTCTGGTAAAATAACACATGACATATTTGTAATTTATGGAAACCAATCCATAGAGAATTTTTGGGTTCAAGTAATTATATCTCAGTGCAAGATCTAAATAAAACTGATGAAAAGGTAATTAGGAAAGTAGTATAACAATATAGATAAATGCCAAAAATGAGGTTCAAAGCACCAATCTTAACTATACAGCTGCAAATACTGGTAAGAAGCCAGTAATTACAGTTAAAGTCAATTGCCAGCTGTTTTAAAGCACATCATTTAAATGAGCATTGCAATTGCTACCTTCCAGTCTTGGCTGCTAAAATAGCAGACAAGAAACAGAAAATTAAAATCCAGACGTTTAAAAATAGCTCACCATTTTTTCCTTTAATTGCTTGTTTGCTCTGAAATCATCTACATTTTATAGTATGTTTAGAGACAAGGAAGATTTTGTGCAATGCTTTTGCCACTATGATGATCTCATCCTAAAATATCACTATGAAAAACATATGTGTTTACAGAAAATCCTAGGAGCTAATGATTGAGGGTTGCCTCCAGCACTCAGTGGACAAAAGAAGAAGAGATAATGGAAGTCGTAAGAAATCACATCTTCCTCTCATCACTTGGCAGATCAGCAAATACACCAAATGATCAGGTGTTCTTGGATGTTCCAACATGTGTAGGAGAATCAGAGATATATTTTCTACTATTTTCAATATTGAACTGAAGCCACCATTTCTGAGTTGTCATCACATCACCAGTAGAAGAAAAATCCCATTTTGGGAATTTAGCAGGAGAAGGAGTCTTACAGCAGAAGAAAGTACAACTTATTCCTGCAGAGGTGGACTCAATCTGTACTTTTACAATGGCAATGGTATTAAGAGTTCCAAAAATAAAAAGGAATTTGATTTACACATTTTCAGATGATCCGTTTCTGCAGTAATTTGTACTGTGTGCTGCCTTAAAAGTTCATTCTGTGCCGTCTTGAATAAAGTCTCTAAATTGGGAAGCTCATCCAAAAAAAATCCTGATTTAGCTCTTAAAGTGCACCACTGAACTGCAATACAAGGCACTCCAGTGACCCAACAGCTGTTGGTAAGTGGTCATAATCACGCTTCTGTATACAGTCTGCATGTTGAGTGATTTAACCATCACACAGACTTAAATTCCAACCCTCCCCTGGTTCCTCAGTCGCACATTTGCATCACTGAAAGGATACCATCACAGGGAAAATGAACATTAGTAAGGTAGAAGCCAGTCCTAGTTAATGATGAAAAACCAACAAATAGTACCAAAGCACTCTATTCAGGAATACCTTTTCACATCACTGAGACAGACTAAGACACTGAGACTCTAAGACATCCCAAGAAAGAAGGAATACACGAATGAAAAGGATGAAAACTATGGGTGATATGGCAGGAATATAAGATTTTAAAAGTTGCCTCAGGAATCTTTTCTGAAAAAAATTTGAATATCCTGCAGAGGGAAATCCCTGGCACATATGTCTTCTTCTCCACTAGCCTGTGCCTTTCCAAGCTTGATATCTTTTTCATTTCAGGCATAGGATGAAGACATTCAAAGAGGGTTAAATTTCAGTAAATGGAAACAGAAGATGCAACCCTAAAAGTCAAATACTGATTCTTACTGGGGTTGTCTTCAAAGCCTTGACAAAGATGGGGAGTACACAAGGACAAGAAATTGAGCAAGAGCTTCTGGATACAGCTACAACAATAAAATGTGTTAAGGCAAACGATGCAGTGTTGGTTCTGAGACTACACACGGTTGCCCTAGAAATATTCGAATATCATGAATAAAATAAGAAGACCCAACCATCAAAATATTCCGAAATTCCAAACCTGGGAGGCAGGAAAAGAAAGAAGAAGGGGAAAGAAAGAAACCAGGGAGGGTAAAAAGCATAAACTAAGTCAAACAGAAATGACATTTCCATGTCAGGATTTTTTCTTTCTTACATGATTTGAAGCTCACAAATCTGAACTCATTGTTTCAAAGGTACAGAGTAACCTAATAAGAGAAAACAAAAAATTAGAGGAAAATGTTAATGACCTACAAAACTCTCTTTTCATGGTATTCCCGACTGAGGATTTTTATTCAAAATGAGGAAATCTCCTCATTTTCCAGTGAAATCTCCAGGGAGGTGTCCTCCCTGAGGCCCCTTTATTGCAGAGCTTTTCAAGACCATGTGTCCCCTCTGCTTGTATCCCTACCTTTTCTATGCAGTGAATCATTTTGACATGTTAGGATAAAACACTGATGTCAATACATACGGGAGGTCTCCCAAAGGCTAATTGAAACCAAGATCATTTAAAATGAAAAGTACTCATTTCTCATACTTATTCCTCTCTGCACAGATATAGCCAGCATAAAATAACTCAAGTTGAGATCATGAATTTTGCAATCCACTTCGTTGAAATACATCTTTACACAGCCTGTCAGAAGATAGGAGACAGATGTTCAGTGTTTTCCACACTGCTCTTCAAATAAACCACATGAGTTTTATGAGTGTTACTCAGTGGGAAAGAAAGTGGCTTAGCCAAACAGCCTGAAAACTACAGAGTAGTCAGATTTCGGTTTGGAAGCTAAACATAGACTCTCTTTTTCTCCTATCAGTTGAAAAAACTTGTCTGGAGAGGATCTGTCAGAAAGAGCCTTTGCTTTGCTTTTCCACCACTTCTCTGTCTCACATGGGATCGCCTGAAAAAACAGTGCCTGAGGGATCTATACTCAGTTTTCTAAACCAAACATAACACAAGCAGAGTTCCTGGGCTGCACATTTGGCTCCTGTAATATAAAATGTGAGAGAACATCCCCTAATGACATTCAAATCACATTCTTTCAATTTTCAAGTGGCAAGTGCTTTTCATTTTTATTCTTAGAAAAGCAATATTCTCACAAAGACTTTGTGTGTTGAACAGCTATGCAAATTCTCTAACATGCCAGCATACTGTTACCCATGTCAGACAAATATCTTTTCTAGAGGGTGGTGAGAAATTATGTGTTCTTACTTTGTGGTTAGATACTGAAGTCCTTACTCAGGAAAAATGGTTACTTAATTAGCACTCAAAATTTACAGAGATTGAGGCCAGAGGGATCATTAGAACTTCTTAAATTTCATCTACTTAGTTTTGAATTGAGCTCATTAACTTATATTTGGTTAGAGCATAATTTATGTTTGCTCTAACTGTATTTCCTGGTAAGTTTTCACTGTGCATACAGTAACATGTTGACAGTTCATGAATGTTCCCAAGAGTTTAACAGCCTCACCTTTAAAAAAAGAAAACTAAATGTCACTTATTTAAAAATTTAACTGATCTGTCTTTGACTTCCAGCCAGTGATCCTTGCTGTCTTCTCTACCAGACATAGCAACGCTTAAAACTTAGTCTTCCCCCTCAGTGAGAATATTTAAGCTGTATCATCAAGTCATCTCTCAATCTCCTTTTGGTGAATTATCACATGAATCTGTATTCCTCAAAAATATTTTTGTTGCTTCTTTTCAGACCTTTTGAATTTTTAAAGAATATTTCTAAAACATACATGCTAGAATTGGGTGCAGTATTCTAAGAGCAGTTTCACTTGCGGTGTTCCTTGCAGATAAAAAGACATTTCTCCTCTCACTTGCTCCCAAGCACAAGAAATGCTTTTGGCAGTAGTATCCTATTGAGACCCCTATCAGAGATACTTACAAAGAAAGGTACTACTGCTTTTTATAAAAATGTCCCATGGTCTTTGCTTCTACATGTGTGACTTCACAGTTGGCTGTTTTTCTAGTGTTTGATCCCGTAAGAGAATCTGATCTCCATGAGATGCAATTTTCTTTCCCCATAGCTGTCAATAAACTTTTGAACCACGTAGACTCCTTGGAAGAAGTGTAAAACAGAGAACGTGACAGCTACTGCAGAGGACTATTATCATCTGACAATAATTCTGAGAGTAGTAGAAGAAATTAATGCCAGTTAAATGTTAAACATAGTGCTTTGAAAGTGATACTCTATGAAGACATGGAGAAGAAGGAAAGGGAACAACATAAATTCCTGCAACCCTCCCCTGAATTCTCCACAGAAACAGATATCATGTTTAGACATATTTCTCTTGTATTTTTGCAATATGCAATATAATTAGCTCGTATCAACAGGGCTTATACCTTGAAGATGGCTCTGTGAAGTCAACCCAGCTGCATACAAATAGGTACCAAGTGCAATTTTGAGGGGCGTTTCCAAAGGAGTGACATCAATAAGGGTTCATATGGGATATTTGTTCTTTTCTGGAGTGGCTGCAACAACCAGAAAATGAACATACATATCATCTATGATGTGCTGTGGACTTCGCGTCTTCGCAAACAATACTGCACTCTCTTCACAACCAGCAGAATTTTCATTGTTCCTATGTGAATCATGAAAAACAAAATCAAAGATAATGCTATGTACCTGTGGTAAAAGAGAAGATGAGGTTCACAAGCATTGGTCAGCAAAGGGCTAAATAAATGAGGGGAAACACCTAGGGTAAAAGAAACAAATGGAAAAGTCCCATGGTCAGTCCCAATAGCATAACGGTGTGACACATTGGAGGATGCATGAGTTTGGATGCAATAGTTTGACAACTGTCTTTGTACACACTTAAATAGAAGGATATTGCTAAGGCAAATGAGCTGTGTGAACCTTTCCTGAAACATTCATATTTTCCTACTAACAAAAGGAATGATGAATTTTCTTCTCTGAGCTTAAGTCCTACAGGCTCCACAGCCAGCAGACTAGGGGTAGGAAGGATAGTGTCTTGCTCACTTATGCTGCTGTGCAAATAAATGAGAATTGCAATGTCATGGGCAGAATGAGAGTTTCAGACTAACTTTATCAGAAAAGCCCTTCTGCTGAGACACGAGTTGCAGAAAGAACTCCCTTGCTTTCTAAACTCCTCCTCAGAGAGCAGCCTAGGTGCAACTGGATACAATTTTAGCCCCAGACTGTCAACAGCTTAAGTCTAAGGAATTCCAGAGATGTGTTTGAACCTTTCTACAACTTTCTCACGCAGGATTAAGGATGGCAAACCAGATATATTTATATAAATATTTATTATGATAGTGATTTGGCAAAAATAACTTAATCAGAATTATTTACTACAAAATGTAGGAGCTATATCTACTAGTATAGTATAATGCACAATTTTGAAGCAATATTGAAGCAATTATATTAAAGCAATATTATTAAAGCTAGTAAAAACAATTGTTAAATAGAGATTGATGTTACTTATATACTAATGACTGTGCACAAGTCACAAGAAGTAATCTTGAGGGGCATCCCCACTCAAGGAAAGAATCTTCACACACACTCCAAGGGGTATGTTAGAAAATCCTACTTTTAAAGGGTGGGATTGGACTTTTATAGTATAAAGTGATTGACTGTCAGTCAGATGTCTCCAGGCCAGCTGTCTCAGCTCAGCAGCTTTAGGTAAGTTATTTGTAGTGTCTCTTATTTCTTCCTTGTCCCATGTACTTTACCACATCTGCCACATCTTCATCTCACTATCAGGATGTTTAACTTTGGGATTGATGTGTCAGATCGGTTTCAATCTGAAGCATTGTTCAATTTCAAAAGCAGCATAATGTCCCCCTCTACATTCACCACTGGTAGCCTTGAAAATAGGGCTCTGTTCAACTTGTTTTACCCTATTCTAGGCAGAGCATCTTGCTACATGCAAAGTCATATTTTGTACTTGAGGAATTTTTTTTTTTTTGGTAACACAGTGAGCTACATCCTCCTTAGGGAGAACAGAGGGGTTTACAGAGCATTGTGAAGCAGCAGGCAGCAGCACTGTATGACCCCTGCAGCAAGCAGAAACCACTCTGGATCTTATATTTATCTTTTATTTGTCTTGAAGCTCTGGCAGCATCTCAGTTCCTTCTAAATGGAAACCACAGTCAGTATTGAATTTCAGTCTTATACCCTCATCCCAGAAGTACTAGTCTCCTGCTGATCCAGTATGAAGACAAGAGAACAAAAAAATGTAATGTGCTTTTGGAAAATTTCAGTCTTATAATGCTAGTCTTAACTGCGAGAGAAAAGCCATCAAACTTCCATCTGAAAATGTGCTAAAAGAGCCTGTGCTGCGTAACGTGTGAGAAGTGACTGGGTCCCTTGATCTGTTTTGATGGGTCATCTCTGAGTTTTCTGCCATGAAAAACATGTGAAAAGAAACTGAAAGAGACTCAAGAGTTGAGTTCTTTAAATCATTCCTGGTTAACGGCATAGGATACCTCACAGAGATTTTGTTAAAAACTAAACCCATTTAACCAGAAATAATTGCAAGGAACAAATTTGCAAATATTCATAAAGATGGCAGTGAAACAAAACAAAGTATGGCTCTTTATGAAATAAACATGCATGTCTCAGTCTCTGGCACTGTTTGGGAAATTATAAATGTATCGTCACAGTGACAGCAAATGACTCATTGTTTTTGAGACTTACATAAAAAAAACAGGGACCAGATGCTTGCCAAGAGGGTTAAGAATGCCACATTTTTATGCAGCTCAAATGTAAGTCACTTGCAATTATATACGTATGTTTTCCATTTGATAGTGCCAACATACTGAGAGGGGGCCAAAGCAGATTTAGTAGGCACCAACACACAGCACACTCTCTACAGAAGAGCAACGGAAGATTTAGGTTTCAATCGCTGAACACAGTTGTTAAAGCTTTTGGTTTTCAATTGATTAATCAGTTTGATATGACAAAATGCAGAGATACTGTAGCACTCCCAGAGTACTGTACATTCAGCAGGATACATGAAAGGGTCAACTGAACTGAATAAAGCAATATTTTTACATTGGCACAACACTACAAGACAGGTATGGATGATATTTAGCTTTTTAGCATGCACCAAGAAAAAACTGTGAGAAACACTTCCATTAGTGTAGCACATTGCAGACCATTTTTCCTCCCTCCTTCTGTGGCTAACATGTTTATTCTGAAGAAACTAAGGTTTGTGCAGCTGTCTCCACAGTTGCAGTCATCAGAAAATGAAAAGGGCGAGTTGGACAAGCAGTACAACTTGACTGAGTAGGTGGGCTATGAGCAATTCCAATTTATCAAAGCTGGCTTCATCTGCTCGCCCTTCTTTTCTTCAGCACACTCCTCCATCTGCTTTACTAGTGAAATCAACCTTCCCCCGCATCTCCTCATTTTCCCTTTCCACCTTCTCCAAATCTGCAGCTGCAACAATCCCCTTCTGATGTTTTCCTTCTTACCAGCCGCTCAGTTCTGTGACCCAGATCATCTAATCTCTAGTATCTCTTTTTTTTCTTGGTTTTAGGACTGAAAAAGGAGAATACTTCTCAACTCAGCAGCTAAGTTAGGGGGTCAGGCAAACCTTGTGTGCCCTCTTTGGCTATCCAGACTCCTCAGCAGCAGTATTTTGTAAAAACTTGTAAAAACAAGTTGTGTTTTAGCTATCGGTACACCAAACCCCCTGGCTGCTGGTGACAGACTTCCACCAGGATGTAGGTCAGAGCCGATGTTGGTAAAGGTCTGAGCTACCATTGTAAAGGTACACAAGGATCTGCCAAGACACAGGAATGACTCATGCAAAAAAGTGATGGGACCTTCACTTCCTTATTGTAGAAAAATCTTGCTCTGGGGCTTCAATGTGCATTTTATAGCTGGAAGAGGAAAAGAAGACAGATTACATATCAGTCGAAACATTGGTAAAGTGGTCAATTTTATAGACTACAAGGATAGGTAATTCAGTTTCCAAAAGAACAGCAGGTAGCAGAAAGAGCTATCAAACAGTCACTGATGGTAGTTACCATTCAAACTACAATCCTGGTCTTTACCATCCCTCAGAGAAGTACTCACAGGACATTTTAAACCCTAAACTGTGCCTATCTCACACCTCTGAATCTGGCACCAAATAACCAACTCCCAGTAAGAAATGAAAAATAAAGCCAACAGCGAGCTGCCTAACTGAATTCTTGGGACAATGAAGTGTGAACACGTGCGATGATGTGTTAAACAGCATGTGGCAAAAATGCCTATGCTTGCTAATGAGATGACAGTTCCTTGTTATGCAAACTGTCCTAGTAAAATCATCTTTGCCTGCTACCTATGCCCTTGGGCTCACATCCAATCAACCTGAGAGCTGCAACATGTCATTCAAAATGACATTCATCAGTATAGACAACTATGTGAGACCTATATGCACAGAAATCCCCAATACTCGCTACCATTAGGATAAATGGAGCATTTCATCAGAGTAAGTTTGGAATGTGCAAGCTTTCCTAGCCAAAAAGGATTGGGACTGATGAGAATTGCAAGCTCCACTAGTGGGAAATATAGACTAATTAAAATAAAATCTCCATTCAGTGTATTTCTGTAGCTTGAAATAACACTGATCTTTTCAAATGAAGTGAGTGCTAATAAATTTTTTTATTAAATTGTGATGAGCTAAAAGAGAAGTGGTACCATATGGGTTTGTCTGTGATTTTTCTCCCAGAATATAGTCCTTTTTTTTATTTATTACAGAGAGAAAGAAAAGGAGGCAGGAAAGGAAGAGTAATCATCCTATAATTATTCCTCTTGATTTTTTTTCATGAAGAGTATTATGCCTTTTGCAGCTTACAGAAAAGAGAAAGAAATTAAAATCTATTGCCAATACATATATTAACATATCAACAACTGAAAGGATTGAAATCAATAAAGGAGGATGATACATTAACCTTTAGTGAACCAGAGTTCAAGATGAAGACTGATGGAGTGCTACTGTGTTTGATCAGCTCGTTTAAGCCAGTATGCAACGTAAGTTAATTGGCTGTTTTAAAGTAGTGCACAGAGATTTTCATGGCTTAAAAAGATTTTATTTTCATTATTATTATTATTGCAGCAAACTTAAATTTTCCTTATATTGTTTCCATGTCCTCTTCCTGTGAGTAACAATACAGAAGGTACATTGTGCTACAACATATGCTCTAAATCACAATCACTTTTCAGGCTCATTTTCCATCTCTTTTTTTTACTCAATTTGCCTGCTTTTGTAAAAAGGAAAGGAATGAGGAGAATTCACACACATTAAATAAATCACAACATACAACCACATAAAGCCCAGCATACATGAACACTGGATAATTCAAGGAAAAGAAATTTCTGGCAAAATGCTACCTGGAAATGTTGTCTTCCCTAGCAAGGAAGGAAGGCAATTTATATTCAGTGTTAATGACAATAATATGCAAAAATACGATGTCTACTGAATTGAAAATAATTCCTCTTAGCCTTTAGCCAAAAGGAGGATATTCATGGCATGTTCTGAAAGAAATGGAATATATTCAAATTAATTATGAGAAGACTGAAGATGATATGCAGAAAGAGACACTTTTTCCCAAGTCTTTTGAAAACATTTCAGTTCTTTACAACAAATTTGTACCACTTCAGCAAAGCCTTACTAATGCTAATGACTCATAACGGGAAATATATACAAATAGATACCAAAGTATTATGGTAAAGTATATTTCTCATTCATATTTAAGACTAAATACTGTCACTGGAACAATGTAGTTTGCTTAACATTATACTCATTGCTTTCTGTGACGGCTCTTGTTTTCTAGATTATAGGGTGAAATAACTCACAGATTAGCAATTATTTACAGTGTTGTACAACTATGATTATTTTTAAAGGGAGGGAAGTACTTAAACACATGCTTGCACTCAGAACAAAATATAATCCTATCTTTCTGAACTCGAGTTGACCTGTATGGGTGTGCTGACACAACATAATTATGACGAACAACCTCATTATACAAGAAGGAAATCTTCCTGTGGCTGTGCTGTTTTAGCAAATATCTGTACAATATCAATTGGGCAAATACAGTCTACAATGAAAAAGAAAAGTTATAATAATATTTCATTAGGATCAATAACTGTTTTATTATTCATAATGCATGAAGTGCTAAGATTAAGAAATTGTGTAGTAAATTTAGTGCTCTGTCACTTAATACAATATGATTTTACAATATAGCTAATGTGCACAAAGCATTGAAATATAGAATATCGACACATATGAGATTTATGATAAATTTAAGATAGGAATGAATGTAGGCTAAGTCTTCATGTTGCTCAGCTGGGGTCAAGAAAATCAATATTGTTCATAATGTGTCTGTGACACAGAAGCTTAAATGAGAAACCTTCTGAATAAAAAGATACACTTCTCTATTCACCCTTAGCTTTTTTTTCCCTAACAGACATCTCTTTTGAAATCTAAGGTATCTGAGAAAAATTACTAAAACATGTTTAATCTCTCTAATGGATACAGTATGGCTACTATTAAGATCAATTAAGAAAGGTAATAACTCCTTGAAAACTATTTTATTTTCAATTTACTTCAAATTCCCTATTTGACTTCCAGATTTAAACATAAAATACCAGAAGAAACAGAGATCTGAAATAAATACAAATTTATGTCCCTAAAACACAAGCAGAAAGCAGAAACTTGGACAGCTGTGCTTCATCTTTTCCTTCTGTAGAACCATCCTACCTTTCCCACAGGTGTCAAACAGATTAAAAAATTGGAGAGAATGTAGGTGGTGAGATTAGGTTGCAAGACTGCCCAACACTAGCACAACCTCTGTCCAATAGGACAAATTTTCAAAATAAATTTATTTTGTAACACCCTATGACTTTGTAGCTCCACTAGGACCCTAGATCTATTGATGTTAATACAATCAAATTGGAATTTTCCTGATAATCTGTCAGAAAATAATGAAGTTCTGAAAAGCTTTAAGTTTTTATGAGAAAAATTCTGATTTAACACCTTACAGGGGTCTAAAAAAAAGAGGTAAAAGAACAAGATACATCAGGAAAACATCAGAAACTCTGGATTTCAGTCAGCTTCATAAAATATATAAAATCTGAAAGTTAAGTAACATCAGAAATATTCTGGCATACGCTGAAATATCAGAAAGAACAACCATTAGTCCCACATCTGTAAGAAATATTATCAAAATTAACAACTTAACTGGGAAAAATCAGTTCAAACAGCCTGTCAATGCTCTTATACTTTTATAGGCTGTACATCCAATTCAAGCCACATATTTTCTGAGAGTCTCCATAATTTCAAGACTGCTAAACTTTTTCTCTTCAAAGTGATCCTAAAAATCAAGTCCACATGAAATCCTTTAAAGAGAAAAAAAGACCACAAAAAGTGGTCACTACCATACCATATCATTCTGGAAAGTCTGTGATATTTCCTTACTTTTCTTTATATTACTTTTTTTTTTTCATGTCTGTGCCTTGTTTCCATTTAGAATACAGTATTCTTAGGACAGAGACTAGGTTATTTTATTTGTCCACTGTGGAGTCATATTGGTTACTAATAACATTTTAATGTAGGAACAGGAGCTCATTTTACTAAAGTAAAATATTCATAAATAATCAGGAACTTTTCGGTCAAGGATAACATTATTTAAGTTTCTTGCCTATTCTGGTAAACACATTAAAATTCTATGATTAAACTCAGAGGCAAGGGTAACTTTTAACTCTGTAATGAAAGTCTCTATTTCTGCAAGCAGTGTATGCCTCTGACAGGTAATTATAATTTAGGAAGTTAAGTAAAACTCTGTGTATCAATCGTTCTGCCAAAAGTATTCTGGTAAATCTTTGTTCCTTTCATCTGAGAGCCTTGACCCAATCCTGGGAAGTCTATAATATCCTATTCGGTTGGAAGCATAGTGCAAACTCCCATCTGCTTTCACAACAACCTTATATGTCTTGCTTGAGCTTTATTAAAAACATCTCTAAGTATACTGCACCACACAGCAACAAATTTACAATTTGGGGTCATGCAGTTAAGTCATAATAAAGTGATTGGTTTTGACAGTTTCTGTGGTTTCTTTCTCTAAAATGAAGCTCACACTCAAAATATCTTCTATTAATGTGGCTTGGGTTACCACATTTTGAATTTATGCTGGCCTGATATAATTTTTTTCACCACTATTTTCAAGTCATTTCTCAACTCTTTCATATCTCCTTTTTTTTCTTATACCTCCTTTTATGTCCAAGGCATGGGCTAGCTCAGACTTGCCAAGTGCGTTTTTTTACATTTAATTTGGATGAGAATGTGTCCATCAGTGAAGAAACAGAATAATATTCATTAAGTTGGATAACACCCTTTTTGAGCATATGCAACCAAGAGGTACCAAAGACGATGGATGTTTGGAAAAACATCTTTACTGATACTGTTCTCCCATGGCTCAGATGTCAATTCAGAGACAACACTTCCTTCTCAAAATGCACATAATAAAAGTCCAATAAAAACCAGTTCAATTCTCCCACAGAGAGACACCATGACCAAAGAATGGTCGCATGTCAATGGTCCTTGAAAAATTTCCATGTTATTCTCTGATAAACATACATCCAAAAAGGTATCTTCTTTTTTGTATGAGTGATTCTAGTTGGACTTGACTTATGTAGAAAATTGACAACTTGTAAGACAGACAACACCAGAAATCTCATTGTTCATGAGCTAATAATTTAGTCTTCTGCTATATAATTATGATTAGGAACAAATGAAAAATTGCAGATTAATAGATTTCTCAAAATGGAGTGTTGGACATTCGAAAGTATGACCAATTTTCATCCCCATCTCCTCTGACATAAAAAGATGATGATAAAGTGGATGGAAAGTTTGAACATTCTGTTTTCCCTTTTCATCCTGAAGGTACAATTCATTTAATATTTTTCCTCTTCTCATTTTAAAACTTGGGAAGCATTTCATTTCAGTTAAACTAAACCTTCGAACCAAGAATTAATAACATTGTCATAGAAATAAGTTATCTTTGTCAACATATTTTCATTATTGTTACAGGTTGAATTACAGATGGTTGAATACAAAAGATGAAGGTGAGACTATAACTTTTTTTTCACAGTTTCTATATCAAAATACCATAGAAATAGCTGGAATGTGAAAAAATATCAACCCCAAACACAGAGTGATACAATGCTCGGGAAAATGTTATTTATTCCAAGACAGAAAGTGATACACCATGATGAATAAACTGAATAATGCAGTTATATGACACGGCCAAAAGATTAAGCAGAGTGTTGGAACTGTATTTTGAGGCTGATTTTGGAGAGAAAACAATCTGGCCTGAAGTGCTAAGAAAAATGTTTCGTATTATTGATTCCTTATTTTTTTAAGAAATGGGATTTACTTGGTTTTTTGCTTGCTTTGTTTTGCTTTTTCAAATCAATTTTGCTGCACATTCAGAATTTTTGTGTCTCTCATCCCTTCTTCTCCCAACAAAAATGTATTGTTTTACTTGAAATTTTGGACAGTTATTCAAGTCAAATAGTACTTTCAAGGCACATCCGGACATTGTATGTGATCTGAATTGTGTTGTCAAGAACAAAGGTTCTGGGAGGAATGAGCTCAGAGGTCAAGTAACATGAATGCTGATTTACCCTAAGAAAGGTCACTGGGACTTTTCCTACCTCGCGGTGATTGAAAAAGTGAGGAAAGAAGAACAGCTCAATACTTCGTAATTTTACAGAGTTTAATATTCCGCTACTGAAGATCCTGGTCATAAGATTTCTCTGAAAATTCATACTAACACAACAAAAAACCAGTTAGTACACCTGCCAATGGTATAGATAATGATGGTTAAGATGATAAAGAATGTTGTTCCTTTTAATGGTTTTTTCAACATATCTAGTGATATTTGTGCTAGTGTCATGGTACCCATCTCATCATATGTACAAACCTTTAAAGTTTGTCTTTCACCACACACAGCTATCTGCCAGATTAATTAAACATAATGTCTTTGAATATGCTGTGCTTCTTCTCAGGTTCTTTGAGGTGTGGGGCAGGATCACCACTTATTAAAAAAGAACTTGAGGGCATGGTGGTGTGTCAGAAAGCTGTGCTCCTTTTTGCCATTATGTGGCTTTGGTAGAGCCAGCCCTAATTTGAAAGCTCTAGAAACCATAAGCAATCAAAAATCCAAACACTTTTGAATTAAGTATCTTTCATTGTAACATTAAAAAATTAAGAATATTATTCTGTCTCTGTGACGTACCATTCAAGACAAATAATGCTTCTGCTCTGTCGTGAAGCTGTGTGAAACGTAGTTCATGGACTAAACCATGTGTGAAAAAAATCACTGTGTTACCCTGGGATCAGTTTCAGTTTATAGTGAGCTCTCACAATGTTTTCTAGGCAATGAAGCTGAAATGATGGCAAAGGAGGTTGCTCTCTGCAGGCAGGAGTTTGAGTGGAGAGGAGTGCTTACTGAGGCAGGAGAAACAAAAGTCAGTGGCACTAACCAAGTTGTTTCCAGCATGAATCGACCCTCTAAAGAGAAAGCCTGGGTCAAACCAGGAAAATACAAAGATGATATTAGAAAAAATTAAGGAAAAGACTTTGTTCTGATATTCTGTTTCAGAAAGGAGAAGCACAGGAAAAAACTCCAATACTAGTAGATTTCTAAGGACTAGATAACCTCTGTGCCCTTGTATCAAAACATTCTTCTAACTGGACCTAGAAAAAATTATTTTCTTTCCCAAAAAAGGATGAGGAAGATTTCTGAATGAACCTGCCTGGAAGAAGATTCTTCTAAGCATTCTGCGCCACCCTAGAAGTACTTCTGGAAAGTGATGGAAGTTACTGTGCCCACAGAATATGCAGCTTCACCCAAACTGTAGTATAAGAGCAAGAGGATCTTACTATGCACATTGTGTTACATCTTGACAAAGATTGTAGTTTTTATAATAGACTAGATTAGTTTAGATTAGAATAGATTAGATTAGATTAGATTAGATTCATGCAATTTCTTGCAATCTTTTGGGTATAGCCAAATTTCCCATATCAAGAATGAGGTTGTACAACACAGGGAAAAGCAAAGTCATCCACCAGTTTCAACTGGTGGTACCAAATGAAAACAAATAGACCTCAGAGATAGCCACACACAGAAGCAACCTCTAAAAATTGTTAGAAGACAAACAACTATTGTGGGATATAAAATTTACATCAAGCACAAGCACCTGAAACTCCTGTGATACTGACTCCCTCTTACTAAGTTTTTATTCAAGCCTAAAAGACTACTTGTCCCTTTCTTCGTGCTATAAACCAAAAAGGGAGGGGAGGCTGATTAGGGAAACTGATTTGAGGTACCAAATTTCTCTTCAGCATATTAATTAATGCATGACATGTAGGTAAACAAACACTTCATAGGAATCTTTTTTCTTTGTCAGTTTCCAAGTAACACATCACTCCCTTAAAACTCCATTGAAAAGAATTTGGGTTTTGGCTACTTTTTAAATGCAGTTGAGAGGAAATAAATCTATTTACTTATAAATAAGGCAGCTGAATATTTAAGTTGAAAATAGTTATTCATATGCCACTGATGGATAAGATCCATAATAATTTGTCATTCATTGTGGAAAATTCTCAATTAGCATTATGAACGTATTGACGAACTGATCAATCAGTCTCTCACATATATTTATAAACCATAGCAACAATATCAACATTAATTTATTGTTGAAACGTAACTTCAACAAAATCCAAAAATCCATCAGAAACAAGAAAGTTTGCTGCAGTTTTCTTAAATCTAATTTTAAAAATATTGTGGTGATAACAGTGTATTCAAACTTGACTACTGAAACTAACAAACCATATTGCAACTCATTTCTGTCTTAAAAAATCCTAGCTGCTTGGAAAATACCGGGGAAAAAATGTGTTTTACAGAAAATATCCTACAAATAAATTCTTTCAATAATACTGTTTTTATAACTTCTAGAAATGTGTGGCAATAAATAAGACAATTTTTCTGAATAAATAATTTGTTTCAGCCATAAAAAAGTTACTCATTTACATTATTAAATTGGAACTCAGGTTATGCTGATATGGGAACAAAAACATTTTCCAATCTGAAATCTAAATCTATCTCCAAATATTCACTCTATTTTCAGACATCAGCGGATTACATTCTGAGATTATATATCATGTATTTCCATGCTTCACAAGTCACTGTAACAGTAGAAAAGATAAAGAAAAGGTCATAATTTACAAAAATTTTGAAAAAACTGTCTTATGTTTCTTTTCTGACAAATTCGCTATTCACTTGCACTCATCTAATTAGCTCCCTTGACAAAAAGTCTCCCCGTAGCACACCTTAATTTTGTCCTCCCATTAACATCAAAAAGGTAATGTGGAAAAGCAGTTGACCTAGTAGTGGGGTAGAGTTTCACTGAACCCAGAAACAATTCACTGACTACAGCTGTTTACAGCTTGTCCTGGTTTTGGCTTGTCCAGTAGCTGTCATAGTGCCGTGTTTTGGATGCAGGACAAGAATGATGTTGAAAACACACTGATATCTTGGGTTTTGCTAAGTTGTGTTTATTCTAAGTCAAGGACATTTGTGTGTGTGTGTGTGTGTGTGTGTGCATGTGTGTGTGTGTGTGTGTGTCGTGCTCTGTCAGTGAGAAGGTACCAAAAAAGAAATGGAGGGATCTGAGCCAGGACAGGTGACCCAAGCTGACCAAAGGGTTATTTCACATCAAAGAACGTCATGTCCAGTACATTAACTGGGAGGAGTTACTCAGAAGGGCAGCCAGTCAGGGTTCAGAAGGGGGCTCTGGCATCACTCAGGGTGGTGAGCAATTGTATTGTGCACCACTTGTTTGCATGGGCTTTTTTCCTTTTTACCACTATTATTATTATTATTATTATTATTATTATTATTATTATTATTACTACTACTATTATTACTACTACTATTATTACTACTACTATTATTACTACTACTATTATTACTATTATTATTTACCATTATTATTGTATTTTACTTTATTTTCAATTATTAAACTGCTCTTAACTCAACCCACAAATTTTACTTTTGATTGTCCTCCCCATTCCACTGGGGTCAGGGAGGAAGGGAGGGAGGCTGAGTGAGGGCTTAAATCATGACACATCTTCACAACCCCTTTTCTGTATATTTCCATTCCATTGTGAGTGTCAGGCATACAGTAGAAAATACTGAGCAAGCTAAGCCTTTGGGTATGAGCCTTTGGGTAAGCTGTGCAGCATCAAAAAGTTCTAAGAGGTACCACAGAAAAAAATTGGCTCTGACACACAGATACTATGTATGGGACAATGTCTCTTGCTTTATCCAACATCTCCCAGGTGTTCAGCGCTCTGCGAGGTTCCACTTAAATTTCCCATCTGCTATCAGTTCTCAGATGCTTTTGGGCTGTCTAGAAGGAAATTTTTCAACCTTTTTTTCCCAGGTATCTCCAAGATCATGGCTAGTTGGAAGATGACTTTGATTTTCAAATACAAAGCTCTTATAGCAACCACCTCATTTGGTGGAATGATTTTTTAACCACTTTTTCTCAGACAAATGTAAGCCTGGTTTGCTGTTCTGATGTGTACAAAAGAACAGGATAAGCCATAGCCTAGATATCTCCACTTTCTGACTGTGTCTTCCTATCCTCTAATGCCCCTGAGCTTCTAGAAAGCACTTAATTAATTCAGCAACTAATTTTTTACTACTATCATAATTAGGTATTTCATATATATACAATAAAATTAATTTGAATTTATAACAGAATTATCTAGATTGTACTTAAATTGTCTAATAAATATACAAATGGTTAAAATAATCAGATTAACCATTTACATGAATGAGGAAGGCACTTTTTGGGCAAAGAAAACATTGTAGTCAATGGATCCATTAATACATTAAACACTACATCAGGGTTTACATACTAATGCTTCTGCATGAGCATACAAAAATAATGGATTTTAATGAAGAGGTTAAAGTAAACAAAGTAATTTTGAATTAATAAGTTATTTGCCAGAGCCATAAACTAATATGAGATTCAAATACATGGGCCTTCCCATTCCAATATAGAAAAATAATTTGATGTTTCTGATGTGAGGAAGAAACACAACAAACGGCAAGCTTATGGTAACTCAAAGCCGCATTTCCACTTACCTATTTTCCACCATCAGAGAATTAAAGCACAGAAACACAAGACAGATTCAGAAAGCAAATAAATGAGTACAGAGAGACTGCGGAGATATAGGAAAAGCCATCAGGCCAAAAAACAATGCTAAACTACATCGGGTCTCTGTGACTAGAAATATAGAATATCAATGCCAGAATTTAGATGCAATTTAGTCATTTAGGGACCAAAACAAGTGCAGAAGAGTTTAAGAACACCTTCAAGAGAACAGGAAATCTCTCAAAGTATGGACTAAAGAAAGCCTGAAGAACCAAATTTCCTGACAGCACTGTCTTGGAGAGTGCTCTGGTTTCCTGCAGGCAAAGGAGAAGAGAGGTTTTCGACTGACCTCTTGCTCTGGACTCCTAGAGCAAGCCACAGGCTTAGATGTTCACCAAAAATCATTTGCTAAAACACATAAAAGGGCAGCATCTTTTGCTCTCCCAACAAACCCTGCTGGAAGAATACAGCTGATACCAACTGTTTCTCTGCCCCAAATGAATTAAGCACAGTGCCTCAGCAAGCAATGAAGTCGTGCAGGTTGATTCAGTCTCCTCTTTAGTCTTCCCAGACTGTCAGGTTGAACATGGCTCTCTCAAAGTGTTTGAAAGGAATAAACAGTATTTCTAGAAGTTTGCTGGTATTAAGTGGCATTAAGGCCCACAGACATGATATTTTGATTTTCGAATGGAAGACAACAGAAGAAGGTGATCAGAGGCTGTAAAGAGCTTTGGAAAGAAGTACTGGTCAGCAACAAGAAATATAAAAGTTATAGTGGAGAATGAAGCAGGAGAATGTTTAGTGAAAAATTGATATCTGTTGTTTCACACCACTGCTGATGAATCTCAACTGATGGAGTAGAGAAACAGAATTTACTGGGAATGAAAGAGGATATACATATAATACACACATTATATATATATACACACACATATTTCACATATGTGTGCATATATGTATGTATATATCTCCATATCTATCTAAACATACACAATTGCTAGAAGGCAGGATGAAAAATATGAGCAGCGACACTAATACACTACTTCAGGACATTTTGTGGAAAGTTTTATCTATTATAAAACATTTGATATATTTATAATTTTTAAAGAAAGGATTTTTATTTTAAGAATACTACCTAAAATAACTAAAAAGAAATTAAAATGAAACAAAAATTAAAGGAAATGCTGACTTTATTTGGCTGTAATAAGATTAAGCTGTTAGAGAGTGTCCAAAGGAGGGCACGAGGACGGTGAAGGGCCTTGAGGGGAAGCCGTGTGAGGAGGGGCTGAGGGCACTTGGTCTGTTCAGCCTGGAGAAGAGGAGACTGAGGGGAGGCCTCACTGCAGTTACAACTTCCTTGTGAGGGGAAGAGGAGGGGCAGGCACTGATCTGTTCTCTGTGGTGCCAGTAACAGGACCTGAGGGAATGGCCTGAAGTTCTGTCAGGAGAGGTTTAGATTGGATATTAGGAAAAGGTTCTTCACCCAGAGGATGGTTGGGCACTGGAACAGGCTCCCCAGGGCAGTGGTCCCTGCATCAAGCTTGACAGAGTTTGAGAGGCATTTGAACAATGCTCTGGGGCAGATGGTGTGACTCTTGAGGATGGTGCTGTGCAGGGCCTGTTGTCCTCAATGTGACTCCTTTCCAACTTAGCATAATCTCTGATTCTGTGATTCCATGATTCTGTGATTCTGCGACTTGCACATCAAGAACTCAGGACAAAATTGTGGACAATTTTATCCTTAGGACAAAATAACCACAAGACATAAAAACAATCTGAAACTTCAGATCAAGAAAAAATGAGAAATGTCTACAAATGAGAAAATAAATTCAATATTTTCACTTTCTGTTTATGTAGAAGTTCTCTCTTGCAGGTATGATGAAACACTCATTTCTTGCAGCCTAATATCTGATGTCTAGGACAACTCGTTACTCTAGTGTGTTGATCACTCTTTGTATTCCTTAACATCCCAAATTTTGGAAGAATTTCATTTTTTTTTTAAATTCCTGATAAATTTTAAAAATATATTAGTCATATATCCATCTATTTTTGTATTTATATTGAACCCTTTTCCTTCTTTTAACCATATGCCATGCTTAACCAACCATTCAGTAAAGTAGTTTTAAAATCATGACTTTGGAGTACTTTATTTTTGCTGAAACTTGAACCTTCTTTTTCCTGAACCTTGACCTGTCTTGGCTTGTAGCTCCTGCTAAGGGGATTGATGTAAGACTTAACCAGAAAAAATGAAAGTCTAAAACCACTAGTAACAGTTTATTTATAAAATATATATTAAGAATACACATGTTCCTTGGTTCCTGGAAGAAATCTAATGGCTTGTCTGACCTTAGCCAAGAAGTTAGAACAGGTTAACCACTTGATCTAAAGCTCTGTGGAGATGTGTAGCAGGGTATCTAACTTGTAATGTAACAGAGGTTTAAGTATTTCTTCTCAAAAGCAAAATTCTGTTTATCTTTCTCATCCAGACAATTAATATACCCACTCAGTTAAATAAAATCAGCAATACCGATTCTGCATTGCAAATATTGAAACCTATGTGGAAAAGAATTACAGTTAGCAGTGTGATTAGAATCTTACTTAATCAGTTTTATCTGGCATTGCTGTGAAACATTAACACAAATGATTTTGTTCTAAATACATTGCTATGTACTTTATTGTAATAAATGTCAAGTGAAATTATTACTGTTATCTTACAAGAAAGCATACAGACACATGCTTTGTGCCTTGAAGGACTTGTATGTGAGACAGGAAAACATGTAAGTAAAGAACAGCAAAGATTGATAAAAGCTCTAGTCAGGGACAGAGCAAGCAACGAAAGCTTCTTTATCTTCCCAAAGTGATGTCTGCTGATCAGTATTGCTTGTTGATTCTTTGATTTTGAGAAAATCACCTACTACCTCTGCATTACATTGCAGACTGACACAGAGAGTGAGGTACAGTCATTTGTGTATAAGCATGTATCTTTTAGACTCTCCTGGGTGTTTCTTCTTTCCCTGTTGTAGGCAGAAAAACAAATGTACCATTCTCATGTCCAGACAGAATAAAAAAAATCTCACAGTCAATAGTAGCTAAAAATCAGTTCATAATTTTTAACCTACTGAACAGAAAATAAAACAGTGCACTAGACCTTTATAATTCATATACATGATATATATTACACATGATGCCTTACACTACATGGTATCCTCACAGCAGGGCAAGTAAAAAAATGGATTTATGATTAGCGTCATAAATCCCTTTGCAATTGCAATCGGGTGTATAGCACAAGAATTTGCTTTGCACTGTTACCAGAGGTAAAATAAACCCTTGATAAAATTGGTACTTGTTCAGTGATGGTCTGGCCACAGCCAAAAGGTAATGGATCTGCAGGTTCACCTTTATTCTTACAAGAATAATTGTCCAGAAATTATAAAGTGTGATGCAAGACATTCCTTTCTCAAGAGATAACATAGCAGTGCAATCACCAATTAAACTTAAAGTTTCAAATCACTGTTTTAATACACATCTAAGATGAAGCTTTCTTTGGATAGTAATACAAATTAAGTCAACATTAATAGGTATTTTTACAGTTACTGAGTCAGTGCGGTGAATACCGCAGTATAATTAACTAAATCCACAATATTGCCAGAATATCAGATTGATGTCAATTACAAATGTTGTTTGCATTTTCACTTTTGCTTCAATAGTTCATCTGAACATAAAGCTAAGTAAAGTCTTGAAATTTAAAGATACATTTCTTTTTAATTTGATGGATTTTCCTATTGAGCTTTTATTTTACTGTTACGTAATGACAAAACATTTTTGAAAAATGAAACCAGAAGCCATTTCCATTTTAATGATTTTTTATTTGCAATTCATAAAGTAGTACATGAAAGTAAGACTCTGTGAAAAATTAGCCTCACTTAAATCCTAGACAGAAGTTGGAAAGAAGATATAGAATAAGTTTTGCTTAAGAAGGGGAAGAAAAATCAGTTCTCTAAAATTCTACTAAATTCCATATGTTAAAAAAAAATTGTCTTAAAATCAATGTATTGAATACATCATGATAATACAGAATTTTTTTCATGGATAGGCTCTGAAAATCTTGAATGCTGACTGAAAAAGAATTACTCGTTTGAGACAGCTCTATGGAGCTTTCTGTGGAGACCTGTCCCTAAGCATGGGCTCACTGCGCAGTGGAGGAAATCTCCCCATGAAGGAACGGAACTGGGATATTTTCCAGGCTGGCATTCACAGCATTGTTGGCCAAGGCTCAGTCCTCTCAGGAGTGAAAACTCTATTTTGTTTTCTGAAATGAAGGAAAAGCTGGGAGTAAATAGAAAGGCTTTTAAAGGGACTGGCCAAAATCACTGGGTTACTTCACACCCCTCAAAACTAGCACAGAATTCATAACATCCTCCCCTGCTGTTACTATGCCTCCATAACAGCCCTAGGAATCTGCAAAATGTGGACTCTATAAAAATATATTGTTTCGAAAAAAAGAGATCATTAAGAAGCTGTAAGTGGCATGAACTAGTCTTCATGTTGAAAATATGTGTGCATTATAATTTCTGCTATTAAGAAATTTTGCACTGTATCTCAAAATATTCATTATTATTTTCAAATTATAATAAATAACTTAGATGTTTATAAATCAGAATAAAGTTCTTTTTCCACACTGACACATTTCCCACATTTACTAAGCAAGGAACTAGTTCCTGCTCATTTTTATATGCTATCCTTAAACACAAAGAGGATTTGGTAAGATTTTTCACCAAATGGTTTCAACTGGTGTTTCAAATTAATATAATGCTGGAATTTACATCTCTGTTGGTGTATTAATATTCCTAGTGATGGGACAGGACTATTCCACATTCCATATGTAAGCAAAACTCCCAGTGAAGCCACAAAAGCTCTTTCTTTCTAGTCGCAATGGGAAAGAACCAAGTGCCAGAACAAACTCGGAACTAAATCCGCATATTTTATCTGTTACCTGAAGGCAGTAGCACTGGAGGAGAAAATGGGAAACTTCATAGTCAGGAGTGCTATGTGAAACTTTAAAAACTTTCTACTTTCTTCAAGAATGACGCAACAGGACATTTGAATTCTACCTGGCTCTGTGTCATTTTATAATGAAACACTATCTTTTCTAGATGCAGTCATTGCAGTGTTGACAGCAGAATAACACCAATAAGTGGGCAGATGCTGACTCTAGAAAGGACGCAAAGCTCAATGACGTCAGTAAGCCCTACAGGACACTCCAGTCACACTTCAAGTGAACCTAAATTGATTGATGCTATTAGTCTTCTTCCAGCTGTTTGTACGTAGGAAAAGGTTTACTTAGAAAATTTCACTAGGCAATATTATTAATGGTCTTGCAAGTTATATGCAATTGCTCCTATCCTTATGCAGCATGTCAAATCTATTAAAATACTACTGAAATCCTGCTGGAGTAAAGGCTTTAAGGGGACTCTTCTGAAACTTGCATAGGGAGTATCTCCTTCTACAGAAGAAAACTAATACATTGTACAGAAAACTGTTCACTGCATATGTAAAGAATTTCAGCCATTGCCATTATTTTAAAAACACTATATGGCTAGACATACAGTGGACATGTTTAAGTTACAGGTTTTCTCTTTGCAGATTTTAATAATGAATAAATTCTCCCTTGAGTACATGCATTTTTCCACAGAATATAAAATGTTTTCCAAAATCTTTGCCATTTTCACCATTATGCTGCTTTTAGATACATATTACTAACAGAAAGACAGCAATATAATGAAGAGAAAAGAAAGTGTGAATCTGATTCAATTCAGTGAATGAAAGTGGTACAAAACAACTGTATCAGAGTGCAGGGATGTCTATATAACAGGTCTAAATATGATAATTAGGGAGAAATTCATATCTTAATCCTTAATGAAATTTTAACTGTAACTAAAAGAAAGTTCAAACCCCCTTTGTGTTCAGAGGAAAGGGTCCCTGCTGCTCAGACAAAAACATTTTTCCCAATTTTTTGTGCCTTAAACATTCATTTCCCAGTGCAGCCAGCAGAATTAATTTCACCTTTAAAACTACATGCAAAATTACTTTTGGTACAACTTGCTCCGTGTGACTGACTAGATCTGCATATTTAAAAAACTAAAAGGTATGTTCAGCTATAATAACAGCTGTTATGAGTCCTCTATGCACACATATACACAAATTACTCAAACTGAAAAGAGCAAATAAGACCTGTTTGGCAAAAATCAGCATGAAGATAAGTAATGATATTAAAAGTATTTTCTTATTAAATACTTACATACAAAACCTTGCAGTAAAATGTAAAGAGACCATGTACAGCTTGGAAAACACAGGATACATTACCTTTGCCGCGTTTTTATTGTCTGCTTCCAAAGATTTATTTGAAATGTACAGAAATGTTTCCACAATATTTTAAAGTTATAAGAAATCTTTTAAGTATTTAAAAAGTACAAATATCCTAAATTATAAATACAACATTTTCAGTTCCCAATGCCATTACTTGAAATAATTTACCAAAGACACCTGGTATCTTGAGTAAATGCTTGTATTTCATAGGCAGAATGAACTTTAAAAAGCAACTTTATGGTCAGAACATGCATTTACAATTAATTTCATATTTCTCTAGCCCAGTGGAAAAGTTCATCTGAGTTGTAAAAGTAGACATCCTGCTTTCACTGCTCAATTTTCCCTCCCATTTGAATTATTGGGAGAAGTCACTTCCTAAGGCAAATGAGCTCAGATTATGATTTCTTCACAATTTTAGTTTTCTGGAGGAGTGCATGCAGTCCTTCCTTCAGAGCAAGTTTCCAGCTAATCCCTGGTTGTCATAGATCCATGTTTCATTTATTCCAGCATTGAATTGCATTGTTATGACATAATTGTCCACTTTGACCCAGACTCCATTTTGACTCAAGAACACAGATAATAAGTTAAGGTTGAGTAACACAGCTTACCTTCAAATCACCATTAGTGCTTACCTCCAAAGTCCTTTAGTGAGAGTGACACTGTAGATCCTTCTGTAATATTTTAAAAAGCAAGAAGGTTCTGGGACTTGTTCTAAAATGTTCAATACGATCATCCAGACACTTTTTTCTGTTTTGTACTACTCAATACAGAAAAAAATGTCAATAAACCAGAGTCATCTCAGCAGAAAGACACTGAGGTGGCTGGGGAGAAGGCACTTGTCCTGTGAGGAGAGGCTGGAGAACCAGAACTGGTTCTTTCTGGAGAAGGGGCAGCTCCAGGGGCACCTAAAAGCAGCCTCCAGTGTGCACAATGCTTTTTGGGGGAGCTGGAGCTAGGCTCTTCTCAGCAGGGCACGGGGGGGCTGGGGGCTTGAGAAGTAGGAATTTGCCATAAGAAATGCTTTCCTTAGACTAATTAATGATAAAAATTGTTTGAAGTACTGATTTGGACTAATTTTACTTTAGAGAGATTTTTGTGACTTCTATTTTATGAACTGTGGAAATAATTTTCAGAAAATCCTCTAGATCAAGACTTATGAAAGATTATTGACAATAAGACTCTATAAATGTATATAATATTTTAAAATGTGCATTTGTATATTTTGTCAAAAAAGAAAACAAAACTTTTCTATGTGGCAGTCTGGGGAATATATGAAATGACAAAATCCCTACTTTCTAGATAACTGAAAATATTAGAACAACAATAAAACTAAAACATAACAAAAATAATATGAAAAAAATATTGTAGAATAGAATATATTCAGTTGGAAGAGACCTACAGTAATCACATAGTTCAACTCTCTGATCAGTTCAGGGCTGAAAACTTTAAATCATGTTATCAAGGACCCTATATAAATGCATCTTTGACAGGAACTTTTAAAAAAGCAATCAGCAGGTTAAATTTGGGATGAATTTTAAGATGAATGTCAAGAAAACCAAGTTCATTTGGACTGAACAAAGACACAGTACATCTCCACTGAGATCATTAAAAAATTGCTTCTAAATCCAGTTAAGGCAGATTCATTTCTCTGGACAAGAGGTGGCTGTGATCCTTCTGCTTAGGACTTTAAACCCCACACCAGAAAACAGCGTTCATTGGCAGAGATTTCCCTAAATGGCTGATGATGTTTTTAGTTTTGCATCTGAACCTCACACATCAGAGAATTTGAAGACAGAAAAATAACTCCTATGGTAACTTGTGTTTGGGAGGTAAACAGCAAACTAGCCTGCTACAGACTCTTTTAAAGAAAGTTCACGGAAAAATAAGTTGAAGAAAAAAATGACAGATATTTTTCATGGAATTCATTGCTATCAAAAATGCAAAATAACTTCACAATTTTGTCCTGTAAACCTGATAGAGTTTGCTACTTCTAGCTTGACTTTCCAGAAAGCTAGCAATATTTATCTCCAAGATTAAAAAAAAATACTGATGTCTGTAACTTGAAGGATTTGTCTCTACCCTGACAAGTATACAATTCAGACTCTTCTACTAAATAGTGTTATGGTTGGTTCTAATAGCTTGTGCACATACCACAGAAATCTCTCATAATAAAAGATATTGTATTCACCGCATGTGACTGCTGTAGATTCAATCACAAGCCCATTTACAAATGTCTTCCCTGAGCAGCTGTAAAATTAGGTCAGCCGAGCACTTACGACAAGCTACATCAGTCACGCAGAACTTCAGCTGCTTCTCACCACAAATCAGATTTACTTAACTTCGTCATGTAGAAGCAGCATTTGATAAATACGAGGTTTGGTGTTAACATGGCTTAAAATAGCCAGCCATAATTAATGTCAGCTTGTCGTTAAAAACATTGTTACTGATTACTCTTAAAGATAGTGCTTTTAATACACTTAATCAAGATAAGACCCATTAAAAGCTATCAGAATTTTCCCTCACTGCTTTGGTTCAGCAGCAGACACTGCTAACTTACAAGATCTTTTCCTTTTCAAACTATTGAAGTGTTAAGCAAAAGACCTCTGGGTTTGACGACAGTGGCTTAGCAATCAAAATTATAAATACGCACATTATCTGGCCATGTTTACAAATGACTGCAGTGGTCCTTTTTAACACTGAGAGGCCACCATGTGTTGCAGTCACTGTTTGTGAATCTGTCTCCCTGATTAGTTGGTGCTCTCTGTAATAACCCTGGTAGCACTGAACATATGTCGTGGGAAAATCCTGTCAAGCAAAAAGCTAAGCTAATCTCATCTATCTTTGTCACTTTTAATACATATGCTTACTTTTTCAGCTTCCTTTTTTTTTTTTTTTACAGGACAGTGGTAGATTTAAATCATAGCACTTCTTCAAGCATTTTTACACCTGAATAAAATATCCTTTTGAACTTAAAATAACATTAATGGAGTCATTATAGAATGACCACTCTTGTTGCCCAATTTAAATTCAAGGCATAGACCAGGACAGATAATCATTAGCCATACTTAATTAAACAAGGCACATGTAACTGAGACACTGAGCTAGAAAGCAAAATGTGGTTTGCTACACACACCAATATCATCGTGTATGTACATACCAAAGCATTTGTTGAAATTTACTATATCATGTCAAAAGAAGTTCAATATTTGCATCTGAATACTAGTTCGTTTTTGTTTTCCCTTAAAGTTACAAACATCAAAGAACTTTCAATGATGCAGTTATTGCTGATATGTATGTAACCTGGAAATCATATGCAGAGATAGACAGAATGGAGACTTGTAATAAAATGCTGCCACAATTTTGATTTTTTTTTTGCACAGGTGTAGCATCTCAGATACAATATATATTTTATGTAGAAAAATTACCTTTTCTTAAAGTTAATAACATTTTTTACACAGAAAATATTTTTCACACGGAAACCATTTTTCAGTAGTTCCTTTGTTAAAACATCATCATAAATAATACCACATCTCCTGACTTTATAATAAGCAAAAAGGACAATTATACAGTAATGCATCGAATACACAAGTTCATTCATGTGTAACAGCCACTGCCATGTTATACTGAATCATCTGGCAGGGTCAACATTCTTCTAAATTAATTACAGACATTTAGCAATAACAATAAGTGTAGTAGCCTACAATGTACTTTGCTCTGCCTGTGCTGCCTGCATGGAAATGTTGCTGTTTCAGATGGCTGTTATGCAATTCATTTCTGAACACACAGCTTACACTTTACTAAGCTCTTATTATTCAAGTCATGCTTACAATTCATGAGAGACTGAGCTAAGACGAGCAGACCCATACTCAACACTGATTTTATAATGCAGCTCAAGCCAAATGTCAATAATTAGTGTATAAGGAAAAAATCTAACATCCTCTGCTCTTCTAGAGCTGCTAAATTCTATAAGCAACTAAATGTACAGCAGATGTTAAATGTGATTAGAGTGCTTGCTCACTGCTAATGTTTGTCAGTAAAGAGAATCTTATGAAAAGCTAAGATACAAAACAAGTGCAGGGAATTACTCATCTGTAAATCTCTCTCCCCTCCCCCTTACACCAGAGAGATCGCATTTGATAGAGTTCCTGCCTTGTTTTACACTGGAAGTAGGAGGGGCTGGAGTAGGAGCCTATCACTTAAATTTTTCAAAATTATTTTTAAAATAAAAAAAACTTAAAATGAAAAATCAGACTGGCCTAAGATTTTTCAGAAAGCATTCTAAGTATGCTGTCAAACAAACAAAAATATTTATTTAGAACCATCTGGACCCAATCCTGTACATGGTGCTCTAGGATGACCCTGCTTGAGCAGGGAGCTTGGACCAGACAACCCACTGCAATCCCTTCCAAAATAATCATTCTGTAACTCTGTGATTCTGTGAAATCCTAATTAGAATTTGCATAAAACCACTCAAACAGGAATTATCATTTAATTTTTGGTAACAGATAGGCCAGAATTTGGTGAATATCTTAGCATGCAGCATCACTCCTCAGAGCTCTTTTGAAGATGCCATGCCCTCAGCCTCAGTTTTGCCGATGTATCCAGGTGACTTTTTTGGTGTGAAATCATCTCACATCTCGAGTATGGACTGGGATGCATAGTTCATACTGGAGAAAACTCGCATGGGGTAGTTACACGAAAGTCGAGTCACTCAGTGCTCACAGGCTACCCAGACACACAGAGTTTAAGAAAATATGGGACCTTTATGTAAATAATGCCCAAGGAAAAATTGAATCTGTGTTCACAGAGCCTACTCTGTGTTTTTTATACACACTTGTGCTATGTCTGACAGCTTTCAAAAGAACCCCATGTTTTTCCAGCCTCCTATCCCATTGTATAAAATAAGCTTCACAGCTTTTTGCTTTTCTCCAGATGAAGGTAATTAGTTGAGAATTATTCACAGGCATACTTATGTTACTCTGTTTATCTACTCCACTACAACAAAACCAAAATTCTTCCTCTGTGCAGACAAAGCCATAAACAGCCCATTTAAAAAAACCTATATGAAGATCAAGCAGGAAAACTGGAAACTGTGCAACGTAATTAAGAACCATTTTATATTTTTAGTCCTATTTTTATACATATAGAAATTAAGTCACTGAAGCCCACAGCAATAAAGCACAAGGACAGCATAAAATTAGATTTAAACAACCTTTCACAGTACAAGCTGAGCCAAAGACAAGTTTTGTACATATTTTTACAAAAAGGCAGAATTTGACTGTTACAGTAATTTATTCTTCATTATGGAAAAAGTGTCTGTAATGGATGTCACGCAAAGCAAACTGAATGCTCTTTAGGGGAGGATCCTCAGCCTAAATTAATTACTTGGAAAAGCCTGTCCACAAAGACATTCTTGCTGCCTACTGGCAACTTTAATGGCATATCTCAGTCTGATTCCAAAAAAACACACTGAAAGGTCTCCCAAGCTTTACTGATGTGTCAAAAATACAATTATTACTTTTCAGAAGTACATTTCATACATATGGAAAGATGCATCTGAAAATCTTATTTTAGCTTTAATGGCTACAACTAGTGATTACTACCTGTTTGCCAAGGTAATTTCATTGGTCACTTATACCTAAGAAATCATTCTGACATTACTGCATGCATAAATCCTCCATTAAACTTCGTGGAGAAAATTAGAACTTTATTTTTAAAAGAAATATAATTAGGATAAAAATGTAATTGTTTCAACTAGCTTATTTTAGAAAAACCTGCGAAAAAGATCAGGTTATTACCTATATTATTTTAGAGTTACGCATCATTTTAAACTCCAGCATCACAATTTGTTGTTGTTATCACAAGATTACAGTGATTCTCTGTTCATGTAGAGGTGGGATTATATTTCTCACAATTGCCCTATTCAGCGAAGTATTAAGTAATCCAAAATGACTTACAAAAATGTAGTCCAATCTACAAATCAAAAGATATAATTCTAATGTGAGAAATGTCTTGAAATGTTCAGAGATCATCCGCTACTCAAGCCTGCTGTCCCCATGGGGATGTCTAAAAATGAACACTGGTTGGAAACGGAATGCAGATCCATTCATTTGTGATCTCATGACTAAAGTACTTTGTAGAAGAACAATTTAAAGTATGAATCATCAATATTTTTGAAAAGTGCACATTATGTATGCCCCATTACCCAATTTAATTATACTTAATTTATTTTATAGATTAACATATTTTTCAGTGTCTCATTCTGTCATAAATTGTGTCTTAAGGAAGTAAAACAGTACCTCTACGACCTTTGGACACCGAAACCACTCTTTCCTTCATAAATGCAGCAGCTTCTCTCATCCTTACTGAAAGGTGGTGTTCAGTTTTATCACCATAGAAGAAAGCATTGGTAGTGCCTATTTTTGACTGCCCTCTCTTAAAAAACATTTAATTTCAAGCAGAATAGTCTTCTATTAGATTAAAGGTAACTGTACAGACTTTTTAATATAATTTTTTTAAGCAACCCTTCCAATATTACATTACATAAATGTTCATGTAATCTTTGGAAGCCTTAGTTACATACTTAATTTCAAACCACTGACAGTTTCTTTAATAAACATTTTCTTTAAAGAGCAGACTGTCTATTTCTCAGCAAGCCTTTCTGCAATTAAACTTGCTAAATAAATAAGAAATATCTCCTAGTACATAAGCTTCATTTTTACTTTAATATCTTGCTACTGCTTTTAGAAGGATTTTTACTAAGGGGGGACTTTACGGGAGAAGACATTAGGATCTAGTAGCTACATGCAAAGTGCAGAAAAAGAAAGAGAAATTTTCAGCTTTTTTTGGGAAAGGAAAATCTGTAATAAAAGGAATACCTTTGCATTTTCAAACTATGCTGTATTTCCTTTCCCCTGCCCCCACCCCAATCCATTTCAAGAACACCTTTGTAGTTTTGCATATCATACAAGTCCTTGTTGAGGGCTGTATCAGACCCAAGCACTGCTTTTCAGGCTGAAAGGATGTTAAACCCTGATTCATGCAAACACTGAGCTTCCTAGAACTTTCCCTCAGGCTCCAAATCCACAAGCCACCACCTATATCTCACAAGGATAAGGAAAATACTTTTCTTAACCTTCCTTCTCCTAGTTTTATTCCGCCCTCATCTATCAGGTGTATATGATGACCTTCATTTGCCTTCATTTCATTCCTTCTCTCCAAATATTGCATACAAGTTGACAACTCATCACAGCATCAAAAGGAAAGGAAAGAATTCGGTTGTTTTTTTTTTTTTGATTGGACAGCCAAAATAGAATGCTAATAGGAGGACAAAAGATAATTTGATACTTGTGACACATAGTGTATATAGTTTTGACTCAAATAGCATGTTTCACACTTGTCAAAAATGATGCTTTTGGGTGTTTCACTTTCTTTTTACAAAGTTTTCAAAGGTTTCATGTGAAGATTTAAAAAATTATCCTAAGTCAAACTGAAGATATTTAACATAACATTTAAAATAACTGTCCAACAAACAAAAATACAAAATGTGCTCATATTTCTATACATGTTTTCAAACAACTGGCAATACTTGCATCCAGGCAGTAAAGATCTTTCATTTTTGACAATGGAAAACTTACAGATGACAATGCAGTAAGCACACTTCTTTTCCTTGCCCTCCACTTACATTTAACAACTCAAACATTCCCCCTCTTATACTGGTTCTTTACAACAGGCAAGAAGATAGAATAAATTGTCTATTGTAAACCACCTTTATTCTTTTGATTTCAAAGTACTCTTCAAAGTACTTGCCCAACTCACCAACATGTTTAAGCTCAGATCAGTTACCCTGCCTGGGGGTTCAGAAGGAAGTGTTGGCAAGTAAGAAAACACGGTAGGAAATGTCTTTGCTAAGGCATAAGCCTTTGAAGTTTCTGATGCACCATTGCTATCTGCTGTCCTTTCTTATAACACTCCTCTTATAAAGACCTTCCTTGCTCTCAACATTTTCCAGACTCCAGTGTCTCTGCTATCCAAATAGTTTAAAAAGTCACAAGGAGTGTACTGAGCACAAACTAATTCGTAGATAATGACAAGTATTTTTACACTATAAGCAATACACATTTAAAATATATGTTAGTATTTTTACTACCCTAGATTCTACTGATATACAAAGGAAGATTGGATAGTGCATGAGTCCCCAGTGCACAGGTTAGAGATACCTTACACCATCACTACAATTAGGAATGATTGGTCTGTTGCATGTATCTGTGATTTTTAACTAGATTCTGCTTTTTTCCCTTCCTCTCTCATTCTCAGAAAGCTTCTCCTGTTCCCCAGTAAACTGGATATGAGTTGAATTTATCTCAAATCTCACTCTGAATAAAGAAACACAAACCAGATTTCCCACAGAATATTTTACCTGGGAGAAGATTCTTGTGAAGTGAAGGTCAGTGAATGTAATGGTCAGAGTCTAACAGGAGAAATTTACACTTGCAGTAAGCTTGTAAAATTAATTAGATCTTGACTATTTTTTCCTCTGCAGCCTACATAAAAAGAGCAGGGATGTGTTCATAGAGTTTGCTATGGCATCCTAGATAGAAGAATTTCTTTCCTCTCTTTCACTGCATCAGATGCATCTTCATTAAACAGCATTCTTTTCTGAACATGTTATTACTTTTTCAGTCATGACAGAAACAGAGGTTGTGCTGTAAAGCTCTATTTTGTGTTTAACAAACCGTATAACCAGACCTGTTATTGTGTGTTCCTCTGTCTTTGAATCTATTCATGTGGAGGCATCCTTGAATTTAAAATTAGAGTAGGAAAGGCGTCTTTTATATTTATTAAAGGCTGTCTTTTCCTTTGGCTTTTTTCACACCCTGTTTTAACAGTGTTAATTCTCAGTAGGGAATTCAGCCACACACAGCAGTGATTTGATTGCAAAACTCAAGGTAAGTCAGAGAACACACTCAAAAAGTTCAGACTAAGAGGTGACCCTAGGAAGACATAGAATTGTAATTTGATGTGGTTGTGTCATGACCAACTGGAGAAGAAATGCTCAGAAGTACCATGCTAATATAAACCATATTTCAAAAATGCTACCATTGTTTGTTGTAAGGACTTGTATTTGCTAAAAGCTTTCCAGACCATGTAAATAACATTTATGAAAGTTTAGCAGAAACAGTGGTTCATTCCCTCTCCCATTTAAAATTATAAAATACACTAAGGAGGTTGGAAAATATTTTCTTTGATCTTAGAGGAATGGAGAACCTCTCCTGTTAAGATGGGCTGAGAATTGGAGCTTCTTAAACCTGGAGAAAAGAAGGTTCCTGGGAGATAACTCAGCACTTTCCAGTACCTGAAGGGTGCTTACAAGAAGTCTGGACAGGGTCTTTTTGCAAGGGTATGTAGTGACAGGATGAGGGGGAAAGACGAAAGGAGGAAATTCTTTACTGTGAGAGTGGTGAAGCTCTGGAACAGGTTGTGCAGAGAAGCTGTGGATGCCCCATCTCTGGAAGTGTCTGGGTTGGATGGGGCTGTGAGCATTCTGGTCTTGTGAGAGGTGCCCATGGCAGGGCAGTTGAAATGAGGTGATCCCTTAAGGTCCCTTCCAACCCAAGCTGTTCTGTGATTCAGTGATTTACAGCACAAGAGAGAATAGGAGACTCCAGGTTTCTGTGCCCATTATTAAATGTTATTACAAAATTATTCATCAGCCTGCTTGAAATCCTACAAAAAAAGTTTCAGTTTAGCCATATGGTGATAGAGGCTGGAAAGATTAAGGAAATTTCACTTAATTCTTGTAGTTAAAGAGAGTTGTTGGAAGACAAAGAGTATCCTAAGAGCTTTAGATTGACGTCAAAACATCATTTTCTCTCACATAATTTTCCCATTGCTTTAAAAACAAATATAATGTTTTATTAACTGATTTAGCTATAATTATTTAAAGTATTTCTAACATTTTTGCTTGCAGTTAAGTCAGATTAAGAAATGTGAACTATAGAAAAGCACTAAAATGTGGAAAGAGAACTGTGATGTTTAAATATTGAACAAACTTTTGTCTCTTACAAAAAAAGGAAAAAATAAAATGTGTGTTGGTTTTCCTTTTGTTCCAGATACCTATTCCAGTTAAATTAAAAAAAAGAATCTTTGCTGTTGCTTCTTGCTTTTGCCATTTCTGATAAACAGCAAAGGAAAAATTATGATCTGTGCTTTTGGAAAACCTCTTTAATTCAGTATTCATTACACATAAAGGTTATTACAGTCACTCTTGTCTGATGGTGGTTGTAATGCAGTTGGGGTGATCTTGCAAATATACCTGTCAATCTCAAAGTCCCAACAAAGTCAGTAACAAAACTATATAGACAGGATAATACATTAAAACAACCATTTTCAAAGTCAAGTTAAAAGGCAGATTCTAGAAACTAATTGTTCTTGAATGTGTATGCATGCAATTGGCTGTTTTTAACAGTGATGTATGTGGAGAAAGCTGTTAGGGATTATTTTCCTCGAAATGAAAATAAGGATAATGCAAAAGTCATCTTTCTGGCAACTCATAACCCCCTTTTTCCGTTTCTACCTCGATAAAATAAAATGTATTGTGCTTAAAAAAAATGTCCTGTTTGATCTAAATGGCAAGGAATTGTATAGAGTTATATCAGTTATACTTTAAAATTAACCACCTCCCCAAAAATATTTCAGGTTTTGTTCCTCCCTTCCACAGTTATTCAACCAACTGCATTCACCTTAATTTAAAAATGTTTGCATATAGTTTTTTTGGTTCCTTTCAATTCATAAAGTCTCATATGAAGCATTTCACTCAGTCTCCCACATCATATTCAATAGTAATAATTACAATATACTTATTTTCTAAAGTACTGAAGGCAGGGAATGAGTTTCCTTGGTGGTTTTTTTCCCACATTTTTCTCTTTTTTTCTTTCTTGTTAGCGTGATTGTCTGTGTGAAACAGCAGAAAGCTTTTCTGAAAGCCTCCCAGTTTTTGACCTGTCTTGAATCTGTCTCACTTGGCTACAGATGGCCTATCAAATCCATCAAGTCCTGATTGGAATAGATTACTAAATTGTTGGAGCACTGGGATTAGACCCATCTGTCTGCAGGAAGCTCTGTAATCATGATGAGAGGTTATTGTTGCCTGGGAGATGAAAAGCAGCAAACCATGCTACGCTAAAGGATCAACCAAGGCTTTCCATAAAGTAAAGGAGATGGAAAAGCAATCCTATTATGCTGAATTCTGTGAACACCAGCAGGGTGCTGTAAATATTCTTGAAATACTGCTTCAATGGACATACATCATTTTAGGATGTTGTTCTGTGAGGAAGAGAGGTTTAAATACAAGCCAAATTTTTCCCTTTCATTGTAAGAGGATGTCATCACAGTTTAAGAGAGCTGGAAACTTTGGTTTCTAAGCTGAATGCCTGCTTGATTGCTAGTAGTCTCAAAGTTGAGCAGCTGAACAAGGGTGAAAGTAGAGGTTGGATCTGTTCTACCTGCAAAATTCAAGTGTAACTAGGCTGTAGAGATATTTGGTAAATGAATTGACCATATTTAATTAATTTCCTAATTCAAAATTTTCTGATTTCTTAAGCTAGATCTCTGAAAATACGAAAAATATAATTGCAGGTAATGCTGAGAGTCTCCTGACTTCATTCTGCTGCATTTTTAGAGTTTTCATCATGTTTCATTTGTTGTCTGAAACAAACAAAAGTTCTTTGAAAGGTTTTCATTGAAAAACCTGAACTATCCTAAGACTTTCAAGCCTTACAAAAATTTCTTTAAAAGTTTGCATGGAACATAAGAAACTCCAGTTCAAGTTTCTGTTGTGCCTTCCCCACCAGGGAGCTCTGGAAGGAAAAGTCATGCCCTTCCACTCATCAGAAGGTATTCAGAGCAAGGGCCCATTCTAGGACAAAAAAATCTCAGGAGTGGGTAAGTTTTCAGAATGGAGTGCCAACAGCATTCACTTGTTTCCTCTCCCTTGCTCTCTGCTTCAGCAATCCCACCAGCCAGAGAGGTCTGATGACCCTCCAACAAAAACTCTCATGTGATTATGATACTTCAATGTTCTCGCACAGTTAATTTAACAGTTCAGGAAAAAAAGGAAAAAAAAAGAGTGCTTTGGGTATTCACACTATTAGTTTTGTTAAGCTTTGTTTCTTAATTTAGGGAATACTTTTTCCCCAAGAGATTATGGATATAAATTCGCATGCTGAATTCTAAGGAAATGTAAAAAGAATGGAAAAAAAAATACACTTACCCTGTTTGTTAAAGTTTTACGTATTCCCTCAGACTCCTCACTCAAAATCTGAGCTTAAGATCACATCTGCTATTATTATTATTTTTCCCTTTCCATTAGTTAGCTCTTCTTTTGAATGAACCTAAAATTTCATGGTTTTTATTTTTACACATTCATGTTTGATATTTGTAGATTCAAAATGTAAAGTATATACAACTTATGTTCTAAGCTTTTAATTTTTTTTTAAAAATTTAAATTGGAACAACATCTCGCCATTTTGGAGTGAGGGATACACAGGGTAAAGAATAACCAATGAACCAAAAATAAATCACAAATGTTTTAGGCAAGAGTTTATTGAGGTGTTGGCATAAGCTGCATAAAAACAATACTTTATTTTTTTTCTCTTTTATAATATAACATGAGTACATGTTCTTTTTACTGGTGAAAAAATCTGTGAGACTCACAAAGAGAAGAAAATTGTCAAATAGCATAGGCTGCTAAGGAAAATGTTACAAATTTCTGTAAATTAAGAAGTTTTAGTCTTCCCTCTGAATGTGCCTGTTGTACTCAGGTCACTTCTTCTGCTGCAGAACACATGTAGGATGGTCAGGAGGACCCTGAAAACTAAATTTTTCTTGTGAAATTGGGAATTTTCTGAATTAGGAAATTTAGAAATACTAAAAAGCTTCCTTTTCTTAGGAAAAAAGCTTTGCATTTTGGCCATGAGAAGATGGACCAAGATGAAGCTAGGGGATGATTCTTGAAATACACAAAAAGGCTGAAGCAGCAGAAAAAATAGAAAGTCTAGCAGTTAAACATCATATTCCCTAAAGTTTTCCAAGAGATTGCAGGCCAAACTTCCAGATAATAATTACTGTCTCTGGAAATTAGAATCTGCAAGTAATACTTCTTCTTCTTCACCTAGAGTACACGAATAATTGTCTTCAATTGTCTTCAGTGAAGACAGTAAAAATTTGTATGTGTTTATATGCAATATAAATTGGGATATAAATATTACGGTTTTCTGGATTCTGACAGTAACCTCAGGGCAGGATCCCAAAGCCACTGTCTCCATCCTGTCCTCAGATCCTACGGCTCCAGTCCACACATCTCACAGGTTCCCTGTCAGCCCTGTGAAAATGGCCGTGCATTTCTGCTCCTCAGTCACTTCAGATACTGTGTTCCATTGTGCTAGAGATTGGAGATGAGTAAGAATTTCACCACTTTCTGACTCATCAGAGTCTCATGTGAAAAGCACAGAGACGGAGCACCAACAGGCAAGCCAGTGCACAGACCTCCAGCAAGCTTTTCTCCTTAACTCACCAGGCTACAGGACGGTCAAACACACTGCCACTTCAGGTTCTTGTGGTCCCCACAGCAGCCAGGCAAGCAGAATACAAAAATGTAAATTTTTCTCAATATGATAAAATCTCTGTGTTTACATCAGAGCTTGCTTGATGTTAAAAAAAAAATAATAAAAAAAAAGCACGTATAGGAGAACAAGTGGGAAAAAGAAAAATGGATATAAGGTAGTAGCTAAGAGTCTGTTCTTGGTTATCCCTGGATGAGTTGCTTAAAATAATGGATTAATCAGCACCCTTCCCTCCACTATTCCTCTTAATGATGTTGGACATGGTACAGGTCCTTCCTCATCCTATGAAAGCTGCAAAGGTACTCATAGAACCCCCTTACCAAACTGACAAATAATATTTACAAATATGCTCCTATTATCTGGTTTAAGTGGATTTTCTCTTACTACTATGTCTGTTCTAGCACACCTCTCCAATGTCCTTGGAAAAAGCCAACTAAGATAAGGAATAGAATTTTAGTATTTTAATTTCTAGTTGGTGATGTGACAAATAATGATGTGGTTTTACTTGCAGATTTCAAATTCAAAAATATTGAAAATGATAGTCAAAACTGTGAACATGTAGTCCTTTTATATTGTGAAAGATTTCCACCTTATAACAATAGGATATATATATGTGCAGGCATTATTTTCCTTACTTCTTTAAAAAATTAAAAAATTTTAGACATAGTTTCCTAATATGATATAGTGGATACCCTATATAACCACCTTATACACTATATAACCACCTTATAAATAATATTCTACAAGTGTTTGTGATAAGAAGAAAAATGGAAGCAAAATATCACATCCTAAATGTTTTGCAGAAATCCTTAAGTAATTCTTTAATGTCTGTGGAAAATCAAATATTGGTATATCCTTTTCTCCTATGCCTACTTCTCTCACAATCTAATAATGTGTATTGTACTTTATTTACTATATGTACCTTTCATTTTGGTCAGAGCCTTTAATCCTCCACTTTTTATATAAAATGCCACAACCATACTGTAGTAGGTTAGAATTGATTGACAAGTGCATGTAATTGTGGCTTCAGTAGTGGAGTATGTTTTACAGTTGCAAAAAATGCACAGCCTTGAAAATAAAGAAGTTGTGCCCTTTCTCTGGGATAAAAGGATCACATCAAATTGGTTCGTTTCCTTGGCAGAATAAAATAAAAGGCTTCCCTTAACAAAGAACACTTCCCAAAAGGCTGCTGGAGGAAGCCTCTTTAACTAGATAACACTGTAACAATGAGAAAATCAAACAAGGCAAAAGAATTTTAGGGAATGCTCCCCTTTGAACCTCATTCTATATTCAGCCTCGTGTGGAAAAGATAAAATATAAGAAAGAAATAACTATATATTTTTGCCAATATTTAGAAAAAATAAGGTTTTTGTGAAAAGAGTAAGTTGGTAAACAGTAAAGACATGTTGGATCCACCTAATTAAATATTCTGCACCTTGGCCTCTGTTATTTCAGTTCCAATATATTTCATGGACAATAACATTTAAATGTAATCTTGATTCTCGCACTCGGGGTTAGTGGCAAATTCAGTCTTATTCAATTGCCTTACGGCTGTGAGGGGTCATAAAGAGAAGAAAGAGATTCAAAGGCATGATATAAGTTCAGGTTTCCACAGCAGGGGAGGAGCTATGGTTTAAACACCTCATTCAGTGCTGACACAGACGTGTGCAGTAGCAGGCTGCTCTTTCTCTTGCGTGCTGGGCATCACTGGCAGGCAAAGACATTCCAGCTCAGAGTATGCGAGTATGCGAGTAAATATGCGAGGGCAGCCAGGCACCACACATAGACACACACCCTGGCTAATCAGGAGTAACTGAGCACATTCACACCCTCCAAGGGTTGCACTCATGAACTTTGCAAGGAAAAGCACCTGGGAGTGTGGAACTAAGCACATTCCCTGTCTCCTAACAGGTGAGGGAACTGTTATTATTACCCTACCAGTACTGGCACCCTCTCCAGTACTGGAGCTTCTCAGCCTCCCTCCTCTTTGGGAACTTCTATTAGTGAGAAGAGGAATCGTTCTTTATGTGTAGGGAATTGCTGCACCCTTTCACCTAAGAGCAAATTTCAACCCAATAGTCAGATTAATGGCAAAATTTAAGGAAATCGTATTTGTGGGAATAGAATGGTGGTTACATACAAAATACATCTCGTTTTGTTCTAGATTTAGTATTTGATCAGAGACACATTACAATTCTCTAGATATAGGTGTCTTCTGAGCCTTGAGGCAGAGCAAACACTGCTCCAAGTGGACCTGCCACACATGTCCCAGGCAGAACTTCTGGGGTTCAGCCTGCTGTCATTGCAGGAGGGATTCACCACATTTCCCGCCATCTTCCCTACCTGGCTTGAGCTCAGATGTCAGCACTCCCCCAGTGCACCCCTAACACAACAAAACCATGCACTGACCAAGAGGGCCCTCTGTAGTGTACAAGTCCTGGCCATTGTCTCCAAAGGAATAAATCTCTCTGGACAAACCGAATCAGCATCCTTATGGATGCACGTGAATTCATGGAATAGGGACACAACTGCTGGACCAGCAAGTGAAAAGGAATACAGTGTCCTTACAAAGAAATCCCATTACATACATCTATTTTAATGTCAAATTTTCAGGGAGGGTTTTCCTTAAATAACATCATTATTTTATTATCACTTGAATGAAATATATATGTGTAAACAAGAGTAGTTTTTTGAAATGGCTTTAAAAGTATCTAACTTTTTAGTTTTCTACAGAGCCACCAACATATCAAGTAGGAAAAACTATATGCATAGATTATGTGGGTGTGCTTTCAGCCACAATGGCTGAGTAGAATAGAAGTCTGTGACATGCAAGAAAAAAAATATGGAGCAAAATATAATTTGCTAACAAGCTTGGGGAAACAAAAAGGACTAGAAAATAGGCCACTAACTACTATTTGTCTAACCATATTTACACTGGACTAATTAAAAATAACTCCTCTATATCCAATGTTTCAAAATGCGTTACACTTTGATTTGTTAAAACACTCCGTAAATAAAAAACGTGGTTCAAATGATTAGTAAAAGTGTATTCATTAATATTTAAAAATGTTATGTTTCCTACGCAAGGTTCCCCTCCAACAGGTTTGCCCAAGCTAAACAAGCATGGTTTTATTAATCCACAGGTCCGTATGCAATTAACACAATAACTGTCCTAAATTTAGTTTAAATGTCAAATCCTGTCTCATTTTAAAATGCTGGCTTCCAAAAGGTGCATCCTGACGACCAAGATGCTCTTATTGTGAAGATGATTTCTTCTTCCAGACATTCGTTGGGAAAAGAGATTCAAAGGAAAATAGATCAGTCCTTGAGAAGCTAAATCACTCTTTACATACCAGGAGCTTTATTGCATTGGGGGTTATTGTAGTCATGTCAGCACTTTTTTAAGACACAACAAAACAAATAAATATAACCTTAGTTGAATCATGCTCATAAATCAATCAATCAATCCGTCAATAGATTCAGCTCCTACACACACTCCTATGATTTTAACAATATGATTTTAATCTTAAGACTCAATGATGAAATTAAGGCATACTTTTAGTGGCATCTTGGAAAACAAAAATGGGAGAGAATTTTTTCTGTAAAATTGGGTTTGTTACAATCTTGTCTTTTGCATCTATCCTGGTTTCTGCAAGAGACCATTTAAAGTTTCATTCTGAAGTCTGTCTAATCACTGCAATTAAAAGTTGGAGTAAGTTATGAGCAATAAAAAAAATAAATAATATCCAGTCTGAAAGTAGAACTAATTTTAAAGCTCTTGCTTGATTAAGGTGTTTATAATGAAAAGTATTAAAGGGATTAGTCTAAAGCTTTACATCCTGCAGCACAGAATTAATATGCAGGATTTAGACTCTCAAATTAATTCAGGTGCACCAAACAATTATATGGAAAAGGAATACTCGACCCAGCTAATGGCCACACTAGTCCACCAAGCTAATTTATATTCATGTACTTACTGACCTCTCTGCATGGTCACAAAAGGACAGTTCTAATGCTAATGTGTGCTTCCAAGGCTGTCTCCATCCACTGAATCTAATCCCAGTCGACTTCAGTGAGAAGACAACAATGTACCCCATGGTTAACGTTTTGCACCAATGAAATGTTTCCTGAAGGACAGATGTGACTCTCTTAGGTCTCTGTGCACACCATGGTCTTATGATCTCAGATGCAACAACGAATCGCTGCCAGTGGGAGAAGCATTAGAATATGCATTTGAGAGGAGGACCTATTACAGAGTATGCACACATTAACACAAAAACAAACAAGTAAACAAATAAAACCACACACACAAAAACAAACAAAACAAACACACACAAAACAAAACAAGAAAAACCCAAACAAACAAAACCCACAGAAATCCAAGCATGCAAACAAAAGCCAATAAACAAACAAAAAACCCAAATCAAACCAATCCAAACCAACCAAACAAACAAAAAACTAAAAAACAACTTGCCTAACTAGAAAAAACCCCAAAACCAAAACCCAGGACACACTGGACAGTACAGGCAACAGCATATAGGGGGTTGTGAACAGGAGAAAAAAGAGGAGAAGGAGGTATAAGAAATATGTCTCTAGTATGTAACTCCTATCTACACACAAGAAAGCAAATTAAAGCATTAAAATGAAGTAATATATGGTACAAGGATACACTTAATAACACAGCCTTTTCAAAAGCTGCATCGTAAATAGGATCAGGCTGCTTTAATAGCAGCCATCAAATGGATGCGTAACCTTGGGGAAAGATGTTTGCCGAACTCATAAGCAAATAAAGAACAAGAGTTGATTTCAGGAAGAACTTACAAAGCCTGTTTATAGGATTCAGACTCTCAGCAATCACAAATAGGCTTTATCAAGCAAGCAGAAAAACAAGCAACACCATTTAAGACTTTCAAAAGGCAAAGACAGCATTGGAAGAGACAAATAAAAATCCTACATCCTCTTTACAGCTAAGACCTAAGAGAATGAAGAAAACTTTTAGGGTACAGAAGCAATAAATTGCAGACAAAACTGTTGATTCTGTTTGGAGGGGTCAGTTAGAAATGATCCTAGTGCTGTGTCAGAGCAATGCTGACATGGTCTGGTGAGAACAGACCAGAAGAAGACCTCCATTGGTTCTACCAGAATCTGGACATATCCAGAGCAACCAGGCTAAGCAAGAACAGCACCCTTAAGCTCAGAAAGTAAGGAACACCAGAATAGTGAGAGTAACAAAATGAATCCTTCCTCCTGATGTCCCTAGGACTATGTTCCCTCTTTACATCATGTGTGGCAGCTTAGCAATGGAAAGAGAAACAAGCAGCCATAGGCCCCAAAATCTTCTGACTGATAATTTTTTTTTTAATCTTGACACTGTACTTAACCATCTCATGGCTCTGCAATAAAACTTTGTAATTTTCAGCAGCACAAAAATAGTTACATTTCAGTATTCTTCATTCTGTTCAGTGATGAAAAAAGCCTGCCTAGCACCTCTTTGCTTGAAAGCTTTAAGTTTTCAGGTCCAAGGTTTGAGATGCCAAACTGTGAGACAACTGAGCGGTTGTTGCTCTAGTGTGTACTCTTCTGAGAGATTTCTTACCCCTGAACAGCATCCTCAAGCTCCTCTCCAGATGACTGACCCTTCTGTAATTCTTCTCCTTCTTGAAAAATGAGGCACTATGAAAAAATCAGGGGTTAAAGCACTTATTTTGAAGTTGTCAGAAATAACCCCACTTTTTAGATCACTTGTGCAGAAGTGAATTTTTTTGCTCCTTACAGCTCCATTTTCTATTATATTTGCACTCTTTTGGATTCTTAATTACCACCAATGTGAAGTCCAAACACTTTGGATTAAGACATTTTTTGCACAGTAAATCCAGCTTGCTTTGCTTATGGTAGTCCTCTGAATCTCTATTTTTCCTGTCCCACACTGAGCCACCAATAATTTTTAATTTTTTTTTTTTTTTTGTCAGCAACTTAACTCCTCACTCTCTCCAGGATTTGGCTTCCCTGCCTCTCATCAGCAATGCCTTGAAGTCCCTGAAAACATGTGTTAACATTATATAGTTCTCATAGTAACCTTCCCAATCCTCTGGATTACTGTGCCACATTCAGCCTTGTCTATTTAATTCAAAACTGCTGAATATATCACATTCTGCACAGAGCAAAATAAGGCAAATGCTAAAGGTGGCAACCTTCAGATTATCTTCCATTTACTGACTCATATTGCCAGCAGATATAGGACAAGCACTCTATGAAATTCCCTTTGGGAGGCTTCTTTCAATTGCCTTTGAGTTTCCAGAGAGCATGAGCTCTGACAGAGCTTTTAATTGTTCTATTCTTCTGCCTGGAATACTTTTTAAAATTACTTTTCATTCCCAATACCATGCAGCCAAAAATCTGTTTCCTTTTCCTTGTTTAAGCATTCAAAGAAAGGTGTTAAAAGGCAAGGTCACAGAGCACAGCTATCAAAGGCATCCAGTTATCTCTTGCCCAGACTGAAAGCTGAAGAGATTTTATTTATAGCCAAAGTGCTCTTGGTAGCAAACACATGTCCTGTCACTCCAGCAAGTTTCATAGAAGCAGAGGTAGAGGGAGCTGGGTTTTCTTACATTGGAGAAGTCTATCTAATCACAGACTTCAGCTGCCTACTGGGGAATCTACAGAAGACAGAGCCAGAGTCTTCTCAGTCATGCACAGAAAAATAGTGAGAGGCAGTGGTGTCAATCAGCAACAGCAGGAGTAAGTATCAAACTAACTAAAAAAAAAAGTGGTTTTTTTTCCCACGACAGAGAAGCAGAGTATAAGCACCAAAACAGGCTCAGAGGCTCAAACTCATCTGGACATAGCCCTGAGCAACCTGGTCTAACCTTGAAGCAGGATTTTGGATCAGTAGACCTCTAGAGACAATTTTTAACTTAAATTATCCTATAATAATCTTATAACTATCCTTTTTCAATATCCAAGATCTTCTGTGATGACATCATTATGTAAGTATAGAGGTGTTAGAAGGGGCCTCAAAAGTCATCTAGTCTCTATTTCCACCACAGTCCAGGACCTGTTTTAAGTTTCCACTTTAGGTATTTATCAGATCTACCCTTAAAGAGGGGAAATCTTTCCCCATATTCATGTTGCTTTCCATTCATAGATTCACACACCCATTCCAGCTACAGTCCTCCACTGGTTTTATGGTTAACTTTTTTTTCCTGAAGTATGATCCCTATCCCTTTTCTGCAATTTATCATTATATTGTCTAGCTAGAAAGGCAGAATCAGAATTTTGAGCAAGGAAACTGCCTTTGTCCAATTACAGACACAGATCTACACAGGAATGTATAGAACTGTATTAATAAGAATAACAATCCCAAATCTACCATCTATTCCTTTTACAAATTAAAAAAAAAGACCACTGTATATTAACCAAACCTCCCATTAAAAAAATCTCCATGGCACTTTTTGTGGGTTTTCTACAAGCACCCCCGCTTAAAAGCTATTTTCTTGGGATCCATTTTGGCATAGATGTGATAACTTTTGACACAAACACATAGCAGAGGATTCATCAATTTCTCACTTAGATAGGCCACTTTTAGACACTTAATTCTACACACTTAACTCCATGGATCTCAGATTCCTGAGGGAATTGGCTGATGTATTTGCCAAGCCGCTCTCCCCAATATTCAAAAAATCATGGCAGTCAGGCAAAGTCCCAGCTGACTGGAAAAAGGGAAATAATGCACCCATTTTTACAAATGGTAGAAAAGAGGACCCTGGGAATTACTGACCTGTCAACCTCACCTCTTGTGTCTGCAAAGATCATGGAGCAAATCCTCCTATGGATGGCTCATGGAGGACAGGGAGGTAATTCAAGACAACCTGCAGGGATTCATTAGGTTGCCTAAATTCAAAAACGACCACTACAAGAAAAAAATATAAGGTATGTCAGATGATTTTTGGAGGTACTTTCCTCATTTAGTTGGTATACAATTAATCTTGTCCTGAAGAGACTGCTTTCTTTCCCAGCAGACAGAGGAACCTTCTCCATCACGTATATTACATTAGTATGGTGCAATGATACAGAATATCTGGGTGCCTTGCTCTGCTAAAGATGCAATGTTGAAGAAAGCAAAAGTATCTGCTAATTCTATAATGCAGATTTGAACAAAGTAAGTAAAAAATACCGTCCTTCCTCAAATTATGTTGTCCAAGCGCTAAAAAAAAAAATGTTTTGCTGATAATTGCTTCAAGAATCCAAACAGTATTGCACAATGTCAGGTACAGTTCTCACCTCAAGGAACTTTCGTTTTGAGCCTCAAACTGTAACTATACTTCGCAGATTCAGCAAGGATCTAGTAAAAATGGGTGTAGCTTTTTTAATAGCAGAGTCCTTGCAGAAGCCAGACGTAGTTGAGTACCCTGATCAGGAAGGAAAGAGAGTCTGGGGGTTTGATTCACAGATAGGAATTTGATACTAAGATCTTTTCTTGTGTGACTGTCATCCAACACACCCAAGCAGTCCTAAAATGACCTTGCCTTATCTACAAACCAGGACACTTTGTTCTGGTGATACATGCTGCAGTGCAGTGTGTTGTGATAAATCCTGATAGGGAGACAGAGATTACAGAACTGTCCCTGGTGCCACAGCCTTGTTTCTTTCTATCTATGAAACAAAAAGATTCAGCGAACACCCAGATTCCCCAGCACAAACATGTAAATCATGGAAGAGCTGTGTTCCCAGAAAATAACTAAAGTTCTTTCACTTAACTGAGGGCTGGAAGTTGTGCAGTGCCTGACAGTCGGGATGTTTGAGTCTGAGACCAGTGTTAGCTCCGCCAACAGGCTCTGAGCAGGGAAACACAATCCCCATCCTCAGCCCTTTCTGCCTAGGCAGAAATTGCTTACCTCATCTCTTAATTATCTGGGAAAAATTTAATAGGGAACTCCTGGATGTGTCTGCTCAAGGTCAGAGTGCCAGCCCACTTAGCTTTGGAAAATTCAGAAGAAAGAATTTTTACATAGCTGCTCCTAGAAGTTTATATGTCATCTGAAGAAAACATATATTTTCAGCTCTATGGGCAGCCCAGGGCTTTTCATTTATTGCCTCTTTTTTTCCATCCCATCTATTTTTTTTTAATTTTTTTTATTTATGTGTACACATATATACATATAGAAAGAATTCTCTTATTCCATAATGTACTTCCGTCAATAGCATCAGTCAAACATTTAAGAGGACAAATTAGTTCTTGCTAAACTGAATTCCATGGGATTAATGTAATGATATTACTGTATTTACATTTTACAAATTGGTCAAAAGTGTGGGCAGGGAGGCAACACGATGTAAATGCACATTCCATATTCAAGTAACTTTAACTCAAAAGAAACTAAATCCTGGAATTTTTTTAATTGGAATCACATTTTTCGCCCTCATTCTTTTGATACCTTTTCTCGGTCTTAAAATCAAGAGCCAAACACAGTTAGAGGGGGAAAAAAGGGATTTTACCTTGGTATTTATTTTAAGGATCCTTGGTGCACTCCATCCAGGTGGAGCACGCTGGAATGCACATCCAAATGCACACCAAAATGCACCCCCGTGAGCACCCCCTGAAATGCACACCCACAATAGTTTGGGTATAAAATTATAGGCTTTACCAATTAGCATATCTATCAAAGATTCCCCAAAGAGAGGCTGAGCAAACCCCCCTCCCCGAGGAACTTTCCCCCTGGACAGGCCTCTTAGTTTACAAAATGTGCTCCAGAGAAGGCCTTGGTGTCTGAGGCTTCTAAGATGTTTGGTCTCCTGGCTTAAGGGAATACTGGGCCTATGCTGGTTATCAAACCTGAACAATTAGAAGTATGTGGGCTAAAAGGCCCTTAAGAATACATAAAAGTTGTACAAAAAAGTATATAGAGGGGGTATATATAAAAAGCAAAAAAAAGCATCATGGCATCACTTTCAGTCCCATTTTTGTCAAGGCAGAATAAAAGGCTAACGTAAGGAGAAGTCAAGGCAAAGGACTAAACTGTAGATCTCCTCAGCTTATCTCCATAAGTGTACTGTGCTCTCTGGAGCTCTCATCATTTCCAGCCAACAAAACTCATCCTATAAGTGATATGTGGGTCTAGCTTTCAATTGCTCGCAGCTTAGCTGTGTACCAGCTCCTGGAAAGTGTCCTGTATTTTGACCATATATTCCAAATTTTCAACTGAATGTTGACTACATCACCAAATTTTATCCTTTCCAGAAGAAACAGATAAAGAACATATGCTGAATACATTTTGCAAAAATGTCATTTTCCCAAACATTCCACTGACTAGGTCTTCTGGACATAGAAGATTGGATCCAGTATTTTTGAGGGAAAAAGTCCTAAGCCTCCCTCTAATTTTAGAGTGGTACAATTCTACTCCTGGCTTTATGGAGATCAAAACCACCAAATATAAACTCCTGGAGAAAAGTACAAAAAAAAGCTTTTTCAGTTGGTAGGATAAGGTGCTGCTAGAATGCACAATTTTCTTTTAAAAATGCTTTTAAATTCCTCTTCTCTTTTATTCTCTTCTCTCAATTTTGTTATCACTGCTTGACATAATAAACAGATTAAAAAATACCTTAAAAGGTCACATCTATTATCTATAATGCGCAATAAGCCTTCTCTGAGAATGGTTAACGGGGACCACCTCAGGAGAAGTATAAGAAACAGAATTATTACAAAACAAAACTTCTCCAAAACCCCTTCCAGTCTCCACGATTGTAACTGCAGGACCTCCTGAGCCAAATATCTCATCTCTGTGTTTAACAAAGCACACTCAATTTTTCCAAATTCATTGTTCAATTGCTTTGAACATCTCCAGGCAATCTTTGTAATCTTTGTAATCTTCAGGCACTCGTGTGCTCTGTGGAAAGAACTTTACACATTTACTGAAAAACAATTTCCTCTTTATTCTGAAAATACTGTCTTACTATTTCATTTGATCCTACCTTGTTTTCATACCGTGAGAAGAAATAGTAATTCCTCTTTCACTTTTTCCATGCCACTCACGAGTGGATATTATCTTGTAATCTCCTTCACTGTCACTCCCTCCCTGGGCAGAAATTTTTCTAAGCTCGGGAGTAGCAGTTCTCATGGGGAAACCACTTCATGCCTTTGCTGATGCAACAAATAATTACTAAGCAGCACTCAAAATCCATGACAGACACTTCCTCTTATTTTGATCTATTTCACGAGAACCTATCCCACCTATCACACTCTTCACAAATAGTATAAATTATTTGGAAACAGTTTTTAAAACACTTGCCTTTTTATTTTCCAAATACAAACAAAGCACTCAGTGAACTGTAAAAGAGAAGTGGTACATGGTCCATCAGATTTTTACCCGGTCAATCCTTCTCTTAGACTGAGTGACCACCATCACTTGAGGCTACAGAGCTGACTTAAAGGCATAGATTTCATCCTAGACGGTCTCTAAAATTAATAAAGTAATAAAGGGAGACAATTTATTTTCAAGGATATTTTGCATTTGCTTGTCCCATAGGTAAATGAAAACCACTATTATTGATTAGGAAATAGTTGATCATCATACTAATGATTTTTTTCATGTCACTGTTGAGTCAGAATTACTTTAAATCGGCCCATAAGGAACACCTATGACAAAAAATCTGAGAGCATAACATGTTAACACACACAGGAAAAAACATGAGTGTTTAAACATGAGCCTTTAAAATTAATTCTACAAGCAGACATACCAGGGTAAAATAAATCACTATTGTTTTAATTTTTACTGAATTATTATAGGCAACATAAATCAAAAATTTGATATTTACATTTGATTTTCTTTTCAAAGGGCATGAATAGCACTGTCTAGACTTACTATACTTTGATTCATAGTTGCTATAGCAACATGTGTAATTTATTAACCTTTGTATGTGAAATATTTCAAAAGGACAGATTACCTTTGTGTTAAAAATGCAGTTAGTTTTAAATATTTCCCTGTGATGAAGTAGACTGCTTATAAAACAGCAAATGTAGTCAGAAAAATTAGGTCTCCTGAAATGTCTAATAGGTGCCCTGAAACTGAAAGCTAATCTGAAGCTAAAGATAAATTAATAGAAGAAATTTATGAAATTCTATATATTTTAAGTGGTTAGTATCTTGACTTCATGGGGGTGTTTTGCCTAAAACGTTTCTGTTCCACTCTCGTTAAGTAACATAAACCTGTACAAAGCAATGGGGTGCAAGAATGACCCAAGAAGAGCACATTGCTACGCAACATTAATAGAAGAGACCGCAACTGTGTGCACCAAAGAGGAAAAAGTCTCTGTACATGAGGTTGCACCACTGAAATACTTCAGTTGTCTGTGGAATTAAAAGGGGTTTCTTAAATAATGATGGTAGACTTCTGGAAGTTAAGATATTTTTGCAGTATCCTATGAGATCACTGTTAAAATCTGCCTGCGTATTTTGTCTCTAGACACTGTCTTTCCTTTAGAAGATATTCAAAGTTCTACAGAGAGCACAATGTCCCCCTGCTTTAATAATAGACCAAGTCAGCAGGAGACCTTCAAGGACATTCGTACAGTTTGAGACATTTGCACTGAAAAGCAAGACACTGGGGAAACTGCCAAAAACATATATTTTAGTACATAAATACTTATTTTCTATAAGGTTCATTGAGAAATAAAGAAAGACAATTCTATATTAAGTCACTTCCAAGAATCACACAAAAATAAATAGAAAAAAAAAAATCAGGCCACCTTTGCATATAGTTTTGGACACATTGTAAGTTAACATTTGTTAGGGATATTAATATGTTTCTTTTATTAGGAAATTATTTCAGTGTGAATAAGAAAGGAACCTGATAAGGTATCCTAGTCAAATTTGACTACAGCTGTAAAGTTGGTTCCTACCCAGTAACTTAGCAAATTAAAACCACTAAATCTAAGATTTCTCTACTGGGGCTTAATCTGGTCTAATATGCAAGTTGAGGATTTATGAAGGCTTTTCTGAAAGAAACAGGGAAATGTCAGGTTCAATATCTTGCTAGAGTTGCACTGAATCTACTAACTTTGCCCAGAGAATATAATGTTGCAGTTATCTCATTTACAATGTTACTGTATATGATTCATGACCATGGCATCAAATCTCAAGCCATGGTTTGTATTTTTATACAAAATTTACATGTCTATAAATTGGTCTTTTTTTCTCATTCAAGAAACATATCTAAAAAGCTATTTACGATATTTCAACTTCACAGAAACTAGAACGTGAGGAGACGAGATGGTGCGAAAATGAACAGTATCTTCAGATGTCAATGAATATCTGCAATTAGACTAATGTTCCTCTCTTCTAATTAGGCTCTATGAAGCATGAAATACATTCTGTAAGTCTGACAATATAGAGATACTGAGAGATTCTGATGGAGGCAAGAATAAGGGGAGAAGATTTTTGTGTAAAATGGAACACAACACTCTGAAAACACTCTGCAAACCACTCCCACAACCTATCTTCTTTAGAGAAGAAATTGGTTTACAAATTTATTAAATGCCTACAAATTGAAAAAAGAAGGTCTTGTCTGGCCTACAAAAGATTGTGATGTTCCCTCCTTTTTTTTTTTTTTTTTTTTTGCTAAGTCTCAAAATCTTGGAACACTAGAGGTAGTTGTTAATTTTAAATGATACTTCCTTGTCATTTTTTCACCCTTTTGATTTACCATTTTTGAGCTTTATTCGTTCCAAGTCAACCCCAAACAACATGCAGAACCACAGGGAATCAGAACTGATTCTGCAGACATTATACTGTTTCTATGCCTTTCCCAAGCGTAGAGAGAGAGCTTGTTCATCGGCTGGTGTATTTCTATTCTCCTTACTGAACTCTTTCACACATGCAGAAAGACATGCTAATAACATATATTAAAAATGGCTGATCATTTTCCATTTCACAATTAAAAAGACAAATATATGTGGTGATGCAGCCCAGAGGGTGGTGGGGCACTGGAACCACTGATTGCCCATAGAAATTGTTGACGTTCCATTAAGACCAAATTGGATAGGGTTTTGATCAGCCTGGTCTCTTGGGAGGTCTCCCTGCCCATGGCGTGAGGCTTGGAACCACATGGTCTTTAAGGTTCCCTCTGACCTGAACCAGCCTTTGATTCGATGACTATGATCTTGTTACTCTCTTCTCAGCAATACAGTTTTTCCTTTGCAGCCAGACAAACTTTGCCCTTAATTTTCCTTGGATCAACATCTATTTATCTGAGAGGTGACAGCCATAAATATCATTGCATGTGTCATAAAATGATGTGCTGGTTTTGGCTGGTGTAGAGTTAATTTTCATTACAGTAGCTTGTATGGGGCTATTGTTTGTATTTGTGCCGGAAACAGTGTTGATAACACAGGGATGTTCTTGTTACTGCTGAGCCGTGCTTACACAGAGCCAAGGACTTTTCTGCTCCTCAGCCCACCCCACCAGCAACCAGGCTGGGGTGCACAAAGAGTTGAGAGGGGACACACCTTGGAGGGGACAGCCGACCCCAACTGACTCAAGGGCACATTCCAGACCAGACAGGTCATGATCAGCATGTAAAGCTGTGGGAAGAAGAAAGGAGGGGATGCTCAGAGTGATGGTGTTTGTCTTCCAGGTAAGCATTACACACGAGGCAGCCCAGCTTTCCCGGAGGTGGCTGAACACCTGCCTGCCCATGGGAAGAAGTGATTGAATTCCTTGTTTTGCTTCACCTTTTTGCAAGGCTTTTACATTAGTTGTTGAACTGTCTTTATCTTAAGCCACTTAGTTACTGGCTAGAGTTAAACCATGAAAAAAAGGAAGTCAGTGATGATATGAAAAAAAATGCTTATGAAAGATATCAGAACAGTAAGTGAAGTGATCTTCAGTCACTAAGTGACAACCCCCGAGGTCTGTAGTATATGCAATGTCTCCAAACTATATGAGAATAAAGCAGTTTAGGACACACAAGCTCTGTTAGAAAGCGTGATTGAGAGTGATGGCATGCAAGGATTTAGATACTATTTTCTGAGACATCGTTTGTCTTAATACTTCATGCACAGTGATTAGAGGTTGATGACAGATTTGTAACAGAATCTCTCCATGCACGGGTTCATAATGTCTCGTTTCATCTGGTCCTGATCAAGACCTATAAGCAGCAATCAGACAAACTGGAGCACGAGTCCAATATTCATGTTCATGTTTGTCACAGGTCAATATTGTCTATTGACCAGCCTATTTTCATCAGTGGTAGAAGACAAAGTTATTGATTAACCTTTGGATGAAGGCAAACACAAGCAAAATGGAGATGGTGTTGGTAGACGAAGACAAAAATGAAACCACCTTAGATGTGGAAAAATTCATGGCTGTTGTAGGTTTCCTTTCACCAATGGATTACATCCAGCTCAAAATGCAAAAATGGTCATAGATTCATTCTCAACACAAGACTTTTTCTTAACAGTATGAGGTTCATGATACCTATGATCATCTACAAAATTCAGCTCTTCCTGATTCTATAGATCACTGAACTCAAGACTGCTTGCCAAATTTTTGCAGTGGGCCAAAGAAAAAGATTTAATTACAGAAGATTTGCTTTTTCATGCTTTTCTTTTTCCACTGAGGTTCACGGAAATAGTTATGAGACTCGCATCTGCAAGAACTTTTATTCACTCAGGGCTTATCACCACCATCATCTTCTGCCAGCCTGTAATTTCACCTGCAATTTTGCTGAGTGACGAGCAATTAAAATACTCATTTTTTTACATACCTTTAAAATTCACAAAATCCACAAGTATTAACACCTACAATATGGAGTTATGATGACCTTGATAAAATGCTGTGAAAAATGAATGAATAAAATCTGAGGGTTGAAAGATTAATTACCACTCTGTTTCACTCAATAAAGATATTTTAAATTCCCCATTTGTGAACAATGAAATAAAATGTAGCAAACAATAAAGTAAGGTCATAATTTTGATACCTCTTACTAACTCTGCACTGTCTGGCTTGAAGCAGTCACAAAGCTTCACAAAGCTATCACAAAGGGGTTTTTTTGTTACAGAAAAGAACCCTTATCAAAAAATCAGTATTCAATATCTCAAGAGAAGAGATTTCACAACCATGTATATATTTTACTAGGAAATAGAGAAGCTACAGAAAGAATATAATTCAGTGGAAAATATTAACACTGGGTTATTAAATGGCCTGCCTTGAATGCTCTACCTCAACTATATAAAACCAGAAAATAAAATTACTTAAGAAAAAAAAATCTGCAGTTTTATTCACCAGGTTAGTGTGATGAAAATATTAGAATGTGACAGTAACAACCACAAAGCAATTAATAGTTATGCCACAAGTGCTCAGACTTCCTAATTCGAGACCATCAACCATACTGTTCTAGAAAATCAGGAGTGCAAGCAAACTGGACAGTCACACCTCTATTATCATCACCTGAAATTAATATTAATAAAAACACCTCACCATTTCACCGCAAACAATAAATTCTGACTAAATCTGCTGAGGACCAGTCTTACAAATACTGATATGTCCAACTCTGGCTTTACGATTTAGAGACATACCTGCCAGTTAGGAAATTTAATGCTGGGATTTCATCATCTTTCTCATTCACAGGTGCATACTATGAATTAGACTAGAATTCAATCAGATGGTTTTGGTTGAGGTAAAGATAGAATTATAATTAATGTTTGAATGCAATAACCAGAAGAATTCAATTTATATTGCTTTGACAGTTTTTTCCCTTCCTCTTGCAAAGAAGCAAAGCAATTCTTCTCACAATCTTCCCACATTCCACACTGATTCCTGCAGAAATGATTATCACAACCAAATTGCACGTTCTTAAATTTATTTCCTCTACAACTGCTTATTTTTATTATTGTAAAATCTTTGGGATACAAAATCTTTGTTTTGAAACTGCTTCTCTCCTCATCACACCCAGCAACTCCCAATAGCACAGAGCAGGCTTTCACATCCCGCAGCTGTGTGGACCCGACCCAAGCAAGCACGAGATCAGAAGTGTCGGCTCCAGTCAAAGGTGGGAATGAAGCTCTTTGACAGGGTAATGATGATGCCTTGGTCCCTGCTCCAAACACTTGCTTGACAGGGACTAGAGAAAGAGTCCTAAAGCTAGATGGTCTGAAAAACTTCAAACACAGCTTTTTCTTATTCAGATTATACTCGTGTTTAGGATTTAGTGTTTATATAGTTAATAAAAGTGAAAAGGCCCAAATATCTACACTTGACATTAAAAATACGCTACTTGGAATATTTGTAAACCTAGCAAGGAAAAGTTTACAGTGATCTTTTCTTCACTTGGCTTTCTTCATCTGCATAATAATATTAATAATCGTTCCAAGATCAAGCCTTTCCTGTCCTAATGCTGCCAAGACATATTAGAAAAAATAGAAATGAAACATTAAAAAAAATCAGCATTATAAAAGTAAAAATAAGGAAACAAACATGGGTTTACTACAATAAAGTTGAATATAATGGAAATGGTTGGTTTTGACTCTGGAAAACTGTTGGAGGAAAATTATGCTCTTGGATTAATGTTTAGACTTTTTAAACCTCAAAAGTCTCCTTCAGAATTGAAAGTCACTTGAAGGAATATGTCACTAATGTGCTATACTTGTCTTAGCTTGTTTTCTGTAGTGATAACATGCCTTCCTGGAGCTGAATTTTAGAATAACTGCATTAGAGACATCTCTTTCTTTTGTAATTCTGAAATGAAACACCAGAACCCTCACTACATTGACTTCCCAGTATTTATGATAACTTTTTTGTGAATCCATGTTTCTATATTTATTATCATCATGCATTTTTAGAATACACTGGTTAGGCAGTTAAAAAGTAAACTAAGGAGCATCCCACATGCTTTTCACATCTTTCCATTCACCATGTTCAAAATGTATTTAACCACAGACAGAAGGGGTAAAGTGCACTTGTAGTTTAGCTGAGTTTGGGGTGTCCCTGTGGAATTTCCTCAGATACTTTCCTCTGTCTAGCCTATTCTTTTCAGTATCAGCAACTATGGTGCTTCCACACTGACCTCAGAATATTATAACAGGTTTTAGCTGACTCTGTCACTCCTTGTCTGATGGATAGTACATTTTTCCAGTGCAGATTTTCACATTCTGACACTGTGTTTAAGAATTACTCTCCCCTTTCTCGCAAGCGGCTTTGTGACGCTCCTTAATCCACGTTTCCCCCAACCTGAATGTTTTTCTTTCTGTTCCTGTTTCTTCAAATTTGAATTCTCTGAGTTCTTTCACATTATGCTTGCCTGCGTACAAATTACTTCAAGTTTATACATATTTATTTTAAATACTTTCTTATGTATTAAGTAAGTAATACTTACTTACTTAATATGATGTGAAAAAATTATACTGTAGAAGCAAGAAGCAAGAAAGCAAGAAAGAAAGAAAAGAAAGAAAGAAAGAAAAAGGAGGGAATAGGAAAAACTAATAACCCTAAAACTCATTTCTAATATTACTTCTAACATCTGGATTATGATACAAAATTCTGTTTTAAAAAAAAGCAGATTGGAAAGCTAGCAGACAGATTCACAACTTCAGACATATAAAAATAACTTCTTAATATATATTTTACTTGAAGTCAAACTTAGGTGAGAACAAGGACAATTAACTTCGCCTTCTCTTCTACTCGTCTTCAACCATCAGGACAGAGAAGGAGAAGCAGCCAGGAGCACGAGCTTTTCTTAAATTATACTTCCAGGCATCAAGCCCACTTTTACTGCATGTCCTGATCAAGCAAATTCTCACTAGTATGTGGCCTCCTGTAGTCATTTGACAGTGTTTGATGTGCCCCTGGCAAGTACTTCCTTTTCACGGAATCAAAGAACAGTTTGAGTTGAAAGGGACCTTAAAGCTCACCAGTCCTTTCCATTTACATACTGGGAGCCAAAAATGGGCACTTGAAGTCAGCAGTAAAAATTTGGAAATCAGCAATTTGGAAAAAACTTCGAAAAAATTTGGGAAGGGCGACCAGGGAAGTGATTCTTCCCCCTGTAGTCAGCACTGATGAGGCCTCAGCTTGAGTTCTGTGTCCAGTGCTGGGCCCCCCCAGTTTGGAAGGATGTTGAGATGCTGGAGTGTGTCTAGAGAAGGACAGCAAGGCTGGTGAAGGGTCTGGAACACAAGTCCTGTGAGGAGCTGAGGGAGCTGGGGGTGTTTAGCCTGATGGAAAGGAGGCTCAGGGGGACCTTATCACTCTCTACAACTCCCTGAAAGGAGGGTGCAGCCAGGTGGGGGTTGGTCTCCCCTCCCAGGCAGCCAGTGCCAGGATAAGAGGACGGGGTCTTTTAAGCTGTGGCAGGGGAAGTTTAGGCTAGACATTAGGAAAAAATTCTATACAGAAAGCATTGTTGGGCATTGGAATGGGGTGCCAAGGGATATGGTGGAGTCACTATCCGTGGAAGTGTTTAAGAGTGGATATGACACTCAATGCCATGATCTGATTGACAAGGTGATGTCAGGTCATAGGTTGGACTCGGTAATCTTAAATGTCTTTTCCAACCTAGTTAATTCTGTGATTCTATGATTCAATCTGAGGAGGCAACTACCTTGCTTTCCTGCTCATATGAAATTTTGGTACTGGGATCTCATGTAGTAGACTTATAGAACTAAACTGATTTTCTTTTTTGGTCTTAACTCCTTGGTGATGATATAAAAAAATATATTAATGATGCAATTTAAATAAACACTGACATTTTCTATGGCCTGGCTCAGTTTTGAAGGGTTATATTTAATTTCCCTGCCCTAAAAAAAAAGAAAAACCCACAAAATTTCAAAACCCTTGGTTCGGTATACTGAAGTATAGGGTGATACTGGAAAACCACAGATATTGGTTTAGACATCCTAAGTGGCAGAGATGTCATTACAATGGTACTGAATGGTGATGCATGTCATTAAAACAAGATATTGCATGACATGTCTTTCAATTATTTGGTTGCGCTGGAAATACTGCAGGAATTTCTTTTAAATAATGTAAAGCTAATGGCATGCCAATCAAATTCAATAGAATGTCACAAAAATGCAGATGGTAGGAAAAAAAATTGCGTCATTCAGTTTATTGTGTCCCCTCCCCCGCAGAGAAGAAGCATTTTTACCGGGAACATGAAAACAAGGCAAGCTGGCACTTGCATCCAGCTTACATTCTCAAAATGGTCTAAATTCAAAAGAAGGGTTTCTTATAAATCTTACTGAACTGGTTCAAAGTGAAGCTAATACTCTCCCTAAGACTTACGGTTCACATCTGCCTCAGAGTTCACGCACTTGAAGGCTGATTGGAGAGATATAATTTGACAGGCCAATGTGTGGGGCACAGGTGTCTGTACACAACATCAGAGGCCAAAACAGTTTTGCATGACTTACAACCAAAAACACGGGAAATGAGGCAAATACTGAATGGAAATGTTTTATATTTGCTTACATGTAACTGTATTAGAACTGGCACAGGGAATTTCGTGAGACTTACGGCCCAGTAGGAGTGAATTGTCCTCGGCTGTGCTTCAAACTATTATTACCTTTCCAGTGATCATGAATCCTTCCTAAACACCTCAATCATTATTTCTTCAATACTGACATAATTTTAACTAGAAGACTCTGCTTGCAGAGATATAATTTTCAAATAAGCACAACCAATCAGGGCATTTTATAAGGAAATCAGAAAAATAGAAGTGAAATAAATGCACGTGCTGGTCTCATGCCAAGGCACTTCCTAAGAGGGAAAGAATGGGTAATGAATCATATGCAATTACTACTTCATTTACAGTAGGAAAGCAGAAAAATGTATTGAGGTGGGAGCACTGATGGGTCAACGCAAAAGTTGTTTCTGCAGGAGTCCGTGTGTTACTTTCAGGCAAACTGTGTAGACACTTAGCTTTAGAAAGACTTGAAGAATACAAGAAAGGGAAAATTACAACTTCAGTGGGGTTTTTTTTAGTGGCAGGGTGAGCAGTTTTCCCAACAGCAGGGTTCCTAATTATGATTAGCTATTTGCAATTGTGGAGGATAAAGTACGTTAAGTGTCTGCATTTTCATCAGGATGAGAGGATGGGCTGTTGAGTTTTCTTCACAGGAAGCACTGGCCCTTTCAAATGCTTGTCATCGACTAAGTAGAAAAGAGGCTGTGCATTAGAAATCTTATGGGGTAGGCCTTCTTTTGACAATTTATATCAGACAGCATGCTGTTGAGCACACTGCACACACATAAACCTTCTCTACTTCCTCTGTCACAGACACAATATAAATATGCAAACTGCTCAGATTAGAAATTGCAATATTTAATTAAAATTATTCATTTTGAGAGCTAATACTGGTAATGATGAAAAGGAAAATGTTCCTATATTGATGGAATAGATGTGAAAGAGGGAAAGTTGCAAAAATTTTCACTTTGTTTCCTAAGTTCAGAGAGGAATCTAAACTGCTGAAAAAACCTTGATTTATAAATTTACCTGTACTCGATACTTCCCCAAGAATCTAAGTAATTTCATATGACCCTGTGTTACTCTCCAGACTCATCTCAAAACAAAGACAAAATAGCAAAAGCAAAATATTTACTGCTTACTCTGGTAACCTGGTCCATCTTGCATCTAACTCCATGTTTTCTAGAGCTATTTATTAAAAATACTGTTGTTTTTTTGTTTTTTGGGTTTTTTTTACCAGCAATAAGTCTTGTGTTCTTGCAAGCAATCTCAAGATACAGTAAAACAAAATGGTGGGGAAAAAAATCCCCCAAAATAATAAATTTTCCTTTTATGCATACAGAAAACTTACCCATGACAAGCATAATCCATTTTTACATATGCACATACTTGTTAAAACTCAGTAATAATTATTACAAACTCAGGAATTATACCATTAGTAAAACTTCTAACATTTAATTCACTAGTATACAATCAACTGCCATGGCTTATTTACATCTATGCAATAAGAGTTGAAAAGTTGATAATCATTCAGAGTAGAGTCAGCAGAAAAAAAATGCTGATTATATAAAATAAACTACATGCGACCCAGAAAATAATCTTTTTGGTCTCTGTCACAGTGATACTTACCCTGCGTCAGGAAATAATTCTGTACTATGGCTTTATAAAACCAAAAGAGTTAGGCAATATTTTAGGTATTGGGCATTACTGTTATTCTGGATCTTGATAAACAAGAACTGGAGATGACAGAATCTTGCTTGATTTTTTTTTTTTTTTTTTTTTTTTTTTTTAATTTAAAAGTAAATCTTTTTCCCCCAAGAAACAACTTTTTTTTTTTTTTGAGTAATTTAAAGGTAACTCATTTGCCCACAGAGAACCATCTTCATTTCCTGATTAAATGCAATCAGAGTGCTTTTGCTGGCAATCTGGTCTAATTTAAAAACTATCATACCAAGTGATCACCGTTAATAACTATTAGTATGATACAGCTTTGAAATGAAGGTCAAAAGCGATGGTTTGAAAGCCAAGATAATAGTTCTACTGCTGCTCATGGAAAGAGCCCTTTACTCTTTGCTCAGAGCCCTGATATACAATCCAAATGGTGCCTATGACAAATGTGCATAGCAGATATTTTATTCACCCCTCACACAAGTGACGCTAGCAAAAATGCTATGCGGTGATATGGTTTATCAGCCTTTCCTCTTGCAGAATCTTGGATTATACTGCTTATGGAAGTTAACAGAATTCCTACTGTGGCTACATAGAAGGATTCACTCCATATCAGAATTTTTGAAAGAGTACATCAAAACCGTACATATACCAGGCTATCCTCAAGCCCATTATGGACAAGAGAAAAATATCACTAAAGTGCATTTCCACTGAAAATGCAAAGAAATAGCACTCAGAAGCCAAAAGAGGAGTAAGTAAAAGGAAAGTACAGCAGGTACCACCCCTAGTTTAACCAGTCAGACCCAGTTTTCTTGGGCAGTGGACCAGTCTAGTATCATATTAAACAGGCAGGTTCCACACCACTCATATGCCAGCAGTTCTTTTGTCTGTTCTGATGCAAAGCAAGGGTGTAAAGTTTTTCCTACAATCAATAAACATAAGAAGAAGTCAAAAACCAATTTTTGTTCATTTTGTCATCAGCTGCAAGTTTTAATTACAAGTGAAGGTGCAATGCTGAGTGACAGGAAGGGGGCCTTGTCATTCCTGCCCAAGATCGCTCAGGTCTTCCCCACAGCCTCCAAGTGCAGTATCCTGGCAGCGGTACTCTCTACAAGAACACAGTTTTCACAAAGTCCCTCCCTCTACAGAGGTCTGGATAGTTCACGTAATTAAGGCTCAGACTTCTGATTGCATAATAATGATATAGGGACTGAGACCCTTGAAACATTTTCACAATACCACTGTTCTGCCCGTATCAATGATGAGACCAGCTGGTGCTCTTTCTGTGGGAAATGATGATTGCCATCATCACTGCTATGCAGGTAGTTGTGAGGAGGCTGTACTTGCAGCCTGAGCTTCCCTGATGCCCAGTCTGGTGCCAGTAGTGTGTTTTCTCAAAAGGCACTCACCTTCAAGCAGCATAACAGCTGAGAGTGGGGAGTACAAACACTGTGTCTAATAACAATAAAATAATAGCCACTCACACCAGCACAAGGACATTTTTAAGCAACCATAATTTGTGTTAAGTAGATATGTTAGTTCACGGGAAAAGCATTTGTTATTGTTCATAAAGCCTGGTCATAATAAGCCTGGTTAGGGTGCACTAAGATACGTTCTTTTGTTCACAAGTAACAAAGAGCTTTAGCGCCTGCCTCAGTTTCAAATCTCTGTGCAGCCATAACAAAGTCACTGCTGTACCACAATCATAATCTGTAGTGCATTTTGAGATTCTCAGATGAAAGACCCTATATAAGTGGAAACTATTATTATCTATATAGCAGATATATCTGCTGTAATATGCTGCTCTCCTCAGGGGGCTCAGGCACGTGAGCTGGTAAGTACTCTCCATTTCCATTGCAACTCCTTGCAGCTGAGAGCACTCAGCATCTAGGAGGATCAAGCACTGAATTGGGTCTGGGCTTCAAACTCACAACCTTTACTTATGCAAAGCTTCCATCATGGTTTTTAAACTGTTCTTTGAGCAGTAGAAAGGGAGGTAGAAAGAGGAAGTGTAACGGAAACACTGGAGAAAAAAAGCAAAATTCAATAGAACTGCAAAGATGTAAATTACTTAAACCATTAAAAGGGTTATTCCTATTTGAAGACTAGATTACTGAGACTACTGTCCTCCCATCAGATACAAAATAAAGCGCTACATAAACCAAGAGAGATTGTACCAGCCATAAAACTCTCATAATTTCAGTTAAGAAATACACATTTTTTAAATGACACAAAAAAATGCATAATTATTACATGAGCATTAAATGTAAAAATTGTAAATGAGAAATTCAAAATCTACATGTGCATAAACTGAAACATTTGCTTTGTTTTGCTCAGTGCACACACACAAAGCAGTAAATTTCTCGCTAAGGGTTTTCCCCCTTCCCCCCTGCCCCCACTGGGAACAGCACAATTTCAAATCCTCAGTATTTCCACCTCTAATTGCTAGAAGGGTTCATTATCAGCTGTCTAAAGTGCAATACATCAACCTTGCAAAGCTGATATACAAAAGACTTTCACACATCTGATGGGCTGCTGTGCTAAATACATCTTAATTTGTGCTGCATCTGCTGTTTTCTAATTTGTTTGTCATGCTGTGAATGCTACAGACTTTGCTACAGCAGCTCCCTGATTTTTTATTTTTAAAAACACAGCAGCTATTCAGGAAAGAAATGGCTGAGTGCCACCATTGTTCCTCTGATCCATGGAATGACATCAGTTTCCTCATATTAACCATTAAATATTTGATGATATATGTTTAATATATTGCATGCACAAGCCACCATATGTCTCAATATACAAACTGTATGTGTATGTGTACTATTTACGTCTTCCCTGTTAACATTCACTAGAAGTTAGATCTCTTCAAACCAGTTTATCTACATTTGAAAGAAGCTAATCAAAAACTCTTCATGTTCTGTGAGTCCTCAATTTTTACTGGCAAGTCTTATTTTTTTTTGGTGAAAATCTGGAAGAGTGCTACTAAAATCATAAGTCCTAGTGATTCATATACATAAATAAAGCCTGGTTGCTTTTTTACGTATTGAAGGACATTTCATTGAACCCACATACAGTCCTCAGTGGAATGAGTTTGGCGTTCTCTGTTCAGTCCCTGCCGAGCTGAAAAGCAAATGGTAGAACAACATGTGTAATTCAGCATGATTCATAATACATCAAAGACTCTGTACAGAAGAAACCTCAGCTTGAGCTGGCAGGGAAATTAAATTTCTACTCTTCCCTTCTTAAAGCAGAGAGTTTTCCCAGGTACAGTGAGCACTAACATCGGGCAGAGTGTGATGAATTTCTGGTGAAACAGCCCAGCTGACATTAGCCTTCATAATCACGAGAATCCCACACATACCCCTTCTCCAAAAATAAGAATGAAACATCAAGTGGTATTTCGCACACATCCTCCTGAAACTTCACAGGTTGCAAAGTTAGAAGAGAACCCACTTGGTACCACATACATCTTCCAAGAGATCTTGATCTCTCAGAGCTCTTTATTTTAGCAAGAAAAATCCACTGCCAATCACACCCCCACCAAAACCAGCTTTCTATGAGATTTCAAAACACGTCACCAAAATGCAGAATCTTGCCATTGTTGAATTCCTGTGTGATGTACACACACAAAAAAATACCGTAACCTAAGCCATAAATGTTGTTACAAGTAATGTTCCTTACTTATTTGTTTATGTTTGGCTGTCAGTCTTCCCAGTTAGACAAGAAAATGTGTTTTGTGCAGGGTAGGTGACATATAATAGAAAGGATAACTCCCTTTGTTTCAGCAAGCTCTGACTTTAGAGGAGCAGCTGGAATGCAAATTTTCTTCTCCTGCTTTTGCAGTGTGATTCTTGATGCTAGAGACATGGGGAGCTATTTGCATAATCATAGAATCACAGAATCATAAGATTGTTTAAATTGGTAAAAACCTTTAAGACTGTGTCCCACAGTTAAGCCTGCACTGCCAAGGCCACCAGTAAACCATATCCTTTAGCACCCCATCAAACCCATCTTTTAAATATCCCCAGGAATGGTGACTCAACCACTTCTCTGGGCAGCCTGTTCCAGTGTTTACATCAGTCTCCATTTCCAGTCAAATGCCAATCAGTCTCCAGTGTCAAGTCCTCAACAAGAACATGCAGCAGCTACTACAGAGGCAGCTTTATGACTGGAGAAGCCATAGACGAATGAGTGCTACCATAAAGAAGTATGTTTAATCAATAAGGCATATTGTTCAACTAGTGTGGAAGAAAAAACACCTTGTAGAGTAACAGCATTTGTAAAGGTTAATCAATTCAGCTAATTGTAAATGCTCTCAGTTGCCAGTCTTTAAACAGTTCCTTCCCTTTGTAGTAGCCAGTTCACTGGGATGCAGCAGTGCTAAGCTGCAAAGGAGGGAAAGGAAGAAAAGCAGTCAAATTTCTCATTACTCTCTGTGCTGTACTGTGCCTCTGTCTCTACCATCAATATATTTACCAGAGGGAGATAATCTTTTCTTTCTGCTAACACTGCCTTACCTCCTTCATTACACAATAAACAAAGCAAGAGGTCTATGCTTCACAGTCCAGGCAGATGAAAAGGAAATCAGCTTATTGATCTTTTTGTTCAGTTTTTTAAAGGCCAAATGTATGACTAACAATTGGAGTAGTTTTTGCAGCGCTCTTTCTTTCATGGTCATAAGGAAAGGGGTTTTTTTATGCTCAAATAATTGTCTTCTGTAGAAAAAGGGACAGTCAACATAATTCTAGAGAATCATGAGAGAACTAAAGACAGGCCTGCACTATAAGAAAGGACATACAGCCCGATTTCAATTTTTTCCTCTGGACCAATTTAAAATGAGCTTATGAAGGCAGCTTGATGGTCTCTGACACTTGGGAACTGTGTAATTGTTTATTGTTTATGAAAGAGCTTATTGTTTTCTAAGGCTATACCTGGTCCCTCTTTAACGTACATTTAATGGCCCACTTCCATATGCTGAGTCTCAAAAATAAAAAGCTTTCCTTTAGGCACCCACCTCAAATAATGCCAGCATTGTCATACGGGCTTGAAAGCACTGTTTGGTTTTGTCCCTGATGTATTTATGGTATTTTCAGTAACTAAAAGATATTAACACCTTTTAACTTTACTTTTGCAAAGCCAGCCAGAGGTCAGAGACTTCAGGTCTTCACAAAATCAATCAATATTGATTAAAGGTCAAAGCAAGTACTGAAAACACAGTGTGCACTCCCACCAAAGTACTGTCCTTCCCATAGCAAAAACAAAATGAGAACAGAGGGAGAAATAGCAGCTTGTCTCATCCTTTCTGCCATCTAAGCCCCGGCTACCAACACAGTCCTTGTCCTCTCTGTGCCCCTGCCAGCTCCTCCTGGATCATTGCAGCCTACTGACCCCAATACCTGCTTGGATATCTGTCAAGAAGAAAGCCCTGGGGTTTTTTTCTCGTTTTTCAGAAATCTGAACACAGGCTGTATTTGTCAAAACAGCGTGGACCAGGCTCTGAGGATCGGTAGCAAGGATACATCCAGGAAAAATACATATTCATGCAAGGTAACTCAGCTAAGGCTATCACATCAGCACTCCTACTTGGATGAGTATTTCATATGAAACTGATAGCTGTATGTTTGGTTTGGTTGTTTACAAGTAGATGGTCTGATATTTCACCTCTCTTACTTTTTATAGAGAGGTCTATTCCTGCTATGCATATCATTAATATGTCAACATTCAAGTCAGGTGATTAAAGCCAAAAAAGTGTTGCATCAACTGAGGAAACATCTGAAGTGCAAATTTTATTACTTCAATGGCAATTACATATTTGCTGTGTTTAATAAGTTCTCATCTTTGTTACAAGTTTCTAGCAGAAAAATCCAATAACATGACAGGTTGGGATGTAACAAAAGCAAGAAACATCATTGTGGAAAGGGCGTTTTATAAGCAGAAATGCTCTTCTTAGAACTGTTGCTTCAGAAATCAGTTAATAAACCAGTTGTTTATTTCACATAAATAGTTGCAACTTAAGTGTGCCACACAACTTTACAGCATAAAGAACGTTAAGGAAAAAATGTGCATCTGCATACCAGCAGAGTAACGGCCTAGATGTTGAAAGCTTAAGAGACATTGTGTCTGTTAGGTGTGCTCTTCCTAAACCGTAAAGACCCTTTTCCTCTGTCTCTCTTATCCTGATCTAACCTCCTGGCTGATGCTGTCATAACTTTAAGGAGGGCCTTACGGCCACATTTAGGCAGTTGCCCTAAGTTTTGAAGTCCTGTCTTTCACACGACAAAGAAACCCATTATTCTGTAAGATTTGGGTTTATATACCTTTTCTCCTCATCCTTGTATTCTTCACCACTAACATATTACTACCTCTTATACCTGCTCCTCTGCCCTCTCCCTTCCTCCCCCCACTTCTTGTTCCTTTTTTTTAAAGAAATAGTTTAATTTTCTTTCCAGATGGTAAATTTTTACATCAGTTTAATAATCTCTTGAAGGTATACTGGAGTATTGCTCAACTCACCTCTAAATTAAAGCAATTATTAAAAAACTTTGAAGCACTTTAACAATTTTAAATCACTCTGCACATAGCAATTTAAAATTATTGGAGCAGTTTTATAAGCACTTGAATTTGGAGGTGATCAGAGACCTGAAAATGTGCAATATAGAGTAATTTAAAATTATTAGAGTACTTCACATTTTTTATAAGCTTTGCAGTTTGGAAGTAATCTGGTTCTGACTTGTGAGCTTGTGTCTTGTAATGTGAGCGCTTCTTATTCTTAGAGATACAGCCTATTAAATCAAACTACTTCAATAATTGTAAATTACTATACATGGACATGCTCAGAAATCTAACTTTGCTTCTTAAATAAAAAATATTTTTCACTCCAAATCTGTAAAAAAAGACTTTCAAGTGACAGAATAGTCATTTAAATTTTTGGAGAAGGCTGTTTTATATTTTCCCAGGAGAAGAAACAAACCAAAATATCTACATAAAAATACTTACAGAGGTTATATAAGAATATTTTTATGAGCCCATATTATGAAACTTCAATTATATTCAAAATCAGCCCTCCTCATGTACACCTTAATTTTTATTAAACACTAAACACACATTAATTTCATGAATAAAAAATTGTCAGCTCAAACTTTATGTATAAAACTGAGAGAATAATACAGGAATTTCCAGGTTGTTCACAGTCGTGATTAAATGTGATCCCATTAGAGATTTTTACAACTTGTTTGTACTTTTACGCTTGTTTAGGATATAATTTCTCAGTCACTTCTATCAGTGACAGAAGGATCCTGTCTGGAAAACTGTCTCAAAACAAAAGCCTCGTAAGGATTCAGAATAGGCAAAAAAGGACGATCACTGTGTAGACATTCTTGCATATGTACACCAAAAAGATAAAAAATTATACTTTACAAAAATAAAGGTGTTTCAGGTATTTTGCAGGAGGCAGTTCAGATTGGGTTTTCACCAATGGAAAACTTCAGGCATCAAATACAGGGAAAAAATCAACAGAAGGCTGTGCTAGCAAACAAAACTGGAAACAATGAAAAGTTAACATTAGTAGTGAAAGAGCTGAAATGCTGTTACTTCAAAGTGCTGCAAGTCATAGAGTGTGCTGTTCAGAAGAAAGCAAATAAGACCACATTGAAGCAAGTTGTGCCAAGTAGATTTCCATAAAATAAAACATCTCTAAGAGTTCAGTGAAAGGGCAACAGTAGCAAGACTACAGTGCTCTCTGGTAGATTAAAGCATTAGACTTTTAAGTCAGATCTGACAGTGCACATATTTGTGTTTATATGTTGTAAGTTTTGTTCCTTTCTATATTAAAATTGTAAGAATGAATTGCTGTTGGGTTGCTCCCACAAACAACCAGATTTCAGGCAGGCAGATGGGATTAAGCACCAATGCCAAAATAGCATCATAATTAATTATCATATATCAGCAATAAATGCTGTATCTATGGCAATCCTTGGTGATTCAATTTATAAAACTTGAAGCAGTGATTTAACATGCAATGTTTGCATATCAGACTGCGAGCATAAAGACCATGTGAAAACTTTTGAAGAATCTTTTTGAGCCACCAAAAAATGAGAAAGCACAAACAGATAAGCTAATTTTTCAGGCACGTTGTGTTTCTCGGAGAAGGCCATTCAGCTTAGACAGGTGAACTGTCATTTTCTTTCTTAGTTTTTAGAAAGAGAAGGTACTTGACAACCTGGGTAACCTAACCCAGGGTTGACAGTGAACAAAAGCATGCTGTAAAGACCCAGTAAAGCATGCAGTAAAGATCCAGAGAATTGTATAATACACAATACTGTAGAGTAAGCTGCCTGTCAGGGAAATTTCTTCCTCTACTATTTTCTCAAAATAATAGCCTTGTGCCCCAAATTACAGGAAATTATATCCCTATGAAAATACTCATGCCACTGGATATATATTTGTTCACATAATGTGTTCCTCTCAGAGTCCTGTAGAGCCCTTCACATAATAAAGAATTACACAAGTTAATGCACTGTACTGCAGTAAGTTCTGTGTAAAAAGTGGTTCCATTTATCTGTTTCAAATTCCAATCTTCAATTCCACAATCATTGAAATAGCAGCTTTCTTATTTTACAGGGTCAAGCTTCTTAATATTAGTGATCTCTTAAAAATGTCAAACCACTTTTCAATTTCCTTTCATCTACAGTTTGAGTCTGGACTAAATGTCCCCTTTCTTCTGTTGTTCCCACAGATGCAACTTCAAAGAGTACTTCAGAAAAGCTTTTGCAGGTTTTGTATTTTTCTAAAAGTTTTTTTGGAGGGACCTCCCTTTCAATTTTTCTGCACATCTCTGATAGCAGCACATACCACAGCTCTTTACCAAAAGATGTGAAAACTTCTTTAGAGGACTCCTGCTGTTTGTTAATTCAGTAGCTATACCACTGAGCAGTTCTCACAGTCACCACGTTAGCAGCCATCAGCTGTTGTAAGCATAAAACCTCAGTTGCCTTTGCTCTGCAATATATATAAGGCCATGACCCAACATTATATTGCAGCTCTTGGAGTCACCTGTGGAAGCTTTCGTTCTTCTCTACGAGAAGATCAGTGTCAGCTACAGCAGTTTGCTTTTCTCTTCTATTCTGTGTCCTTATCCCTCATTTTAGTTCCTTTCCCAGTAAATCAGAGACATATTCCTTCACTCTGTGATGTTTCCATATAATTCCATTTAGTACTGGATTTTGGCTTTGATGCGTATTCCATTTGGACAGCAGCATGGCAGTCAGTAAACTGGATGTAATCTGCTCTGATCTTCAAGCTAAAATTAAACAGATTATTTTACTTTAATTTATCAGTTCATATCCTGCTGTTTAACTAGGAGTTAAGGTTACTCTAGGTTTTTTAACATATTTTATTGGCTGCAATCCACTCAAAGTTCTCCCCATCATCAGCAAACACAGGCAAGTTCCCTTGTGATTACACACAGTGTCGTCAGAGGATTTTCTCAGCTGTTTCACTTTACAAGATCATTTGTCCCGAGTAATACATATATAATTCACATATAACTGAAATAGTTCCCCAAAAGCCATTCATCCCCAGAGGAAACTGCTCTTTAATTGTTTGTTATGCCCTCTCAGCAGGGAGGCTGGCTTACACCGTACATGTGCATCATTTTATTTAAATGACATCCTACCTTGCTACGAAAGCTGCCAGAGCTATTTGATCTTCTTCCACTAAGGCTGCCAACTACAGAAAACCCCCTGAGAACAAAGCAGCAGATGAAAAAGAAGTGCTGATGCTCCAGGCAAGCTTTTTTAGCCAGAGCTGTACCAGCAGCAACATGCAGCAGGAAAAAGTACACGCTTCAAAGGTAATTACAGCGTGCTGCATCTTCCTATCTTTATTTAAGATACTTGGGATTGATTTCCGCCCCTTAGCAAGGGGAACTGCAAACAGCATCAACCTAGACAACCAAGCATGAACTTCAGTCGAGAGAAAGAAGCCTCTTTCCCCCACTCTCTGCCATGCTCTCTGCAAGGATCACACCTTGTGTGATAAATGGCACAAGGCTGATGTCCTGTGGCAGCACTTCTCCCAGACATTCTGGTCATGACTCAGCCCTTCCTGGCCTCATTTTCTCACCTCGTTCCCCTGACCAGGTCATTGCAAGTTGCCCCAGGTTGCATTGGGATTTTTTCCAGCAGGATTTTGGATCGGCAGTGCCAATATGCTGCTTAAATGGGCGAGATAGGGGATGGCATTCAGCATGAGAGAATAGCTCCTCACACAGCAGGGAAAATGCACAGGCTGAGTAAAATTAGTTGTTTTGCTTGTCAGATGTTTACACAAACCCTCTCTTCACTTTTAATGTTTGGGAAATTTTTTGCCTGAGATTTGGGTTGATTTTCAAGTTCAAATGAAGAGTTAAAAAATATCCCCACAAAGGAAAGTAGAATGGCTGAGTTTCCATAGGTTTTGAATATTAAACTTCAAAATCACTCCCAGGTTTCTCAAACAGCTTTATGAAAAAAAGAAAGGTGCAAGGGAGAAATAATTCATTTACCATACCAGCCTTTCCCTGAACCCAAGCTGAGTTTCATATCTGTGACTGAATGTGAAAACAAGCTATGTTTAGGGGACTTTTAAGGTTTCAGTATAAGTGGTAGTCACACAGGTTTATATTCAACCCTTAGATAAGTAAGCACACTAGTTTACATTATGTCTTGTAGTCCTTCTCACGAAAAACATCATCATTATGAGAAATACTATAGAATTTTTCCCTCAGAATTCTTTCCAACTCAAAAAATGTCACCAGTTCTCTGGAGTCTGAGAACAAGAATATATGCATCTGGCATAGGGTTTAAAGGACATGCCCTGCAGATCCTCCGGCAGGATTATCGAGCAAGCAAAGTCCTCATCATCGGGGTCCAAATCAGGTTTTAATGGCTGGAGATAACATTACCAAAAAATTTGAAAGTGTATTTTTATGCTTCTTCATTTAACTCAAACACTATCGGTAAAGGTGGGAGCTATTTATCTCCATCTCTCGTTTCAGTGTTGATTGGAAGAACTCCTTTCAGCCAGCAGCAAGCACAGCACAATTCTGCTTGGTAGAAAGCTGGCAAGGGCACTGGGTTTTTAAGTGGCTGTTATCAATTCACACTGTTAGCACCTGCTGCTGCTGCAGCTTATCCAAGAGCAGCACTGGCTCATTGGTTTTCCATCGTTCTGACTGGAAGTGCCAACAAATATGGCATGGATGAAAGGCCTCGATGGCAGCTGGAGAAGACCTCAGAGGAGGATCAGAACAACCCTGATTCACACCAAGGTAAGCAATTTAGAAAGATGAATTCAGAAGAAAAAAAATTCAGAAAGACAAATTCAGAAGAAAAAACAGAAAGGCAAAGGAAAGTGTATGTGTGCCAGATAACTAATTCTTGCAACACCTCCAGTTTTATAAAAGGGTTGAATACATTTTGTATATTTATACACCCATTTCTTTCTTTGCAGGCCAATGACAACCCACAGAGTACTGCATAGATTTGCCAAAAATAATTACTCTGGTCACTTAGCAAAGCAGAGGATCTGTCATCCAGAAACATATTGCCTAGCAACAGTTCGCTTACCCTTCCTCCCTCGCAATAAGCAAACACTGCCTGCCCTCCCCACCCCCTCTCGTTTGTATTGGCTTTCTGGCTGCTGGCAGACACAACCACTCACCTGGGTGTAAAACTGCTCCTGACAGGAGGACTCTGGCCTGTTTAAGTCCAAGTACACACGAGAAGATGAGTAGCGTAGTTCAAGAAAATGCTGGCTGCTGAGAAAAGATGCAATTTATGCCTGCGATAAAATTGTCTCACAGTTTGCTCAGATAAAACCCACTTCAAATGGAATCACTACTGTGGTAGCTCTTGGTAAACCGTGGTCTGGCATGGTGAAGGAAGGAGAGGAAACAAAACCAGCCATACCAGACAAGCAACTACAGCACTACCCACAGCCTTAGGACACCTTATTTTCCTCAAAAGATTTTCGTTAACATTTATTTTATTATAACTGTAGTGTCATAGAATTGTAAACTACTTTCTACGTTTTGTTTTACATGAAGATATTTCAGCAGTGATTTATGGAAAAGAACTATGCCGTTCCTTCCTTCCAACAGGAAGCCCTCCTGTTTCTTCCCCACACACAGGCCACACCATTTGTCTTTTAGCTGGCGGTTTTCATCAGTACCAAGATTTTTTCTCATTTTCCTAAAAGCAGTATTTTGGAAAATTGCACAATTCCTTTTGCTAACAACTTTCTGTAACATTCTGGAAACAGTTTGGACATCTTAAACCTGCATACAGAGATTAACATGACAGAACTTTTGCACTCTGCTACAACCTCCTACCTCTCCACATCATGTTACACTAGGGAAGCCTCAGACCTGGCAGCTGCCCTTACTCTCAGTGGTGGCACAGCTGTTAAGTATCATCTTTTCCAGAGCTGTATGCACATCAGTGACAATTATCTAGGATGATATTAATATCCTTTTCTTTTCCTATGGCACATCTGTGCTGTTTAATAATGCAAAACTTACATTATATATAATACGTATGGTTGTAGCTATATTTGTCACTGCTTGGCATGACTATATTAGTAGAAATATTCGAAAACTATTTTCAGGTTTAAAAATGTTAAAAAGTCCTCATTCTAAACATTTTTCTCAGCTAGTCAGAAATTCTTCTTAAAAAAGTCTCAGACCATAAATACATAAAAGTTTTTGAACCATGCTTCTGCTTACACCCATGCTCCATTCCCCCAGACATGAGATACCGGACATCAGTCTTTGTTTAAAGTACTGTCAGATGCTAGTCTTGAAATACACAACTTTGAAATTAAATTTTAACTTGAGTTGCCTTTGAATAACTTAATGACTAACATTCAGATCATCCAGTGAACAAAGATAAAGGGGGAAATATTAATATTCTATATATTAAAATTTCCCTACAGTGATTACTGGAGAGTTCTTTGAATAAAAGCACAGTGCCCTTATAACTGTTTGTTATTTTGTTTTATTCTATTTTCACATGTGTCAAAAATAATTTCAAATTTTTGGGGAAGTCATCTAGTCATTTCAATATAGTTGCTACTTTATTGCTTTTCATATCATGTTTTGGTCTGATATAAAATACTTCTCATTACCATTCCTGTCCTTGCCCATTTGGCAATGAGTTTACCTTTTGTTTTAAGTGCTGTAAAAACTAACATTGTCTGTTTTCATGTGTCAGCATCCTTGATTATTTCAGCTGCAGTATGAACAGTTTTGTGAGGTGTGCTTGATAGGTACTGATAAAAAACCTGGAAAATGAAAAGAATAATTGCTTTTAAACAAATCTTGTCATTATAAGGAACTGATTTTTTTTTCCTTTTTTTTTCCATCCTCAGCATGAAAATGGCAGTTCATTAATGAAAGAGATGCAGTAAATCCCTGAAGCAGTCTCTGACAGGTTGCAACCAGTTCTAATGGGTGTTGATTTAAGGTCCTAAAATTTGGTTTATTCTGCTTGTAAAATATTTGGCACGTGCATTTAAAATAAGGGAAGAAAAAAAAGAAAATATAATTATTCTAAGATTCTGTATAACTTTTCAGATCTATTAATTAGTTATAAACTTATATTTTGCATCTAGCAACAGATTTAAAGGTGGCCTCTTAAATGTAAATTGATTGCTACAGAAATGTCCGTACTATACATAACATGTGCTACACTTCTACAAATACAAATGCTCATTATAATACATTATCTTTGATGTCAGTAACATTAGGCTCCACCCAGCACCACTGAAACATATGGGAACTTTAATATTGATCCCTGCAGAAGCACAAACACGCTAGCACTTTTGAACATATGTCCAGATAGAAAGTCTGAAATTCATTTTGAATATAATGCCAAACAGAAAATAAGTTGAAGTGTAAGAAGTCAGTTTTTAAATGTTCATAATGAAAAATAAACAGAGAAGAGAACAATAAAGCAGGGTAAAGGTAAGGCAAATTGATTATGACTACTAGCAAGAAAAAACTGTGTTTCTCCAAGTCCTGTATTACAGGGAGTTGTTATGCACAGGATGTGTAGTACCAAAAGCAAGCAAAACACAGATTATATAATAGTTCAAAAACAAATGCTCTTCTTATATCACTGGAAAGATCCAAAAAACAAAATAGTTTCCCTTGTAAAGAAGCCAGTCTCTCCTCACACTTGCTGCTGGTGGTTAGCTGTCATGTCACAGTGTATTTCATTTTTTCCATTTTTCAGAGAGTTAGAACCTAGAGAAAAAAATATGGTGTGCTTTAAGTAACAGAAGTTTTTTTCATTCAGTACTGCTCTGCTGAGCCAGAGCTTGAAAAACCTGCTCAGGGTCAGATTACCCCATATTCAAATATTTTCATTATTAACATACCTTTCACTTATCTTTGATTCAAAGACTTCAGAACACAGATTTCGTGGGGCTTAAAAACAGAGCCAGGACTGCAGAAGTGTCCCAGACTGTTACACAGCTCCGTAGCAACCCCCACAGTGAGCCCTGGCAGAAACTGACCTATTCATATCATTGGGAAGAATCAATTTCCATCTAAGATAATGAGCAAAAGAATTGTTTGGTCTCTGCAGGGGCTATCAGCATTACTTGTCCCAATACTCCATGGGACAAGTGGTGGAAAAACATTTGAAAATTTTCATCTTAAGCAAATCTCATCTTGAGCTGAGCATATCTGTACCCAGTCTCAGTGGATTAACTATTTGTTCTTGTTCTTTGTTCCAGTCACAAACAGTACATGTCCATTTGCTGATTTTGTTAGCTACGTTTTGGTTAATTTTCAAAACCTTTTATAATAAAAGATACCTTTTGCTTATTGTATTAGGCAAGTATTTGTTTCGAACTTCATACTTGCTTATAATTGTAGTGAGTCCACACAGTCAGTGAGAAGCAGCAGTGAAGGGAGGAAAGAGCCTGCCAAAAACGAGAGGTTTAGGCCATATGGAGACATCAAGGGTTATCTCTGATGTGGATGCTGCCAGCATTGCTTCTTCCTCCCTGCGTGGTATTTCTGAAAACCACTTTATACTTCTGAAATTCTCCCAGGCCTTGCTGTGTAGCACAGGGAGCTATTCTCCAGTAAGTGAGACATCACTGAGCTCTGTCTTTTCCAAAATGCCTGGAGTAAAAAAATAAAAAGCAGACCTTGAGGTTCTCCCACAAATGGCAAATAGACAATTTTAATAGCAGACCCAGATGCCTGCATACCTGCACTGACATTAACAGGACAGGAAGGAAGGGGAACACATGAGATAAGGGTATGTGTATAGGGCAGGGATGACAGATTAGAACAAAAGTATGATTGTAGCAAGACCTTTCTGCGAGAAAGTCAACGCTTTTGTCATGCTTGAGCCTGGACATTTAAATCCTTGCTCATTTGGCATCCATGCCCCAATTATAGATTATGATCAACTTGTGACCTGCCATAACGCTACATCACCAAAGGATATGGTTGAACAACTGAGAAGCTGTGCATGGAAGAGAACGGAGAAGAGGAAGTCCAAATAGTTATTTCCACACAGCTATTCATTCCCATCTGATTTCTGTGGGTAAAGAAACACGCTAAAGTAAATCCAGATCTTGGAAAATTAGCTCAGAAATATAAAATAGTGCATTCACAGCTGCAAGGCTCTTTTTGTCCTTCATGAGCTGAGCAGACGAGTGTGGGAAACACCTCCCACACTAATCTTACGTCTGAGTGCTAGTCTCCCACAGAACTGAACAATACCAAGTTATGTACCCCAGATGGCTTTTGGTTTAATTAGCTGGCAAAGAACAGTACAAATTCTGCAAGATTATGTGTTTATGACGGGCACAACATTTTGCTCGAATTGATTTTTGACAGCTCACTGAATTCCAAAAGATCAAAAGTTCATTTTGCATGTTACATTTGCTTAAAAATACAATGAAAATCGTAGCCATTTGCTTGCTATATAGTCCTTGCTCCTACAGAGCCTGCAAATACTCACTGCTTACATATGTGCTACTGGTTCATTACTGTTTTCACTAATGCTATTGACACCATTATTTAATACTCACATTAAAATACTACTGGTAAGGTTTGATTTCTTTTTCTAAGTGCTGAACCAACGTATTGGAATGACCTGTCTTCCCTTTGTGAAGAGGGAGGTGGGAGATAGTCTCTCTCTCTAAATTATGTGTTAATTCAGCACACAACATTTAGCAGCTCACCACCATTGTATTGCTAGATTCACCATGACTGATAATTTTTCAAGGAGTAACTCACAGACATCTTGGAATACAGTTAAAAAGGAGCATGTTGGGGTCTTTTGACCACTGTTTATTCAGCAGATATGTGTATGTGGAGATAATTCCAGCACACGAATTCTCTTGTCATTGTTGGTGAACAGCTAGTTACAGCAACATCTCCAGAAATGTGTCTAATATAAATGATCCCCACAGTACAGAGGAAATTAAATCAAAGTATTAAGAATATCTTTTCACATTTTTTGCAAAGTAAAATTCTGCTGTCACATTGGAATAGGGAAATAAATTTTCTATTAAAAATCAAAGACACATTTTCTTTAGTTTTTAAAAAACACTTGGCTGTTTACCAAGTGTTAAATAGTTTTTACTCAAGCATGGTCACAATGTCAAATATGGCTTAGTATGTCTTTGTCTGTGATTCAACAACAGTCTATAGAGTCACAGGGAAAGAACATCATGGAAAGTCTTTCTGTCTCAGGAGCCACATAACATCAACTATAAATACAGGAGTAACAAAGGGAAGTCAATGTCCTGATTGTTTTAATGCTTGATTTAATACCTCTTCCATTTCATTCTTTCAAATTCAGCGGTTTTAGCTTTGTGAAGGATTAACTTTTTTCTCAGGTCATTAGCAAGCTTTCAGTTTTGGCCAAATGACTGTAGAAGGAGAGCATCACCATGAATTAAAACCCTTCTTTAGTGAACTTCTGCACACCTGTGGATGATTAGATGAATTTTCTTTAGCCCCACCCTAGATGGCAATCCCAGAAAAGAGGGCATCTGCATGCTACAAGGACTTCTTCCCTGTGGAGTAGTTTCTCTGCAAATCCACTTTGCAATCAGAAAGTAGAAAAGCAGGCAAGCCCACAAACATGCATGTTGGGGTTATCACTTCAGCTGGAGACAACCACTAACCTCTGTGAGGTGAGTAAGACATAATGCATCAGCATGATAAGAAATGTAAATTGATGCTGAAATATAAAGTAATGGTTTTTACTCTATGTTTCATTGCTTTGCTTTTGGCTTTACATTTTGCTAGAGTGACATTCTTTTCTTGGGAGACTCATTCCTTCACTTTCAACTTCAAGTCCTGAAGAAAGGATGACCTCTTTTTGTCCAGCCTCTCAATGCTGAACTCCTGGCCACCATATATTCCTCAGTTTATTGCAGAATTATTGTATGAAATAAACAATATTGTTTTAAATAACAGATATGAGGAACTTTCCCTAAAACTGTGACACTTCACAACAAGGTGTTTAAAGGCTATGCTGTCAGCTGACCTACAAATGAGCCAGTTAGAAATGCAAGTGCCTTCTGCATGAACTATAGAGTCCCTGTTTTACACTATAATTTCAAAAAAGGCACTACACACCCACATTTCCACAGAAAATGAGATCTTCCAATAGGCCCAACATGAGATGAAGTATTCTCTCACCTAAAGGATAAAATACACATAGAGAAGTATCAAAATTGCTGTCCTATTTTGATTCAATTCTAATTATTAATCATTAAAACACTAATAAGGTATTAAAGCAAGCAAGAGGTGTTCTGTAAGGATGCTCATCAGCAAGTATTAAGGGCCCCTTGGCTGTAGGAAAGGAAGGAGGTTGAAGGGTGTAGCTGACTTTTACTGCTTCTCTTGTGGATTGACTAGCTGTTTCCTCGCTTACCCCACAGGCCGTGGAGGGAAAAATAGACAGCATTTTTTTGGGCTGAAGTCTGAAGGATCGCAGAAAAGAACGTGTCAAACTGCAACTCAGTCCAAATATTTATATGTTCAGGAAATGTTAGTCTTCAGATGCACACTATAGGGTCTGCATGGATGCTTTCTTTGGCAGCGTTGTGTTGCATACTGTAATTTCTCATTAGCAACAAAGCCCTCAACTACAGTCTAGCTCAGGAAAGCTGTAAATACATTTTCCATTAGATATTTTGTTTCTCAATTATTTTCACATGTTCCTAATAAAGCTCCCTGCTGTGGGAACTGTTGAACAGGAATATGTCCAAGAAAACTGAATGCATTCTTAACTTATATTCCATACAAAAAGAATGAGTATAGCTGTTTGTAGCTATAATGAGACATGATGGCTTCAAAAGAATATTATGCCATGTAGTTTGAATGATAGTTTGGCATTATGAGTGAGGCAGTTAAATATACTTTTTGACAGCTCAATGAGGCTGAAACTTTATATTTAAAAAAAAGTCTTACAAATACTCCATTTTTACTACACTATTGCTGACACAATGTTGCTAAGAATTAATATCAATTCTGTTGTTTATTTATTGAATTGTTGAATTTCTAGCAGAAGTGTTTAATTACTTGTGGAAGGTGGGTGGATTGGAAGAACAGAGGTAGAGTTTAAGTTCCTGCTATTTCCCACATGCCTGTCCTAACCCATGTTTCTGACCACTTCTAATTTCTCTCAACCTACCAGCTTAATTACTTTAGATTCTACTGTTTCAACTTAGAAACACATATTCAAGCTAAATAGAGTACCTCTGAGGAATTATTTCAACAGGGTTGACATTTTTTTCTTGATAACATAATCGTGTTGTTTGGCGTTTTATGGCAAGAGGTTTCACAATTTATTTGTTTTGAAGAGATAAAAATAGCAATTATTAATATATTAGCATACCCTTTCTCCTATCTTCACATTTGTGACCATCAATTCAAGATCTATCCATCCAAATGGATGTCCCTTACAACCCCCACTCATCCCAACTCCTCCCAGCCTGCCAGCCAGTGTTTGCTGTTTTCCTCTTTGTTTTTCCATGTCTTCTGTCCTAAAGCACCTGGGGGGGTGGGGAAGGGGGATAAAGAAAAAGGAAAAAGGAAGGTACCAACCACTTTCATCTTGCAGAAGACAAAAGATTTGACACTGAGACTTCACAAAGACTTCAAAGCTGACCTCTCCTTGGTAGTTACTTGATTAAATTAACTTGCTATTCGGTATCCGTAACCCCTTATAAGTCCCACGATAAACTCTGGGTTAAGAACACCTATAACAAACCTCAAGATTCCTTGGTACTGCTAAAATGGAAACTAACAATGATGATTTAGGTTAGTATTTAGAGCTGGAATGTCTCCTCTTAACATATGTTATCAGCAGATCTGAAACTTCTAGTTATCATAATTCCTGCCAAATAAGCCCAATCTTCAGTATTTCATCATTCAAAGCAATAGTCCTCCTTTCTTTAGTTGAGAAGGCAGACTTTATATCAATGTAATTTTATCTGGTTTGTTATTAAATATTAATGTGGAAATTAAGTAAAGTTTAAGCACTGGGTTTTAAGATTTATTTTTCATTATGTCTGTTATAGCAAACCTTTATTAACATTCTGTGAAATAAGAAATCTACAGCATCACTAATAAAACCTTTTAAGTGGTAATCCTTCAGAATCCTTCCTGGTAATGGTTGAGCATTTGCAGTACAAAACCAATGAAATTCACACATACTGTAATGGAGTAGTGGAGCGATTATTACAACATTTTTTCCAAAGTACCATGGGCTTTAGATGATTAGAGAGTAGTCTTATGCTTTAAACTTTCTGCCAAGAGTGAGGCTTTAAGTTGAGTTGGATTGTGGATAGATTGCAGCATAATGTATGTTGACAGTTTAATAACATGGGTTACTATCCTTAGTTTGCTTTATGATGTAATACATCTTTATAGGAGTCCTTGGAGGATTCTACTATGATTTTCAAGGCAGAGAGAATGCAATAAACTAAAATACTCTGAGCAAGACTTCTATTTCCTGTATACTTTGGAAATTTTCCTGAAAAATAAATAGGTGCTACAACTTTTTAAAGTTTTTTCTGACAAGACTTTTTATTTTTCTAGTCATGTAATAGATTTGAAAGGTACACTTTATACAAAGTTATACATTTTTTAAAAGTTCCCTTCTATAATGAATGGGCTTATTTTTCAAATCTCTAGGGGAATTTTTTTTTCTGTAAAACATAGTAATTGATTTTATTTTCCCCTCTTTCAATTCATATTATACATATATTTAATTGATGCAGTTTGCAAATATTTCCAACTAAAGGTCACATATATTTGGACAAATTATTCCTCATGGTTTGACAAGTACATGCACAGCAGTGGTTAAGTATCAAGCAACATAAATCTAAATAACAAAATAAAATATAGGAATTATTTCATTCTTTAACTGGCTTCATATCATTTTTAGAGGTAATCAGGAAAATAAACTAATTAGAATGGAAGGAAAGTATTGCTTTAGATTATATTTCAGTTTAAGTGAAAATAGCTTGAAAGGTTATTCAATCCACTTTAATATTAAATAAATTCAGTCAAATAAATTCAAGTTTTCACAATATTCATGTAAAACTAAATTTCATAAACTACTGAAAGCAAATTCATTATTTATTATATTTCTGTTCAAATTGTATAAAAAGAGATGTTAATTTTCAAAGTGTAATTCCTTTTCAGAATGGTGCCTGTAGACTATGTTGCTCAGAGGTTTCCAGTCCTTTCAAAGATTACTGTTAACATATGATTTGCTATGAATATGTGCATACCTGTCTAAATAGATGATTACCTAAACAATATAGTATTCTTCCCTATACCAGTTTGGCAGAACACACAGAAAAATTTTTAGGACAGTTTTACAAAGTGTTTTGGTATGAACAATTCGTTCGAGTTAGGCTCCTCTGTCCACACCAGAACTTATGACACATTCTTTCCACTCGCATTGCGTAAACAAAAGTTTGCTCACCTGAATGTCTGAAATGTAGGCTGAAATAAATCTGTACTGTTTGCCAAATAAACATTAGCACATACTTTCTTAAACTCTACACAAAGTACACTCTCCTGTTAAAATAAACCTATTTTAGAATAAGACCCATTAGAAAATTTCTGATGAACACATGGAGAGAACACCAGTACAGAGAAGATCTAATGGTGGGAGAGATACTCCACAAAGACAAAAAACCAGAAGCTGGAGCATCTGGTCTAAAAGCTTTTTAACTATCGTTTGACACCTCTTTTCACCATCCTTTTGCTGAATCCGGGTAAATGCTGCACACGGTGACATTCCCGAAGCCGCTCAAGCCAAAATCACTTTCATATTCCCCATAGGAGAAACATGTCTTTTGCCATCAGTGGTCACACCAGCCTCTTGCCAAGAGCCTAAGGGCCACACCTAATTGACATTCATATGCACATACATTTTCATCCCTGGAAATATAAATATACACACAACCATGACAATTGCTTAGGCTAGTACCACTGACGAGATAATCCTGACTGTTTAAATTCATGAAAACCCATGATTTGCTTCCACCCAACTGCTACACTGCACCCCCACAGGCTGCATTTGAGCATCCTGCAGGCCACAAACCTCCACAGTGCCAGAAACTTGAGAGACCAGACATCTAAACATCCTTAGCAAACTGTGCACACAAATAGGTGATAAATGAGTTTGAAAAACAGGAGTATTCAGCCCCACCAGCCATTGTCAAAACAGAGTCTTGATAAAAATTTGATCCTGCAATCATAATTTTGGAAGGCTACTGCAGCTTCTTGGGTTTACTCCTTTTTTTAACTTGCTATGAAAATGAGAATCCTACCTATCTCACTGCTAGTCATAAATGAGATGGTTCCTAATTGTGTCATTCGGCTTGATGAATGACTGACAGACTTCATAATCATTTCTGTGACTGATCATATCTCTACCTCTGCCTGTGCATCCCAAGAGGAATGCCAAAAGAGCGTATAATGTTCAAGCCAAATTTCACTGAGGCAAAAGAATGACTTTAGCAGAGAAAATTATTATTACTATTATTACTGTTACTATTATTATTATTTTCACTTTACCTGAAGTTTGTCTTATGCCTCCATGTGTGCATGCCCACCCTTATTATGTCTGTGTCAGATGCGTGCCTGCTCGTATGTGATCAATTTTCTCTTGACCAGCACACAGACAACTCCACTGGGACTCTCCAGGGTTAAGATCACAGCTTGCTACAGCTTCACCTACAAGGGTGTCTGGGAAGAGGCAGTAGCACATTGCACATTCTGCAGATCACTACAGCTGAGAAACTGCAGTGCTCAGCTCACCAGCCATGACTGGGCTGCAGACTGGAAGTCTCATTTGTCCTCTGCGTTACTATGAATATATATATACTCCAGGATGAGGTCTCAGTTTCTGGACCACTAAAATAAAAAGTCATTATATTCAATATAGGTATAATTAAAAAAGAACCACAACAAAACAAAAACCAAGTGAAAAACCCCAATACACACCATCAGTCAATTAAAAATTAACCTCGGAAACAATATAGAACTGTTGCGACTTCTTACTCTATTTCATAATATTTATGGATATGTTGGAGAAAAAGAAATGTGAGTTATTAGACTGTGAGTTACCTTAAGCTTCAATAGAAAACAGATTTCTTTTAGATGGTTTTGAATAACTGTATGAACTCAAATCATACAAAGTTCATTTAAAACTTGCTGCAAAGAGAAGTTATATGTTTAAAACCGTGGACCAGCACATTTCATAACAAAAGCTGAATTTTGCCTTCCTGACTTCTACCCCTTGCTGCAAGCACCACACTTGCAGCTGAAACCATACAACTGGCAATATCAGTATTTGTTGAACCTACATCTAGCATCTTCTGATATACTTGAGCCTAAATAATTGAGGCATCAAACCCTTCAATATGCAATTGCTTGATAAATATGCTCAATCCTGTCCCTGGAGTTTTTTGCAGATAACAGTGAATCAATGCCAGACACCTGACCCACAGATCTTCACTCTCTGTCTTCCACCACTAATAGCAGATAAATCTGCTTTGTTGAGAAGAAGCAAAAAGCAATCAGCACAGGACTCCTTCATGTGAAATATTTATTTGGGCAGCAAAAGCTATCACTGTCACTGAAACGGAGTGGCAGCAAACCAGGGTACTATTTTGACCATTACATGGAATAAGTACAGCAGCCAGGGTTTATGTTCACAAGATTGAAACATTCAATCAATTTCATTGTAAACTGAATCCCCAAAGCATGTTTATATGGGATCCTAAGTGGGAGTTTTCTCAGCCTCCAAATATTGCTATACCTGATTGAATAAACTATCCAAAGAAAATACATAGATACCAAAGAACTGAGTAAAATGGCTAAAAACAAAAGGTTTCTATACCACTGAAGTCACACAAAACAGTAGTGCAACAAAATGTTGATGCATCAAATATGTAAATTATTAGATTACAGGTACAAAAATCGTTGCAAAGCATTAAAGACTTAATTGGCAGAGTTCCTACCAGTTAAATCTAATCTCCAGTACACATCAGCTGTAGCTTGGCTTGTTTTGTTAGGTAAACAAAATGTGTCTTGACTGTCATTGCCATAAAATATTAATGCACTGGAAGTCTCTAAACCTTGCTAAGCATAAGGCCTATTATCACACTTAAGAGCAAAGCAATCTAATAAATCGCTGGCAGTATAAAAACTAAGTCAGCTGGCAGAGACAGTCATCTCCCTAAGGGATAGTAAGAGACTAATCTTCAACTACAGCAGCTGCAGTTCCAGAGAAATTGTGTTTCTACTACTCAGTAGAAATACATTTGTGCTGGATTCTGTTATTTGAACTCTAATGGAATCATTAGGAGTACCCATACATTATGAACAACACAAAATGAACTAACCATCTATGACCTAGGTTTATTATAGGCATAATTTTTTTTATAGTTGTGCTTGGTCTTTTTTGCTTTTAGTTACATCCAAACAAAAGCTGAACTGGATGCTTCTGCTACACATTTTCTAACAACATCAAGCTCATACATAAATAATCTTCTGTGTTTACTGAGCACTGAGATGATGTCCTTAATTGAAAACAACTTGTTTGGCACTGTTACGAGGTCCTTGAGGCTGTATTTAACAATAAACACAATATTGTCATATACTTTGTAACAGAACAGATTACATCATGATTAGCTTATTTTTATGGTGTACTTTGGGAACATACTGTGTGATTCCAGAGAAACAAATGACCAGAGACATACAAGACTGCACATACTAAAAGCAGTTAACAGGCAAAATCTCTTTATCAGGATATTATCAAAATTATTTATTTGTTACATTTGGTATTAATACGGATTAATATGTCCTCAAAATGGACCAGAAAAAGCCCTAAATATCAAGAATTGCATCTTTTGATAATACCAAAAGATTTCATAGCAAGAATGCATGCTGACAAAAGAATATTAAAATATGTTAGAAGTAAATGTTGGTTGTTCCTGCAAAAGATTTGATATGACAAAATATTTCTTTTTATATTTTATTTGATTGCACATTTTGCATTCAGTTTGATTTTAAGTGGATATCAATAACTTAGCAGGTGAACTGCTCAGATTTTTTAGCATAAATCTTATGAATTTTTTTTTTTTTTTTTCTCGACTGATGGTGTCCATCTATTTGGTCCCACACAAATCTGTGGAATAGCTGAATTTGAAGAAGATATGGGTAGTTCAAACTCCACTTAAAGTCAATTAAGTCAGGTTGCTCAGGGCTTCATCAAGTCAGGATTTGAATCTCTCCCATGACACAGACCCTGCAGCCTTACCAGTCAATCTGTTCCAGTATTTAATTGTCCCCATGGGGAATATTTTCCTCTGACATAGTCAGAATTTCCTGTTTTCCGTCTTCTGACTCTTCTTCCTACCACTCTGCACCTCCAAGTCTGACTACATCTTCCCTATTTTCTCTTATTTGAAGAGCATAAGTTGCAATACGGTCTCACCTCAATCTCCTTTCTGAGCCTGAACAAACCCAGATCCTCCAGCCTTTCCTTACATACCACATGCTCCAGTCCTCAGCCCTTCTGGAGGATCTCCACAAGACTCCTTCCTCAGCCCTCCAGGTGTGGTTTCATGAGGACTGAACACAGGGGAGTAATCATCTCACTTAGCCTGCTGGCTGCGTGTTTGATAATACTTCTGCACACCAAAACCCACAATAGATGAAGCCACACAGGACTCATGAGTTTGAATGTCATTCAATATTGTGCCAGCATGGACTGCTACAGTAAAGGTGACTGTCATCCAGTTATAAATTATCTGTACAATACAGTCTGAAAGGCAGGTGGAAGAACAGAAGCATGTGAACATGCAGTGAGAACTCTGAGGCATTTATGTGGCTAAATATTTAATATTTCCTGTCACTGTCTGTTATATTTTGCCATTGTAAACCATGCCTTTCTCCCATCTTTTTCAGAAACAGCAAAAATTGCCCTGTCTATTCTTCCATCTGTCTTTTTCTTGTTCCTACATCTATCATGATTCTGTTTTTTTCTGTGACATCCTGACCAGTTCATCAATTTTCAATGTTGCACATAATTTTAAGTTTTTTGGAAAGGCAGAGAGACTGCAAAAAAAGCTCTATTTACCTGCTAGGGATGTCAGCTCATAAAACCACATGAGAAACCGAGAAAGTTGGAGCTATATAGATTCAAAATAAGATAGATGCATATAAAAGCATATTTGTAACAGAAAAACATACATCAAGCAGCTCCTGCATGGCATTCTTCATAAGAATAAAGAGGTATAAGAAGACAGTGAAAGGCAGAAAATTTTAAGTTGATAAAAGGAAACAATCCTCTATCAAAACTCCGTCTGCAGAAATCACTGGTACAACATATCACTAGTAATTAGTATCTTAGCAGGATGCCAAGATAAGGCATTACTGTAATATTGTTTATGATTGCCCACATTTAAAGATCCTTCAGGTTTCAAAACCCAGGGCTCTACTCAGGAAAAAAAGCCAGTGTGCAAAGTTGCTTAAGCAAACTTAATTGACTCCCTTGTGCATGTGTATTTTGATACAATCTTCATGATTACCTACTATATGATTACTCAAATACTGGTAATTCCTAGCTTTGAAGTGTTTGCCTTTTCATCTCCAATAGCATTTATAATTTCTTCCCTTTCTCCTAAATTTAAAATAAAATTTTAATACATAAACCCACACAGAGTTTCAGGATGCTTAAACTCTTAATTCCAGCAGATGAGCAGACAGTATCTGAACTAATGACATAACACGGCAGAGGAAGATTCTTCCACTGTTAAATCAACTATCAAAGGAGAAACAGAAGGGACTGTCACTGAGTTTTGTAGTTGTTTCTATCATCAGACTTGGCAAAACCTTTGGATCTAGTGTCAAGAGCACAAAAGCAACCAGTCCCTTCTCTCAGCTGCAGCAACACTTTTTTTCTGTGTTGCAGCCCCCCTCTCCTGTTTCTCTCCATAGCTGTAGCACTTACTTTTGCCTGTTGTGGCTGCCATGAAATTCTGTATTACTTCCTTATACTTTCTTCTGACACCCTGGCCCTTACACCAATTCTAGTGGTCCCCATAGGCCAATAAAATTGTTGCTTTCCAGTTAAGAAGAAATTTCCAAGAAGGATCCCAATCCAGTTCTATGTCTTTGGGTTTTTGCTTATATTGTGAACTGGATACAGAAGAAAACATCTCCCTGAGGCTGGTGAAACACGACAACATCTTTGCTCTCAGGAGACAGGCAGAGTCGAGGTGCTTGCACACGAATGACTGCTGGCATTACCATGCAGTTCAGGCGTGCTGCCTAACATCACTCTTCCTGCAGCTGGAATGGTATTCATTGAACTCCCTTCTACCACAATAACTGTACCTTCCCAGGTACCTATTTAAATACATGATCCAGAAAAAGGCAGTAAAATATAGACGAGGCAGTAGAATGATTTGTAATAATACTGTGGATCCATGAATAGCCTTCTCTGCCACAGTCCAGTTACAAGTCTTTGTGTATTTCCTGCCAAGTCAAACCTGTGATAACCAAAACTGTCAAGTTATTAGGTAGCTTTTTACTGAAGAGTCATCTGGAAACAAATACCAATTCTCTGCTTTCATCATTAAGCAGTTTCATCAAGGTTGAGACACGAAGCTAGATCCTGATCTTGTTTAAAGAGACAAAAAAAGCTTAGCAACTTAGCAGATTCAGCCCGGAAAAAACATCAAAGTCTGGCTCATGAAGTCGAATCACAGAACTATTGCTTAATTACATTTGTTTAAAGTAATAGGAAAACTGTGGCACCTGCCTCCATAAGAAAACAGTAAGGCCAAAAGGATAGATTATTAATGTAACACTTTTCTAAAGTGCTATCTGTGTTAGGCCACTTAAATGGAATCAATTTGTCAGAGACTCTGACCTACTCATTAATATTTCCTTTCCATCAAATGGGAGAAATAACTCCCAGATGCATTTTACTCCCCAAAGTACAAGGGATATAATCCTAACATATCACACTTGCTTTGTGGTTCAGGCTGTCTTTTAAAAACAGACCAAAATACTGGTACAGACATCTTTAGCTCTGAGATCACACTTACTTGGGGACTAGGTGTTAATGAGGCATAGCTGTTTTCTTGGGCATTTACTCACTGGCACTCATAAGCAGATAGGCTCTGTAAAGAAAGAAAATGTCTAAAAGTGGTTAATGTCTTTACACTTTTTATACAGTCTCACTGATCACACTCCTGAGTTTGTTACAGTTCAGAAAAGTCTAAATAAATCTTAAAGTTTATGAATTCTGGCAGTTACTGTCAGACTGAAACACACTTCAGACCTAGAAGATATTTTGCACCTGACTTAGGTTCACCCAATAAACAAATCAACAGTCCTTTTAAAAATCTTCTTGGTTCTGTATGTCTTTGTTAAAAGCAAGGGATATCAACTGCACATCAAACCATAGAATGGTTTGGGTTGGAAGGAACCTTTGAGATCATCTAGTTCCAATCCCCCCCACCACAGGCACAGATGCCACCCACTCGATCAGCTTGCTCAGGGGCCCCATCAACCTGTTCTCGAACAGGGGCCCCACCAACCTGTCCTCGAACAGTTCCAGGGATGGGGCATCCAAAACTGCTCTGGGCAAGCTGTGCCAGTGCCTCACCACTCTCCCTGTGAAGAATTTCTTCCTGATATTTAATATAAATCTCTCTGCTTTTAGTTTAAAACCTTTCCCACTTGTCCTACCACTATCATTATATCACATTTTTACCTGTGTAAAAAGTAATCCCCCCATTTTTTGTAAGCCTCCTTTCCACACTGGAAGGTGCTGTGAGCTCTCTCTGGAGCCTTTTCTTCTCCATGCTGAACAACCCCATCTGTCTCAGCCTGTCTTCATTGGAGAGGTTTTCTAGCCCTCTGATAATCTTCATGGCCCTATAACAGTTCTACATCCTACAACATTCTAACAGTTTTATATCCTTATCATGCTAGGGATCCCAGAGCTGGATGCAACACTCCTGATGGGTCTCAACAGGCAGAGCAGAAGGGCAGAATCCCCTCCCTCAGCCTCCTGGACATGCTGCTTTGATGTAGCCCAGGAAGTGGTTGGCCTTCTGGGCTGTCGGTGCACAGAGTTGGCTCATGACCTATCCACCAGAACCTCTGTGTCTTTATCCGCAGGGCTGTTCTCAGTGATTTCTCTCAGTGTGTTCTTATGGGATTGCCCTAATCCAGGGGCAGCACCTTGCACCTTGACTTGCAGAAGTTCACGAGATTCCCGTAGGTCCACTTCCCTCTGGATGGATTCACTGCCTTCTGTGGTGTCAGGTGCATCTGGTTATTTTGAATGTCATCATCTGATATTTTCTTGGGTTATCTTTTTAATGTCTTTTACATAGCTTTGCACAAGAATCTGAAAGTCTTTGGAATAATTGATGATACTGTTTAAAATCAGCAGCTGGATTTAAAGGGTGTATTTGTTGCAAGTACTATGGTCATCAATCCTCCTTCAAAGTGCTTAGTTCCTCAGAAGTCTTTGTTTATTTGAGAGAATTTTATTGATTTCATCTCATTCATATTAGGTTTCCTGCAAAGCTTCGTCTATTTCCAAATGATTATATCAACAATGTTAACCCACGATAATCTAAGCGCAATGATTTCCACTCAAATTTAGATATTGAAGAGAGATATATCCCTCCTGTTGTTGTGTTGTAGAGACAAGTGGAATTATCCCTTTTTTAGTTTGGACAGTGTAGTCATAATCACTTCTTACTAGAGGTTCAAATTAACTTCACTGTATTTATTACTGTATTCACCCTTTGCCTTTGGAATTCCCCATTGCCTGCCAGATTGAGGAAAAACTCAAAAGTTAATATCACAGTTGGCATGACGAAACAACTGATACTGCTCAGCCCCATGACAGACAGACATCAACTGCTTAGTAGTAATGGTTTCCCATTCAATGGCTTCAGCCACCACTTCAGGAGAAACAGATTACCCAATTAACCTACTCCCTCTCCCTTGCAGTCAGGTAAGGATCTTGCCAAAAGCACTTGCGTTCATTTCTGCAGTCTTGGTCCAATGTCCCTTATTTCTAGAAAAGAAGTTGAAAATGTATTGTTCATTAGAACATCTCCACTAAGTCTGAGCCTCATCCCAAAGGACTTTTTGAACATAGGCTGCCATATTTTGTGTAATTCATATGATTTATTTTACCTTTAAAGAAGAGGAACAACTTCTTTCCACCATGAGTTAGTCTGTTCCGTTTTATACTGCTGCACTGAGACATGGTGTATTTACAGCGTCCCAGGTATGCAGCATTATGAACCCTATCCTTTCTTCAAATTATTTTCAGCTTCTGTTGGTGACATCTCCTGCTTTCTGGACTGCCGTGAATATTACCCACTGAGCTATGTGTTGAATATAGCCGTGTGTTGAGCATAGCTCATTCATCTAAAAACTCAGGGCAGTATTATCAGACACAGTCACAGGAAATAAACTTATTTTCTATCTTCTGCTCAGATTTCTGCTTCATTACTCTTCAAGAAGATGCTAATAACCACTGGAGAATAACACTAAAACCTGTTACATTCACTATGAATGGCCCTTCTGAAAGAGAAACTTTGCTTTTTGGATACTGATCTGGTGTAGTTCCTCAAAAAACTGACTGCCAGCTCTGCATAAGGTTGAAAGTTTTAGAATCAAACGTTTTGCTGTAGCAGACACATCATTAAAAAATTGGGTTTTTTATGTTTTACAGGTGATTTTCCATAGTTAAGTTGCTAGTTAACAATTGTTAGTGCTTCAAGCAAGTTCAGTCATTAACGCACTGGTAGCACTCCAGCAACCTTATCACTATTTGAGCAGATAGTTACAGTAAAAGTCTACCATTTAATGCAGTAGAGTAAATGATAAAATAAACCAAGACATACATTCATCTGTTTGAGTGGTTCAGATGTTGCCCATAGGATTTCAAGGAGCTACAATTTTAGGAAATACAAACAACAAAAAAAACTAATTAAAAAAACCTCAACATTTTCACACTAAGTGTATTTCTATTTAGAACAAATGCCAGAGCCACAAAACTGAGACTTTGTTACAAAAAAAAAGAAGTAGACTTGCAGCAAATGCACTAAAAATTCTTCAGGATTGTGGCAAAGGACCATTAGGTAAATCGCAGAATGTGATGCACTTCACAGAAAAGGCAGCAACCAGCATGTGGCAATCAATGATTTCTGTGGCAGGTATACTCCCATGTGATTAAGCAGCTGGTATAAATCACAGTAGGTTAGAGCCAATTGTGTAGCAGTAAATTTAAAAAAAAGTAGATAAACTGACCCGTTTGATGTATATCACAGTAAGTTAAGCCGTATAGTGGCAACATTAGATGCAAGTAAATTCCATTTTTCTGGCATTTACTTCTAGCTACATAATTATTTAGAGCCAGATATTGTAAATATATTTTCAAGGCCACTCTGTGTGGCAAAGCCAGTGACTTGGCCTGCTGGGATCAGGCTTGCTCCCATTTTTGTGCTGCAAATACTGAATATGCCATAAATCTACAGTGCTTTGTTCTTCTATTGAAACATTTTATTTTATCAATACCTTAAGTAATACTTACTAAATTTTGCACAAGAAACATCTTCCCCAACAGAATGTGAAGAAATCATTTGTTGACAAAGTATTCATTTTCTCAAATATTCTCTAAAGCAACAAATCTGTCAAGGAGCTTTGTGCAGAAAAACTATTAAAAATAAAATATTCATATAATATATTTCCCAGCATAAATCCACGCAGTTTTTCCTTTAATTTTCCCAGTTTAATTAAACAGCTTAAGGTGATGGCCTTCTGTCATTTTACTTGAAAGCCGTTCAGTGACATACATGAATCTCAGAAGGGGGATGATAATGCAACACCCTCCTCTCCAATCTAATTTCTGTGCAAATAGTAGGCAATTTCAGAGCAAACAGCAGGAAAACTGTGTAGATAAAGAATTTTGTCTAGTTTCCAAAATTGCTTAAGCTGATGAGCCCTTTCCAGGATAAGAAATATTTTTCTACACTCTTTCTAAAGACCTGCAATGCTGAGTGATTTAATTATGTTGAGACAGGGCCTAATTGCATGAAATATTGAGCTGTTGCATATTCTATGACCAATGACCGTACTAAAAGTCTGTTTGTAAAGAAAAATGTGTCATATCAAAATAGCCACATTGAGATTTTAGCTCGGTACTTTTTGTTACTTCAAGTTTTGAATATAATCATGTTAAATGAAAACCTATTTTGCTTATAAAGGTAGTTTCACACACATCAAAGTAGAAAAGCAGTAGTAAGCCATTTGACGGCAACTGGAATCAGGTTTTTAAACTATTTTCACAGAATTAAAAGCAGACACAAAAATAAAAAAGGCACATATGAGAATTTTTGAGTTTTCTGTAATTCATGCAAAAATTATTATTTCCTGATTAAATAAAACTAGTTGTCAGCTGCTACACAGCTGTCTGAATATCTCACAGTTGCTCCGACATTACTGTGACTTAAATGTTACTTTTGGTGAAAGACCTGGGGAATTCTTTTCCCTTCTAATTTTTCCCTTTCCTAATTTATTGAGAAAAAAACCAAGAACACTGGGATGAGAGGTTAAAGATAGTCACAAGGTCCTCTCCCCTCCCCCTCTGCCCCTTTCAGCACGGATTATTTCCTCAAGCAAATATAAGGACAAAATACAAGTCCAGGTTTTTTCCTTAGCTTGACTTCAGAACAGTATCAAATCAATTTCTACCAGTTTCAACACTCTTTTGTGCATGGTAAAAATACATAGTTTATTCTTCCTCCTCTGCAGAAGATAAGAATCAAGGACATGAATTTCAGAATAATCAGCACAAAGGAACAAATTAACACCAGAAAATATTTACTGAACTTGTATAATTATGAAAAGCAATTTGGTAGTGAAGCAAGCCCTGCCATCACTAAGCAACGCAACAGTTGAGTACCAAACAGCCTTAAATATGAAGTTTTCCTTTGTAAATCATAACAAAGGATAAGCCTGTCTTTTGGTGGGGAGTGGATGAGATAACAGAGAACACATTTGTGTGGCAGCAAGAGCTTCACGAACTGTTGAGTCATTTCAGCTTCTTCGCGACTCCTTGACTATCTGAAGTCTAGCATAAACTCTGTCACATCTAAAAGCCTCAAATGCACCTGTAGGTATTGCTGGAACCCCCAATAACTCTGCCATAGACTTGCCACAGGTTCTTTTTAGGCTAACACAGTCGTATCCCATTGCTTGGGTCAACATACACTTGTAATCATTGCTCACCTCAGCTCTAAAATTCACATTTTGTTGAAAATTGCAACCATGGAGAATCTTTTTGCTGATATACAGGATTTTTTTTGTTGAAACAAAAAGCTTTGACACAAAACCAGGAGGAGGGTGACCTGAAACTAGACTGATTTCATTACCTTACTAAATATATATATTCTGGTAAGGTTTACCACACCTTGAATTTTGTGTGCAGTGTAGCTGTGTCTGTGTGTGCAATGAGGACTAATGTACATGTCATAGAAAACAATATCCTCATCACCACTGGAAACATGAAAAAAAGAAATGTGTGTAGTAATCAGTGATGTACAGTGTCATAAAGTTTCTAGATTTGGATATTTTCAATTGTTGTAAGCAATGCATTCTCATTCCTAGTATGAGTGTATGCAATGCACTCATTACACTTCTAGTGTCCCTAAAAATTCCTTTTACCTTCATCTTCATATCATCAAACAGCAACTCATTGAAACTCTTCATACAGCACTGAGACATACAGTTGCATCCAAACATTTGAGAATTACTTAACCGATCAACAATTAGCTCTGAAGTTCAGGTGCTGGGAAGACATTTTGTTTTCCTGTGAGACCAGCCTTTCTTTCAGAAACGCTAAGGATGTTGCAGAATACTCACTGTTTTATCTGGGGGCTGTCCAAGGGACTACACACACTCGATCACAAGCGGGTCTTTGCCCACAGTAAAATCTCAAGCGTTGTGATGTACATAAGGATGAGTATAAATGAATATGTAGATAGAAATTTGGTTTGGCGTTCACTGCTATATGACCTGTTGCCTCTGGAATATGTTGAAAGTGTCTCAATGAATGAATGAATGAATGAATGAATACATGATGGACATACTTAGTGCCATCCAGATAATTGAATCAGGAAATAAACATAGGTCTCCTGTTTTTACAAGTCATATCAATAAAAAATCAATGTATATGGAATAAGAACTGATCCCTCCTTCTTTATTACAGTAAATCACTGTCCTTTGTAGTACCAGCCACTTTATTGCAATATCAGGCTATTTTGACCTATTTCTCTCTATTTTGAACTGGCTAGCAAAAGCTCTATTTTCTAAACTCATCCTGTAGTGGAAATCTGCATCATTTGACACGCAATGCTAAATACCACACCTGACAGAGGCGGGTTTTCATTTTTTACGGTTATGTATTTTAAGTTGAAAATATTCTTTTACTGCTACCCAGCCTTACAAAAATTAAATGCATAAATGCTCAGAATATAGAAAGAGGGACAATGTTACCTACAGAGACTAAGCATACATTAGAATTTAAATCAAAATGTGACAGAAAGCTGTATGGTGAAAGTACTAGTTTGCCTAGAAATTACTTCCTAATTTGAGTAAAAATATTCAGAAATAGTGTAAAAGCTTTATTTTCATCTAATATTTAAGGTGAGTGAAGCACAGAAGTCTGAAACTGCTAGATACAGTCAAAACTATAGTCTGCTAAGATACTTGTGTATTACTTGTATTGCAAACAGTCATAAGGCGTTGGATTTCAACCTGAAACAGATAATTTGCAGCAGCTCTGAGATTTCCACCTATATCCTAACCAGTTACCGTTTGCAGTACATCTTAAAGCTAATATATAAATAAATCAAATAGATAAAAATATATATGACTTACAGACTGACAAATGCAGAAGACCAGGCCTTTTTGAGCTTATTCTAGAAAGATGTAAAATGGCAGCAAGCCATTAAATTTTACCATAGACAAGAAAACAAAGCAGTACTCCTATATTGCAGCAGTCTAAGAGAAATTCCATCAACTGAATCCAAATTTAGGCTCAGTTTAGTTTATTTTTCCTCTATCTAGTCATCCTTATTTTTCCCATCTTTTCTTCATCTTTTTTTCTCTAAACTGAAGAGCATGAAAAAATTAAATAGAAGGAAAAATATCACTGAGTATTTTCCAGTTGCAGATAATGTGCCTAGAAAGAGCATTCCTCTTGGTAGATTAGGGCAGATTATGCATCTTCTGAGATCATTTTCACCACTGTTAACTTCACAATGAGCCCAGCCCCGTGTTGCCAAAACGGACTTTTTAATACCTTCCTACGGATGGTATCCAGTTGCCTGAAAAAAAGTGCACTATTCAATACAGTCAAAGAGCTTATTTCCTCAAAAGTAGTTCCAGAACAGCTGCTTCCTAAAGTGGTGTTGCTTTCAGCTCAGTCAATGGAGGGAGGCCAAGAACCAAGTCTTGAACCCTTGCACTGCAAATGCCCCTCTTGCAGGTGAAGGTAAGATTCCTCGCATTCATTTGCCAAAACCCCTCCATGACTGTGAGTCGCACATCATCTCACTCTCAAAGAATTAAGCAGGAATTGCTGTTTCACTATCCCAGGAGGCAAGAGGAGAGGAAACTCTCACCTTTTTAGAAAGCAGTTCCTCAGACACAGGGCTAAAGATGTGCCATTGAAGCAGATGTTCTGTATTCAGTTTCTACCTGTCAGAGCGGTTCCAGGTGGGACCCAGAGCCCCTCTTGCAAAGCTAGGACTGTCTTTGTGAGCTGCTGTTGTATTACCTTGTATTACTCTGTGCTCCTGTATCGGTGGTGTCAAGGTGGCAGTTTGTCCCTGTAAAAACTGGACAGTGACCAAATGCTCTGCATGAGCAGAGAGATTGCCCTCTTCACCTTGCTATTAATGGGCCTTGTGAGAAAGATGGGTTTAAAGAGGGATAAGAGAAGTTAGTCTGTAGCCTAATACCTGTGGCCTAATGCCTGTGGCCTAACACCTAGATGAGGAGAAAGGTTCTGCTCCCTGAAAATGCCCGGGATAGGGTTATATCTTTCCTGGTTTTGGGAATGCACGAGTCTACCATTGGACACTACAGAAAGGGAGGGCCATTGTCTCAGGTAACACATTTATGACTTAATGATGGTGTCATCTGCACAGTGGCACTCCAAGAAATCCTATCAGATAAAGACCTATGACCAGCTCAGCCATAATCAGTCTGTGATGAGATGTCTGATCAGGGAAGTTATTCACCGTTCAGCCCTGCTAGTAAGTAGGTTCCAGAGGCAAACATAAACATTTGTCAGGGCACTTACAATCATGAAAATTTTTATTTTGTTTTTAAAAACATAGGAGTTTATGCAACTAGAGCAGCTGGGGAGAGTATTCTTAAGATCCCTAACTACGTATTTTCTCACTTTTTAAAATTACAGCTTTTTTACAGTAAGTATATTAAATTATAATTTGGCATTTAAACATCAAGATCTAGGAATTGCAAGCCCTGACAACTGTCCTTTGGTAAAAAGCATTACAGAATCACAGAACTGTTAGGGTTGGAAGGGACCTCTGGAGATCATCTAGTCCAAGCCCCCTGCCAAGGCAGGGTCATCTAAAGCAGTTTGTTGTCACTCAAAGAAGTGTGCACAAAGAGGCCAACAAAATTTCCTAGGGCACCAAAGGAACTGTGATAATAGGTTATCTGATATCACCATCTCCAGATTTAAAAAAATTTCTCCCAAGTGAACTCAGCAACCTGAGTCCAGCTATAATATTTTCTCACAAATGTGCCCTACCTTGACCTGAAGGCTCACAGGCAGTGGGACAGAGAGGGGAAAATTACCTCTGCTCTAGTATTTGTTACCTTTTCTATTCAAAACTTGCTTAATAACCTAAAAAAAGAGAAAACACTGGAAGTGACAATATTAAAATACACCTGCCCAGTTTTGAAACTTAAAAAATGCATCAAGAAATACCTATTTTACGTACTTTGTTTTGTTTTCTCCTCAGTCCAAGAGATCGTCAGCATTTTTAAAGTACACTTAGCTTATGATTGTCTTTTTCTCCAAAAAAATAGAGTTCATTTACCTATTCTTACAGAAATATTTTGTGATCAAAATCCCATGTCATTCTTCTTCATGTAAATGCTTACTAAAAGTTCTTTTCATATCAGTAATATTTTCACATAATAATGAAATTGCCCACTAAGTCCTACTGTTTGTCCCTGCTGCTATCCTATGTATAAACCAGATGGGGACGTTCTGTCTGGGCTCTCCTCCAAGAAGTCATCTGCTCTCTTTCTTGTTGGCCAAGCATACCACCTTCAATTTATAACCACTACCTGTTAACCCAAGGACATCAGGACTCTCCCTAAATTGCCTCCTTATTGAATTTCTGCCAATCCCCTGACAAGGATGGGATCTGTGTCTCTGAGTATGTTATACTTGAGCAGTCTTTGTGCTACACTACAGCCACAGGATGTGCACCTGTTTTCCCATACAAATAATGATTAGAACTGATAAAGATGGGAACAGTTTATACTTGTGTGATTTTTTTTTTTTAATTGATAGAGTACATTTAAAAAGAGAAAAATCCCAGAATACCAGGTTTTATCAGAAATTTAAAAAAAGAAAAAAAAGCACAAGATATTGGCAGGGGCAGTTCAGTGTTAATTTTTGACAGACTAATTAGGACATTCAGTTAGAGGAGTTTCACTCCCACAGTTTGATTTTTGCCTACTAAGACCTCGGCACACTTGGGGTTTTTGTGGCAAACAGGACAAGAGATTCATGCCAAAGTTTGCATGACTTCGATTTTGTATGACATAGTTTGCCTGACTTAGACAAAAGAACAAGAATCACAACATGGCTTTAATATTAAGCAACACAAACTTTATCAAAACTTATCAATGCCTCTTTTTCAGGGAGAACTCTTAGAGTCTTTCATCCTGTCAAGCAGTTATTTTACTGAGGAAGAAAGAGCTAGCTCTGTTGACTAATTCATTGATATGACTGAAAGGAACTTTTCCTTACTTTGATAAATTGAATGTGAAACCTGGACATTAAACAGCAATTTTACAGCTCTAGGTCCATATCACCAAGCATTTGTTAGGTTTATTTTCATTTATGCTTCTTTCTTGCATTTTTGGCACTAACATTTTGGCTACACTCACTGCAGTATAATATTTCATTTTATTTTAAGAAAATAAATTTGTTATTTAATTTATAATTAAATATTTTTTAAAAATAGATGAACTTAGAATTAATGTGCTACTATTAGCAAAACAAATATGAAATGTTATCAATTACCATTAATCCTACACGCGATGAGGATGTCAGAAAGCATGTAGCAGGTAAAAGATCCTTGTGGAAAGGAGTTTTACAAGGAAATCTCTGGGGCTGAAGAATAAATCTGCTGAGTATTACCAACCACTAACTCTGCAACTGCATCATCTTTGTCTGTTTGCCCCTTGGCCTTCATATCAGCTTTTCTCCCCTGCTCACTCTCCCAAAATTAAATCCTTTAACTGTCATCAAACATCCACCATGGAAGAGAGATCAGAAATCTGGCATGAAATTCCAAACAGCTTCAGTAATTTGGCAAACACCTTATTTTGTAATCACTCCTAAAGCATTGTCTGATAACAGACAACAGCTGATCTTGCTGCATTTTTAAACTCTTACGCATGATGCCTCAGTTTAGGTGCCTGCTAACATACAATCTGAAAACACAACTGTTCAATGTGCCTGTCCTCTGCATTACGCTCCACAGCACCGGGTGTCAGTGATAAAGTCTCAGTTATGAAGACTAACCAGTGTAAACAGGTGTCTACAAATTTTTTTCACTTAAGATTTGTCCTCTTTCAGTAAACCTTTAAGCCTATTGTGTATTCTGAAGTGAAACACAACCACTTAGTCATAGGCTAAACATACTGACAGTTCTGTAACATACGTATGCTTTGATAATCAGCGAGGTGTAGCATGCATCAAATTCTGAGGAGAAAAGTTTATGCAGAAGGACTTCTGCTTCACACTGCACGCCCTGACTGTGAATCTGCGTAATTCTATATCCTGCCAGCCTTGTTGCATCCATACTACTACTCTGCAGTAACAAACTGGCTTGACAGTTTTTATCTCACAAAAGTTTGTGCCCCATCAAGTGAATGTGCAAGAAGCCTCCATGATGAACAACCAGAATAAACCATGTGGTGAACCAAACTCCAAGTAAAGGGTAAAAATAGATCACACTTGGTTGGACTGAATAACCAGGAAGACACTGAAATGAGTCTTGAAGGAACGTAAAATAAGATATTTCTTAGCTGTGCCGTTTCTTGGCTATTCAGACTCAAAGCACAACAGGAGAATCTTGTTTCAGATCTCTCATATTTCCCACAGTTCAGAGAACCAGGAGCAAAACTATGAAAAGGACTCATGTCCAAAGGTCTGTTCTGTAAATCAGTTCTCTTCCAATTATAAAACTGTGAATGGCCCACGTTTGTAATGCATGCGTCATCTGAAAACCCTGAAGAAAAACCACAGCCTAAACTACTTTCACTGTGACTAAATCATTTTCATAATTAGTGTTCAGTAATCAATATGGGGTATTTATTTTCCTGCCAATAATTTATCTTTCCCTAATTCTTTATTTCACACCCTCATTATAACTGAGAACTAGAAAGCAGGAGGAAAAATTAAAAAGTACAGGGTTTCTTCAAAAATGTGTATGAACTCCGTTGCCTGTCAGGCTACCACCTACTCTCTCTGTCTTTTGATCATTACCGGTTCAAATCTATGAGTGAAATTTCAAAAAATGCCATGACACACGCTCAAAATATTTATGTTGTTTATCCCATACTACTGTTTGTCAAAGCAATATCAAGTAACAAGACCTTCTATTTTTATATGTTTATCGAATACTGTGTAAGCTGTACAATATCTATATGAGTGTATCTCAATGTTATTGAGCAATACTACTGTAAAAAGCCAACATTTTAAAGCACCAGGTTTGTATTTGTTTAGCTGTGCTTTGGGACAAGGGAGAGTTAAGCTATGTCTTAAAATACTGGAAGAGGTTTTATTACTTTTATTATTTCGTGGATGTAGCTTATGGACAGAAGTACAGCAGAAGAGAAAGCAATTCTTCTGAGGAAATATTTTCTCAGGATAAACATGTATATCACGTGATGCTGCGTAGGGATAATATGCCACCAGTGAGATGATAAACTCAGGATGTTGATGAAAATTCCAAATAATCTTTGTAAAATATTCACAGTGAGCTTTTTACACATTTACAATGGATATAAAGCAAACTTTACAATTGAAAAATGTTCTATTTGAGATCTAATATTTGAAGGCCAGACTGCCCTGTCTCATTCCTGCATAGGGAGCTATTTTCCTTCAGTTCTGCCACATCTCACAGAGGACTGTTCTGGTTATTGTCTCATCAGAAATAATGTTATTAATGTGCTTCCAGGCTCTCCAGGCTGGCCTCTGCTTTCACAAATGGACACATTTATTTTCCATACAGGTAAAGGAGCGATACATCCTCCAGTGTAACAAGTACCAGTAGTGTGGAACTACTGCTAACCTGCTGCCGTTCTCCACGAGTAGTTCTCCCTGGTCTCTTTATCCCTCTCCCTCCACTCTCCACTGACTCCCTATGTTCTTTCAAAGCCGTGTACAACATCCCGATCCTCAGACTTGCAAACAATCACATACCACTGTACACTGATAACAAGCAAATCCTCCCAGAACTACAGAAAATAAAAGAGAAGGGTCTCCAAGGCATAGGCTATCACTTGCCAACACTGGGAAGAGTCTCAAATGACAGGATCTCGAAACTGAAATAGAATATGTTTTCCATTTGGTGCCATGGCAACTGAACAAAACCCAGTAATTGCCTGCTCCTCTCCTCACCTCCCAGATTCAATGCAACTTGGCTGACTAGCTTTTAAGGATTGGAGCTGTATCTATCTCTTGGTGCCTGGAAAATGCAACAGAAGAGGGGAAAGAAAAAAAAAAAAGAAGAAGAACAAAAACAGATATCTTCAGAAAACTCTGAGCAGTCTTCACAAAAAAAAGAGATTTCCTGGATTGACAAGGGGAAGGACGGGGCTTCACTAAAAATTAAAAAGAGTAAAGAACCAGGAAATGCAAAGCTCATGAACAGACAGATTTTTTTACTTGAAAATGTCCTGGAGCACAGTTGTTCTTATCGCTAAAGAGCTTGAGCATAAAAAACTACTTCACGGTTTGCAGTCGGGCAATAGGCAAGTCTGAGAGACTGAATTGATACACAGTTCTAAATTGATGGTCAGAAAACCTTGCACGTTGCACTGTTAGAAAAGAGTTGGGCAATCATGGCTTCTTGATGATTGGCCTCACAGCACTACTTCAGTGTACTGAGCTCTGTTTCTGCGCTTTTCCTGTTGCTAATTCAAATAACACAGAACTTGGTATAATTTCCCCTTTTATTTAAAAAAGTAAAACTAATTTTTTAAAAATATTATTAAATTATCTAAAACATGATTGAAGAAAAGTGCAACTTTGTGAAAACCATGCTTCTTAAATGAGGAAGGACAGTTTCCAAAAATACTGCAATTTCATAAATACTTCATAAGCAGCAATATGATTGGATGAGTTTTTTGAATGTTTTGAATGTTTTGAATGTTTTGAATGTTTGAATGAAATATTGCAGGAGAATTATATGAGCGCTAATGAATTATTAAATTCCATTTATATTTTAGGCAATGTCACAAAATATTTTTGTACTTCTGAATGCCCATACATAAGACCACATACAATCCTCAGAAATTAACTTGGGATTTTTTAGCATAGAAGTTTTTAATATTGAAATAAAAATACAAAATTAACCTGGCCACATGTCAGCAGAACACATTTTTTGTATGTGTTGTTTTACAAGCTACTTTCATATAATTAGCAAATGCTTATAATTTTTTATCATCTCAGACAGATTACTTTAGGTATTGTGCAAAATACCATGCATTTGTAAAATAAAAGAGTCCCTAACTTATTATCAGGCAAAATCATCATTCTAAACCCAAGTATAGCTAGACATAATAACTAAGGACCTATATAAAAAGAAAAATTTCAGTCCTGCTGGAATTCATGTTCATTGCTCATGAAAGCTACTCTCTCTTTAGCTGTCCAGTATTTAAATAGACTTAAAATTCTCAGTTTCCCCAGGTATAGCACATCTCTTCATATCTTTGTGTCTCAAAAACCTGTCAACACTGAAACTGCACTGAAACTGCACTGAAATATTTCTTTCTACCCATTCAATGAAAGGCCCACTGCAGAAGTTCTGAATATGTTTCCATAAGTCTCATTCCACATGCAAATCTATGACTAAACCTCATCACTTCTGGGCCATGAAACATTATTTTAAAAGCAGAGCCTACCTACAATTAATCATCTCGGTAAAAAATCTGAGCAAAAAAACCCCTCTGCTGTCAGAATGCTGTCACAGGAGCCAAGCTCTGCACACATCCCAGAAAAGTGTCACTTGCCATCATAGTATTTTGCAGCCAGTACTGGTCAGCAAAACCCTCTAGCTCAATCTTTTCTCATTAGTCAGCATGTACTGCAGAAGCCCAGAAATGGCTTTTCAGAGTACAAATGTGATCCAAGGAAATGTCAATCCATATTGTCCTCTTTTTTCTCCCAGTCCTGATGCTACTGGCAGGGCAGATGCTTGTGCTTCTTTTCAAATTTCAGCAAAAGCTTGCCAGCAGTGCCTCCAATGACCTGTAAAGCTGTCATAAGACAATGGCACACTTACAAGCCTCTGTTTCTCATGACAGGAACTGAGCTACATCATCATCATCATCATCCTATCCACCAGCATAATCTGAAACTTTGCTTTCATGCCTACAGAAAACCATCCATAGAGCATCAGGGCAAGAACTCCACTCTCATGAGACTCACCTGGACTAAGGCTCTGGAGTCCCCAGCACAGGAGGGGTATCCACCTGTTGGAGCAAGTCCACAAGCAGGATGTGAAGATGATTAGAGGGATGAGCTTACTTGAGCAATGAGAGGTTTTCTACAATGCAAAGAAAACTTAGCAAATTTATTGTTTTATGATTATTCATATCTGATATACTTGACAAAAGCAACATGGTCTAAAAAATAATAATGTAGTCTTGTCTACAAGCAAATACTTGTTACTGCAAACTGCTTTAAAACAGACTACTTTAAAGTATAACCCTGTAACCTTTCGTGTGTTTTGTGTTCTTGATCTGCTCCATTCCAGGTTTGATTTGCATACAGGTAAAATTTGGGGTAAATTTTTAGTTCAGTTAATCATCATGTCATATATTTACTATAAGTTATTTATACATATATATCTCTCACTGATAGGAAAGATAAGTGACACAAGTTGCAATTCATTCATTCTGCGTGCATCAACAGATAAAATGTTTAGAAGGACAAAGAGAGACATTTAGAAAGAGGTATTGACTAGGTTGTTATTTAGATGCTCATATTTCTCGTTCTTGCCTTTATTGCATGTCTTTTTCTCTATATTCCCTCCTTGATGAAGTTCTCGTGGTACTAATAGCACACCATTCAGCTCTAGTAACCTTCCTGGTGTAACAGCATGGTATTATTTTTACACGACAGTCAGGACTCAGGGACTGCAAATGGCCAGGTGTTTGAAAGAAATAGACTGTAAAGTCTTCAGAGAGGAAGAACACCTCCTGTCCTGCCTATTATACAGAAAGGTGAATAAAAAGCAGGACTTTTTCTCCTTTCTACAATAAAGCTGAAAAAGAAAATAATTAAAGCCTGGATTTCAAAGACATTAAATAAAATACAGTGGATGCTGAGTTTAGGCTTCTGCCAGGGGTCTGGAAGTACAATGCAGGAAAACCTTCAGATGATACACACATCACATTTCCCAGCTTTAATCACTGTGGATCACATCTAGATGAAGAACATAGCACAAACAGTGAGGAGGAAGGACATTTTACCTTTAACATGACATCGTATTAGCCCCTTTACTCTGGTTTTGGAAGCTGAGCTCAGTTCTCTGAGCTGTATCACACTGTGTCATGAGCTAGAGTAACTTCTCAGCTTGTGACTGTATTTCAGAGGCAGCTACACCACATTCCTCTCTTGCAACATAAAATATTTAGTGAATGTCACCTGGCATCAGTGACCTTTTGAAGTCAATAAACATTTTTCTGGTTCAATGGGAATTGTCCAAAGTTTTTCCAGTGAGAAAAAATGTTGCTTACAGTTAAACAGTTCCTTGTTGTGAAGAAAGCCACCTGACTTCCCCTGGCCCCCATCTTAATTTTTCTTACATTTTTAAAATGTGGTTATTTTTAATGCAAAGGGCTTTGGAAAACTACTTCATTTTTTCTTTTCTCCAGTTAGGAATATTTTAGCAATGATGTTTAACCTTTCAACACTCCACTCTTTGTAACATGCACATGCCTCATCTTTGGACAATCAGTTAAAAAATGCTGCTTTTAACATATTTAGATTGCCATCAATTTAAGGAACAACATTCTTCTGGCTACTTGCTAACATGGTGGAAATTTGCTTTCTGATGACCTTTAAACAATTTGTAGCAGAAGAAAATAGTATTATTTTTAGGAATTGCTACTAGGTCTTTCTCAAATTTCTCTCTCCACTTGATTAGGTACCTTAACAGACTTTTTTCCACCCTTTGCTCTAAGCTGTTTCTTTCTGTTCTTGTTTTGCATTTGTTTATTTATTTTGCAGTCAGGACAAATTATTTTATCCCAGACATAGATTTAAGCACTCTCAGAACAACTGAATCATTTAGTGGTGCTTGGTTTCATGTGTTTGTCAGCTGAAAATGACATTTAGTACAGGCTTTATCTCAGCTATGGTAATTACTGCACTGACATGAGCTCTCATACACAGCACAGACTGTTTTCAACAGATGCAACCAAGCAACTCTGACTTCTCTGAAATAGTTTATCTGGCTTTCAGAGTGTGACAATTTTCAGACACAAATGCACACACCCCCTTATATACACAGAGACATATATAAAAAGCAGGACCGTGCTAGTTTTAAGGCAGTATGTTCTTTCTTATTTCCTACTCAATTCAATTACCACATGCAAGGATAGAATAGAATCTCTGTTGTACATAGCTCTCACATTATGTGCTGGCTGTGCATCTTATTACACATGAAGGTTATCGTTATTGTAATGTATCTCAGTGGTATACCAAATGTTAGTTTAATGATGTAATTAATATGCTTGAATTTACCATCTGATGTTCTTAGGCACCACTTGTGTTAGGATGTGATGCTAACAATTTCAAACATACTTGGAAACAGCAGTTTTTTGTTAAGGGAGTTGGCAGAAAAAGATAAAGGATTAACAACATAAGTCACATTCTCTAACAACATTTTAAAAAAAATTGTGTCAGATGTGTTCAACTGACACATCAACTCAGAGTTATGCTGCCTCTGAAGCTTGTACAATATATATTATTTATATATACCTGAGCTTTTTCATTATTATTGCCATTATTATAATTGAGTAGAATAGGGTTTAGCAGAAACAATTCTTCTAGAGTCTTGTTATCAGTAGAGCTCATTTTATGATGAACTGATTTCAGTACTGAAAAGTTAACACCAGCTTGATGGACAAATTATGTGTACAAGTGAAAAAGGAGGAAGTTTCTTTCGTTTTTTTTCTTTTTTGGTTTGGTTTGGTTTGCTTTTGAGGAGCACTTCTTTCTTCTAGAAAACATAATGATACACAGTTACCCTATTGTAGCAAGGATGGTGCTTGAAAATGAGGTTCATATGCATAAACAGACTAAGAGTCCAAAGCAGATTCCAAATCAGTCTTTATCAATGTTATTATTTATCACTCCTTAGATGCTAACCATAAATGACTTTTTTTATTAAAAAAGCAAAAACAAGCTTAATAAAGAAATTGGATGAAGCCTAATGTATATTAATGGTGGGAAGGATTTCGGAACATCCAAGAATACAGCAAGAAAAAAAATGTTTAAAAGATTTGTCTCATTCTTTACTCTTCATCAACATTTTACATCTCCATTCTTTACTACATCTCCATTGTGTTCTTCATATCACAGAGCAGATTGCTTGTGATATGATTTCTAGTTTTTTTGTAAGTCATGCTAGAAACATCCTAAGAGCACTTTTCCATTTTCCATGCAGAAACCACATATTTCCCAAGGAAATAAAAAGACACAGAAATGTTACTATTATAATTTTGAAACATAGATATCATAAGAATTATAAAAAATCAATCAAGGTATTAAAAACATAAATGAAGGTATTTATTAAAAAAAAAAAAAAACAAAAACCAAACATAAATACAAATCATATGGGAAAATTTACACTGAAATATGCTTGACATAAATAGCCACTACTAATGCATCAAATGTTTGAGGAGACCTTGCACAAAATAAAGCATTCACTTAAAAGTATTGTAATTGGAAAGCATAACACTGAGGATTTTAATTTCCAAATATGGAATTCATATGATATTCACACTTTGTTATTATTTGAAAAAACTACCTATGGAGAAATCAGTTGTTATTCAAAACTCTATACTGAGCTAAATGTAATCACCAATGAGTAACAGAACACGCACAGTACAAGAAGGACACTATAAATTTCTGGATGGCAAATACATAATAAGGATCTTTTTCTCCACTTTAGGTGTTCTCCGTCACCATGGACTGTGAGACCATACCTGCTGGTCTGGCAGCTGAGTTTCTTTAAACAAATAATACTGAAATGAGATATCTAAACATTTCAAGTATGGTATTGCTAGAAATACAGAACACAATTAGGACAGAATGTATCTTTTAATCTCTGCCACTACTGTTTTGATCTTGAAACCATTCTGTCTTAGAGTAGAGAGATACATTAGAAAGCATCATACCAAGGGAGGAAGGCAGAACTGGCTTTTTGAACTCTTCTCTCTGGTGAAAGTTTTGCCTGTGGATTGGTGCCAGTTGACACCTCAGACTCATGGTGTGAATAATTTGATACGGAGCCCTCAGAACAGAGGACTCTTTAGGTAAAGCATATCTATAGTGCTGAAGAAACAGATTTCAAGTATTTGATTTCAATAGTAAACCTCTCCAAGTGACATTTTAGTACTCTTGCTTTCTTCTGCAAGAAAACTCAACTTCACTGAAAAAATATATTTTTTATAAGTTCTAACTCCCATGAAAAGACAAACACCTGGAACTCCCAAAAAATTCAATCCAACTAGAAAGAGGTTACAGCTGCTCATACAACTCAGCATTTAAGCCAAGACAAAGACCAGTGGTGGGAAAGCAGATATATTTCATTTACATAGCTCATCCAGCAAGCTCCCCCACATATTGCAGTTCTTTACTTGTACACTGACTTGAAACGTCCAGCACAAGGGAGTGAAGTACCACAGTTTGACCTGCAAACTCATGATAATCAAGGTTTTTAAAGACTTGTTTATGTAATATCCAAACACAAGCAAGTTTCTATAACCTTGGTGTGACACAGTCCTGCAAAAACAGCTGTGTGAATTCTTAGTTACACAATTGCCTTAAAAGGACAAATCGTTTTAGAAGGTTTCTCTCAGGTCAAGAAACATTGACATTTCTCCAGTCACACAGAAACAGAGCCTGCATATTAAAGAAAAGACCTACTCAAAATAGATGTAGAGGGCAAAAGTGTATTCTTATGAGAAATCATTGTATTTATAAAACATAGCTGTTGAATTGCTTGAGTCCTGTTTAGGTAAAGCAGGTCAACTGAAAAATGACAGCAAGATGTCAAACACATGCACCATAAAATTACAGACCTTCTTCAACTTGCTGAAAACATTCGACACTTCAAAATTTTTAAACTAATACATTCTTCTATTAAATATAAAGCACCCCTTTTCTCTCAACCTATCTATTTATTCTTTATACTGCTATTAAAAACAGTAGATAATAAGTAAGAATAGCAGTAGTAATAAGTCAGTAAGCAGTAGTAATAGTAAGAATAATATTCCAGATATTTTTCCTATAGAATTTAAGAGACAGCAAGAAGACTACTGTTATGGTGATAAGATCTAAGATGATAAATTTCCATTATTTTAATTTTTTTTAGAGGCAGCTCTGTAACAATGATAATTCACTAGAGAAAAGGGAGAGGACTATGTATTTCTAAGATTAAAGAATACCTAGTGCATCAGAATTATTTCCTTCCAGGTACCCTATTTTTGGTGTAGAATGAGAAAGCTACAAAATAAAACCCAAATGCACATTACCATACATAATGTATCTATTTATCAAGGAGACAACCTGCATAAACTAATAATCTGTAGAAAGGCATGGCAGTGAAATTCTATTACAGACAAAAAAAAAAAAAGTTATTATAAATTTAGGATTCAGTGGTTGTTTTGGGGGGATTTTCCATCTGAAGTTCTCTACAGTTCTTTAACAATCACTCCTTATAGAAGGTAAGAGTTCATGATGACTTAATCTTCCTTGCAGAGAGACAGAGCAGCTGCTGAAACAGTCTAGTTAAGAGCTACACATTTTTCCTTGCTGCCTCCTTTGCCTCAGGAGGGAAATAGTCTGCTTCTGTCAATGTAAATGTAGGCTAGTAGTTGATTATTCCTCTTTATCACTCCTTCCTTACATGCCAACTCAGCAGTACCATGAGGTGTGCAGTAGGCAAGAAGGAGATACTTATTTTATTCAGAACATTTTATCCTGTATTACAATACATAAAACTAGCATTAAGTGGTAAATTCATTTGGGGACCAATCTTCCCTCTCCCACATGGAAATCAATGCCTGCTTTTCTGCTCGCTTCACTAAGAACTAGATTGGATGTTTCATGCTTTGGGAAAGGAAGTTTGAATATATTCTCATAACAAAACACAAATCCCTGAGACCACAATATTCTCAAAGATATGCAAAGTGCTACTGAGACTCTCAGTGTGCTCCAAACCCAGATTTAATTTATTTATACATGTGCAATGAGAAAAGCAGCTTTGTGGACATATTTTTTGTCTCTCTTTCCCACTTTGTAGTTTTTCTCTTGTTGAGGGTTTCATTGCTCCTTAGAATTTAGAGGATTATTGTAAAAAACTGGAATAAGAATTCAGTAGTATAAAAGTTTCTGTAACCCATATGTTTTAAAAGTGGTTCAAGGCTTATTTTATAGGTGGACAATTTTATAGAAAGAAAAAAAACATGATGATCTTCCTTGCAAAATATTTTATTAGCCACTGAATGGACATGTAATCTAATGCCAAAGTTTTTGGGACTGGTAAAAGAAGTTACATGATGAACTAACCCCATAGGAAATATAATACTGACATATTAACACTAGTGGTAAAGTTTTGCAGTTGCACGAGATGAGCTGGGGAAGAAGGAAACTGAGGACAGATGAATGTCACAGTAAGCACACAGGCTTTGTCCTGAATGAATTTTATTTAGACTTCGTTGTGATACTGGAATTTTTTTGCTTTTTACTGTGTTAATGGAGGAGATCCGGAATAAAAAAAGAAACATGAACGACAGTGTATTGGTGGCGGCCATTAAGGGAATTACCTTGCCCATTGAATACCATTTAGCTTGGAATCAGATCCACTACTATTAATTTCTACCTTTTTAATGCACACTTTAGCTAGCGCATGACCCATACTGTGTAACAGCAGTTATACCCCAGGGACTAGAGATTAACAGCATGTGCTACGAGTGGTTTATTTTACAATTGCCGTGAAATAAAAGCTGATGGAAATGAGCTGGTGAATTACTCCGCCAGCAGAATCAACAATATTTTTCTCGTCATGGAAAAGCTCACTTCTTCTGTCTTGATTTTTTTCTTCCTAGTATTAGTTTCATAGAAGAACACAATAGTTAGGGGAAATTTTGAGGAGGGGAAAAACAGAAAAGCATGATGTTACGCTCAATCCTGCCATTTTCCTTGTATGCTGCAGTACATCTGAATAAATTTTACCAGCTAAATCTCTCTGTCACAGTTAATTAAAACATAATTTGGGCATATAAAGCAACAGTCAAACGAAATGAAAATTATTTTTCGATAAACTCCAGTCGGTTAGCTTTTCCTTCTCATTAAAGGAACATTAATTCACCTGCTACGCACATTTACTTTTGGAGTGCTAGGGAAGAAAAGTAATGTCACAGAAGGATATCAAAGAGGCTTGGTGTTTTGCAGCCCATAATGAACAAAAAGGACTGCACCAAAAAAGTTGTCTCCACAGCTTTTCTATTAAGCAGTAAATTCATTTCAATTTTAAAAAGAAGGCTAATGTAAAACAGTCTTTATTGTTAATGAGCAGATAAGAACCATATGTGTTCTGACCTTTTGGGACAAACCGCACTGAACTGCATTGGTTACCAGCCACACAAGGAGGTTTTCCCCTTCCCAGAATGCTTCCCTCCACAAGGAACTTAACATCACAAATAAATCTCATCAGCTACTACTTCTTTAGTGACAAAACATACTGAATTCCGCCTTTAAAGCTGCATCTTCTTAAAAGGAGTAATGGAAAAGTAATGAAGAAAAGTGGTATCAAAGTTAGGCATCTAAAGAAAGAGTAAACATACCAGTCAGTCATGAATACATTTTGTCTGCAATTAATTAGATGTTTTACACCTTTACTGAGATTTCTTTTTTCTTTTTTCCTTCTTGTCTGCATTTTACTTCAAGCAAATCATTACTCATCTTTGATAGTGCTCCGGGTTTCAGAAAAATTTTGAATTTTTCATTTATTGCCTCCCTGTTAGTCTGTAACACACAGCAGTTATTGCTAAGAGATACAGCTGACTGCCTGGCCTGATACTTTATCGCCCCAGCAGCCATTCGTGCCTTACTCGACTCTATCAGATAATGATATGTGGCATGATTTACATGTGCGGAATTGAGAATTCATTGTGAACCTATTTAAAATTGCAACACAGTTGAAAGAGAAAGACGATTTAATAGGTACTAAAAAGATCCTTGACAAGGCACAGAGACATGACTCCAAGTGCTTATTTGTATTTGGAAATTGGTTTTTATCTGTAATTTTGTATGTAACAAGTATACTCAATCTTAGTCCTTCCTTCATCACAGAGGACCAAAGAAAATTTTGCTGATACCTTTAGTTGCTAGAATGAAGTCAATGTACAAAGAAACCCTGAAACAAATTAATAGGAAAAGAGATGTGGACAATTTTTTAGAGACCATTTGCTGATGATCTCCAAAGGCATATTAAGAAACACAACTACAGCTTTTCTATCACTATGCCTGATCATTTTTTGATGCCATAATTCGAAACAACCAATCTCTCATTCCCCGAAAGCAGGGTTTCCCTAGCAGCTCACCCTACAAAACATATTTAATATCACCCTGTGGAACTTAGCTTTGCATTCATGAGACTGCTAAATTTTCTTATATAACCATTTCACTATAAATCTTCCCACAAAATACTGAGCCACTCAGAGAATGAAAATCAAACTATAATTTATTCCACTGATCATCTGAATTCACTACAGTGTGGACAAGAGCTTATCAGAGTCTGGCACCAAGAGTGACTGACTGTTAATAAATCTTCATGAGGAATGGAAAAAAAAAGAAAGCCAAAGTGGAATTAACACTTCAAGGTGAACACATAGGCTATTTTTTATTAGCTTTACATAGATGATCATTCTGTCCCCAAATGGCTCAGCTTCATATGTCATTTACTGGTGAATAAGCGTTTCATTGTATTTGCGGTGTTTTCTTTGTCTGTTACTTCACAATGCCTGTACACTCGAGTACAAGAATATCTCTCCATAGGTGCTTATAGAAATTTTAAACCGGGATAATGCAGGTTTTTCTTTTACCCCATGAGTTTACACAGTGAGATCTCAAATTCTGTGATGTGAGCTTGGCATATAAAATAGCTGGTACAGATAGAAAAGTCAGATTTCAGCACCACTGACTTCAATCTGCTGTAATGAGGACAGGTGCATGTGATAAACAAAGAGAAAGATAGATCAAGATCTCAGTAATGAGACAAAGTGATGGGTAAGAATGCATTTTCCTGACTACCATGGTCTTTGATATAATAGAGACACAGAAAAGCTCAAACCACAGACCATTAATAACCAAAAAATATGTTATTTCTTTTCTACAGAAATCAGGGGTTTAAATTGAAGGGGATGGGGCAGTAAAATAATGAGTAAAGTAAACAATAAAGAGTGTAGCATCTGGGTACACCTCGGAGTCTTGATATAACACAACACTGTCATTTTGTTGTTTGCCCGTTTCTCACTATGTTCTGCTTGCATACATCTGAATGACATTCTTTAATTTCAGCAATGCCATGGGGCATGGATAAACACAAATAAGGTCATGCTAATTTTATTCTCTACCAGCACTGACAAGGTAAATCTAAGCTTGCTCATGTTACTTCTTAGATGGTGCACTTCCAAACAAGTGTGGCTTTGCTACAAAAGGACATCTAATTCTACTAAAGGCAGTTCATATCAACTTTTCTAAGCAATTGAGGCAACAGTCCTTCTGGAGAAATTCCAAAAACTCGGGCAAATTGCATGTCACAACAGAAGAAACAAAATGTTTAAAATGTATGATACCAGTAACGGTTGCCAGGTGTCCGGTTATCTTTCCTCACACTGAAGTGCACAAGATGAAATGCAAGGTGATACTCTTTAAGTGAAGAGGGGACAGGGCAGAGAAGAACCCAAAAACATTTTAATACACTGTCTTCAGGCAAGAAGACACTTGAAACTTGTATGGTTTGCGATTCTGAAGGACACTTTAGGAGTTGAAGCTCAATGGCTTCCACCAAATTTAATGAAAAGGGCTCTTATTGAAACAAAAGATGAAATTTTTAACCACAAAATATCTAAATGTATATAACTGGGGAAAAGGAGTTAAATTATTAAATCCCCTCCCCCCCCCCCCCAAAAAAAAAAAATTTGGGGAAGAGAGTATCATATGTTACAGCAAACATAACCAGGGAAGGTATATTCCAGAGTGAAAAACAGCTAGAATATAAAATATTACAGGTTTCACGGTTTCATTTACTAGTGACTCAATTTTATACTCAGTTATTTAATGCCAGTATTGATAAAAGTTGTCAAATCCCAATTTTAGAACTGTGATAGTCACAAGCCACAAATAAGAGAGACATATGTAATTGATGCTTCTTTACACAACACACTCAACTCTGATATTAATGGCTGAAACTATAGCCCCCTATTCCTTTTCTGGCATTCAATTATTGATGCATTTGTACTTAGGCAATAAAGGTTTTATGGTGTGGTAGACTTAAGGGGTGGGAAACATAAATAAATATCACACTGTTGTTGTCCACAGTCAACAAATGTAATATCGTTTACAAAGTAAACATCTGACAGTGAAATTTTAAAAAATATTCGTAGGTGACACAATCACATCTAAAATGTTACTGAAGGCTTACACATTGATCAGCTCCTGTAAGCAGCTAAGGAGAAAAGAAATCCTCAGATCTGTTGTGCCACAAGATCCCTAAGATGAAATCCTTGTGGATGTAAATCAGATATGAAAACAATTTCATGGTGGAGCCCTCAATACATCCATCACTTCTCTGTTTATAGGCAGTACTATTCATTAATGACAAATGCCCATGTGGTCACCCCTCAGAATCCCCTTGCCAGTGAGAATTTCAGCATTTGAAGCATGCAATCACACCAAATCATGACACTTTTATAGACACTTTAAAAAATCTGGAAAACATGGGGGTTCCTTCTACCTGGAGAGATACACACTGCACAGACATTCTACAGTTGCATTTGTACAGGAATTGATTTTATGGGAAGCAGATAAAAGGTGTTTCTCAGGAAGCTGTATGTTGTGCAAAAGCCTGTTTTATATTTATTCTACTTTAAATATCAGAACCTCAATCTATCTTTTAAGAATAAAGGATGTTGTCACAAAAGCTTTTTAGCTAGCAATTAGGAGGTTTATAGTGAATGACATAAAGTACACAAAAGCAGCATTACAGCTATAGACATATCATGTCAAATTAATTTACATAGATCTGGTGTTAATCTATTCTGTAAGTCAAAATACCAAAATGTGCAAATTTGACACTTACCTCATATTAAAACCTATTCTGATTTACACGATTACATTTTTTAACATATAAACTACACGTAATTTTAGAATTCATGCAGTCTATGATAAGTGTATATTGCACATATTCTAATATTTCATAAATGCATCTTGAGGTAATGATTTAAAGATGCAACTGAAATGCAACGAATATTTAAGTTTAAGTGCTGCAGGAGTCAATATACAAACCTGTTTCATGTGTGCCACTTTTGCATGACACATGCCCTCAGGTAAGTCTTGAGAAAAAAGTGAGGGTGACTTTCCTTCTAGATCACCCATTATGTTCACGTGACCAGTATAAAGCAAGGGTTGAACCAACCACTTCCAGCACCTAAATCTCCATAGCACAGACACTCCCCTTACATGGTTGCTGCAACAAGCATTATATAAAATATCCACAAGGGAAAAAAAAAATACAAAAAAAAGCCGAAACAAACGGGATGGATCAGACTCTCCTAAAAACACAGATAAATTTAACTTTTTGTCCCAGAATAAATCAAGATGAAAATTTCCTGGGGCTAACAAAGCATTGGAGAAGGATCAATTTTAACTGACCTCAGTAAACTGAAACTATATTTCCTGTGGATCCCACAGACCTAAAGTATGCTTTTGATGATCCAGAACCAATGGCAGAGATTAATTACAGTTCTTTGACACGATGCATATTTTAGAAATCTGATGAAAACCATGTTCTCCCTGACACAAGCAAATGGGCTTGTTAAACTTGCGTAGCACAATAACCCTAAATTAAAAGGCATCATTAAGCTTGTTGTATGGCACATGAGTTGGAGAGAAAAACAATCAGTCATGCACTTGCAGAAACATTGAGGTTCTATTCCATAATAAATCACTTTCTGGAAACAATCAGTCAGGCAGTGTTCTTCACAAAGAAACGATAATTGAAAAAAACCCAAAACATTAAGATTGTTTGAAATATCCTTACTTTCACTAGAAGTTTATTTAGGAAAAACAAATAAATAACAAAAATTAAAACCAACAAAGCTAAGCAAAAAACTCTAAACCAAACCAAACCAAACACACACACACACACAAAAAAATCCTTAGTAGATTTTGAAATTCAACATCTCTTCCAACAACGCCATGATAATACATTCTTTCTTCAAAACATCTACTTTGGCTTCTGAAGGAGCTTTCTCTGAAAGGCAGTGGTGATCACAGTGTTGCTTTGCATGCAAAAACCCTGGAATTAAAACAATTAAAGCAATTAAAACTTGCTTTCAAACAACCCTTACAAGGAACCTATCCTCCTAAAAAGTGGTTACATATTTCATGTCTGCAGCAAAGTTTTGCCCCAACATCCCCATCTGAGAATTTTTTCTTTCAATTAAGAAATTTTAGGGGAAAAGACCACTACTGTCATAAAACTGATAGGCCTTGTACCATCAATGTGTATGGACCTACAGAAACATCACAAACAAGTTTTTCTTGTTACATCATCATCATCCTTCTTCTTTTTCTTGCCTCTGTTTTTCATCTAATTTTAGGTTCTGCAATAATTTTCTGAATGTTCTTAGGACATTTTTTGGATTCTTATTTTTGTGAGTTTCATGGGACCTCTAAATACTCTAACTTTCTAAAGTCCAGGCTTTTTTATTTAGATGATTTCTCTGAAGGACAGGGAACCTGATAGATTACAGACAGTAAAATTGTCACAAAGGGAAATTTATCTTGGTTTAAGGAATTATTTTTTCATTTCTTCAACCCAATTTTAATTTGATGGGCCAAGGAGAAAGAATTCCAAGTATTAGAATGGAGTCCAGACCTGTAAATTCACAACTGGGAATGTGCGAATTCTATCTGGGACAGAGATTTCCACAACTTATGGAAATAGTCTTATCCTTTTGCGGCGCAGTTTTACACTTGTAAAAAACAATATTCCTCCCAACACTTTTCTCTCATTGATTTTTCTGTAAGCTTGCTGGGACATGGCTAGCCATTTTTGGTGAAGCACCAAGCACACAGTAGAATGAATTTTAATTTAGCACTAGTTTGCAGGAAAAAAATTAATACCACCTCAGTATTTTAAATAAGATGCAAGTTAAGCTCATAGACAACTCCAAAAACTGCTGGATAATACGAATTGAAATTTCAATTTTTCCGATAATCTTCACTACCTGAAGATAATTAAATTTAAGGAGCATTGAATTTTAAGCTCAGCAGTAGTGCCACTACCTTTTATTAGCCCTTTTAAAAGATGTCACATTAGGTTGCTGTATTTTCCTCAGCCTTTTCATTAATTTCTGTCTTACAACTCACAGCATATTAAGCTGTACCATGGCTGAAATTTCAGGAGCAGCTATTGCTCCTCATATGGACCAAATCCATTTTATAACTCTCATTATGACATGATTACTACAATATGTAAATTTGTAATTAACTTCATGGACCTGGTTAAGGAGCATAGGTCCTTCAACTGTCCACGGGAAGAAAACAGTACCACCAATGTCAACTCTGACACCTGAATTAGGTGGTAATTTCTAAATCTGGGTATCATAAGCACTTACCTGAAGATACTACCTCTCTGCACTGACTGGACAGCAAAAAAGTCTGTTGCATCACAGTCATGTCTATATTTACAGAGAGTCTTCCTCTCATTATAGATGTACGTGAAAGATCTCAAACTTCCATGAAATCATTGACGAATTCATCAGAAAGTCAGAAGAAAACTGTAATAGAGACTACAAAAAAAATTATACTGTCTTATCTGGAAAAAAATCCCAGAAAAATAAAGTTACTTTATTTCCAACATACTTTATATGAAAGAAATACGAAAGGTGGAACAAATGTAGGAAAGTGTGATTTTAGTTTTTTCCAAGAAATATGATTACATGCATGTTTGAAGGTTTTCATAAAGGCTGTTGCAAGTGCAGCACTTTTCAAAAATCACAAACCAAACAGCAACTTAGTCTTCAATGTACTTGCTTAAGCAATTTGTCTTCAATGTACTTGTTTTTTTCTTTAAGTTACTTTGACAAGTAACACAGCAGCTAACTAAATAGACCTTCACTTGTCATAGACATATATAGCTGTTCACAAGCCCTGGAAGAGAAGAAAAGAGCATCAGCACACACATCCTTTTGGAAGAAAAAGAAAAAAAGCATTAAATTTTCATCATTGAGATGCTTCCCAGGGACTCAGGAGAGGCTCAAACCAGCCATATTTTTCTCCTCTCAGCTCAGAACACCCATGCTCTTAATACAGCCAAGCTTTTGTTATCATAATCAAGCACAAAAAAAAAAAAAAAAAAAAGGCGGTATAGTTTTCTTCTCAGGGTGTTGATTTATTGTTCATGCAAAGAAAATATGGCCTTGGTATTTGAAGATCATGACAGAGATGAATCTGAGGCAGTATTTCATACGGCTGTGAAAGGACAAAGAAGGATTCATGTTTTAGGGAACATAGCAAATATATAGGCCTGCAACACAAAAATCCTATGGAGCTTGCAATACGAATTTTAACATACTGCATGTAGTACAGTGACAGATGATGAGAACACATAACTAAAAGCATGAAAGGAATCTCATTCTAAGAGCAAAACAAATATCTCCCTTGTAGGAGTTTTTAAGGTATGTTCCAAATATGTCTATTCAATAAACTTAATGAGGTAGCTTGTTGAAAAACATGATGCTTGACTCCTATGGACTGCTCTTTGCAGTACTGCCCTTAAATTCAGTGGCATGCTATTGATCTAAATTAACTGTTTACTCATTCATGTGTGCAGCTGTAAAGTGAAATTATAACCTTCTGTTTGGTTCTAAGAGTTATTTCCAAGACATTTCATTGTTACCTATTTCCCAGTTGCTGAAGAGTCCATGGTTTCAGAATTCTGTTTCATTGGGTATTTTATTACCTGGCCCATGCTGTAAAATTCTAGGATTGTTTTCAGGCACAAAAAAATCCCACAAAACAACTAAAGAAGTCTGTTCTCTTTCAGGCCAGAGAGAGTCACACAGGCCATTCAGTCACTCAGTGACAACAGATGAGATGCATCTCATCTGGAGACCACCACCATGCAGCCACACTGACCAGCAAGGAGAGCGCAAAGAAGGTTCACTTAGGTCATTTTGTTTATGGGATAAAGTGTCTGGCTCACAGTAAAATTGCATACAGCGGGAAGGGTGCTCATAAAACTTCCTGTACCCACAAATTTCTTTGTTTCTTGATAAAAGATTCTTGGAAAAACCACTCCTTAACTGTAGGATTGGTGTTCCAATCTCATATGCATTGGTGTTCATCAGGTCACCGTGCTCCTCTTTAGGTTTCTTTGAGGCTTTGTCGGCCCAGAAGCCACTCAGGACCGTACCTCTTTTGGAGCCCGTACCAGCTATTGTGAGTTTGATTAAAGAGAGGAGATCACAAGTCACACACCACCCCACAAATACAATTAATCTACTTTATTGATTCATGAAGGCATAGTACAGTTACCTCTTGCCTCTATACCATAAATACATGACAGATCAGTGGTAAGAGTCCAATTATTTGATAAACTGTTTAGTTTAAGTACCAAAATTAATGTTAATTATATACTATGTTTGCACACTTGCAAATCCAAAGCAAGCAAATAGCTCTTAGTATAAAATATTACTATTAATTATATTATAGGGGAATTCGACGTAATGAATAAGGAACATTTGCTTCACGATTTGCCAGACGCTTGCATATAAAATTATTTTAAGTAATAAGCATAATGTTAGGGCTAACAAAATCACAATTGGATGAAGCATTAGACTCAAAGTTCCTATTGCTGATGTCCCACCAGTTATGTTCTCCACCTCTTTTCAGTCTTTCTAGAACATAGTGTATCTTCGTGTCATGAAGACAGATGTTAAACAGGATACTTTGCTGATTTTTCTTAGCAATGTACTCAAGTGATCATATTGAAACAGTATTTTTACAAATGTAAGTTTCATTCCAATGGATGTAGGCAGGAACATTTGAAACAATCTCTAGTTAGATTTTAGCTATTGGTAGATTGTGACGGGAGCTCAATAGTTACAGTCACATCCCACAATTTCAGTAAGATTGCAATTACAGATATTTCAGTGATTACATGTTTCTACAATGGTAGTGTCTGTAAATACAGAATCACAAAAGGTTTTCATATAAACATATATATTTCCAACACATAAAACTACAGTCTCAGGGGTTTCATCAAGATGTATTTCAAAGTGGCAAATACATTGTTCAGTGTCAAGACAAATGTCTTGGGACGTAATGGTACTATGTTCACAAATAAATCCCTGTTGATCACATTCAACCCCTGCATCAACACCAACAGTTTGCCATTTGTTCCCATTTAGTTGGGCTCATGATCTATGTACTAATGGATAGAGGACATTTCTATAGTGATTTTATCCCAGCACAATTATAGGGTTTATGCTGTATACTGAAGCATTATGTACTGTAAAAACATCTCTCCTTGATAATTTTGGACAGGACAGGGTTTGTCCATGTATCCAGGCTAACCATCCTGTATAATATGTATTCAGCAATGATGATAAGGTAGATTTAATTGCAGAGATATTGATTAGTATTGATAGTGGCAGAAAGATTTCCATTTCTCCCACCAGAGTGTGTTCCAACACTCCTGGTGCACCTAATATGAGCTTTAGGTCGTGGCCACTCTAGGGCTCTCTGATCACTGGTTTGGAGAAGCAGCATTGTCAGGGTTTGGACTGACACAAACACAGCATTTTTCCTGCCATCCTGTAGGGTGCCGCAAGGAAAAATAAAGACTTTTTTTGTAGGGAACAGTCCTAATAGGTCACCCTATTAGAAAGAAGGAAAAATCCACTTACGCTGACAACACCCTCGCCACTTCAATCATTTGTTTGAGACATCATCTACAGCTTACAATCCTTTGGATTGACATTTTCTTTCACAATTTTTCCTTATGAGTTTTTATATCTGTTTATAGGCTTTTTTTAGCAATTAATTCCACACTTCAGTAGCAATGATCAGTTTATTTTTTATTGCATGGAGAGTAACTTCACTGGATGTTGTATATATGTTGTAATGAAAAACAGTGAACAGTAACTCCCTATTCACTCTGACCATACAATTTGTTATTACATGAACATCTATCAAAATCACCTTCAGTCATTTCTTTTCTATAGTGAGAAGACTTAGACTGTTTTCCTTTCTCTGTAAAGTGACTATCTAATTACTTTTGATCATTCCCATTTCATTCTCTACTGTCCCTAGCTCTGTTAGAACCTTTGTAAGACTGAATTTCTTGTAGTATGGTCATTTTAAAATGTCTACAGACTATGGGCCAGTTGTGTGATGTTTTGTTCTCCACTTCTGTTCTGCTGTAAACATCTTATGTATCTTTCTCACTGCTGTGAAGAACTGAGATGAGTGTTTCAGAGTGCTGTTCACAGTGACTTCAAATATTGACTCAAGAATGGGGCACCACTATTTCAAGACAATTAATTGTGTCTACAGTCAAGATTGTCTTGGCATCTGCATTGCTTCATATTTATTGACGTTAGATATAAGCTGGCACTTCATTGTTCACTCTTTTATTGACTATCTTATACAATTCTTCCCTACCTTGAGTAAAGTTGTAATGTCGAAGCCTTGCCATCTCATTGTTCACCCCATTTCTAGATGTTTTCTGAAGATAAGCGTCAAATAGGATTGTTGCTTGCAGAGGAAATCAAGGAATACCACTGACAGCATACATTCACAGTGAAAACTTACCACTGGTTTCCTTATTTTAACTCAGTAATTAATCACCATTTTTATGCAAATCCAATGTTCTGTCAGTCAGCTGCCCTCATCTGTGTTTGCTGGTGTGACTTAAAGCACACCAGCAGAAATGCAAGACGTGACTTGCCACATTAATTTCCCAACTGAATAACTAAATCTACTCTTTCTTATAGTTTCTGCCAATATGACTGATATGGAAGTAAGATGTAATGGTCTGTAGATCCCCAGATAGCCTTTGAAGCCCTTTTTGAAAACTTGTTCTCATTTGCTTCCTTACTCTCTCCAGGATTCAAACAACAGGTTTTATATCATAAAGTTGCTAATGACTCACTGTAGACCCCTTGAGTAAAATCTTTTGCTCTGAAAATTCATTACTCTCGTATTTTCCTCTAAATTTTTTTCCAGTAATGTACCTATTTAAGACTAATGGACACAAATATAAAGAAAATGTTTAGATTTTATCACTATTAACCTGAATGCTCATTTTATACGCCAGCCATCTATCAGCCCTATGGAGTCAAGCACTGGCTTCCAGTGTCTGATATGTTTGTAAACATTTTTATTATGTATTTTTATGCTTAGAGCAATTAACTATTCAAAAATCTTCACTACCTGCCTGATTAGATGTGATTTCATATATAACTTTCTATAATTTGTACTTCTTCCATTGTCTGTGGGCACAATTTTCAATTTTCTGAAAAAAAGACTTCTTGCTTTTTGTGATAATTTTACTCTGCTTCTACATCTATGACACTATAAAGCAGCTGTATCAGAACATGGCTGCAACCCAACACCCCCCCCCACCCCCCCAAAGATTAGATCAAAACTTGTGGTCTTTTCAAATAATATAAACAATTTCCAAGTGTTTGTGACGTTATACTTCCCAATAAATTTGTAAGATTCAAATTCATTTGTCTACCTTTGGTCCAAATGTAGACATTCAAACACCAATTCAAGTTGTACTTTAACAAAAATCAGACACAAACTTGGAATTTCCAAGGTGAAATTAATTTCTCCAAAACCACATATACTTAGAATTTATATGTACAAGTCATACAAATTTGAGAAATAAATAGAAATGGGAAAAATCCCTTTTCTTTTTAAGTTCTTAAAAAATAATTTGGTCTTGCCCTAAGAAGCCTTGTAACTCGGCTTATGTAGCTGATCCAGGTGGTAGACAATCAAAATGTCAGCTACTGCAGAAGAAAATAAATAAGCTGTAGTTTTTCTCTTGAAGCCTTTTAGAATTCTAACATCTGATGTAATTTTATACTGTTCCGGAAAAGTAATTACACAGAAAACAAATAATAAATGCATGCTAATGAGGTAAGGCATCAAGAGCTGCACCCTTCCCTACACTGGCCAAGGAGTATAGCACGGAAGAAGGCACACATATTAAGAACTATCAAAAAAATGTGTCAGGACTTAAAACATAGTAAAATGTATGGATGTGTTTTATACATGCTGTAGTGTAGCTGCAGGCTTGTTATTATACAAAGTTTGCCCACGGATGTAGAACACTGAGTGAACAACAGCCTGTGTTGAGCTGAGCTGTTTGACCATGTATCTTCACCCAATTTTATTTATAAGCATGCCAGATGATAAATATACACTTAGTATCTAATGTTTTGACAAAGGAACATTCAGATATATACATAAGAGTCAATACATAGAAGTGATCAAAAGCAATATATTATTTATGCTATTTATTAGATTTATAACAACTATTTTGAGGAAACCAAATAGACTTATATTTATTATACAGAACTGTATTTTGAGACATGAAACTGACTATTCTCCACCTAACGTCAGCAACCTAATTTAAAGTTATTTCCATAAGGTTTCTTAAAAGTGAAAAGAGCAGTCTTGAAAAACTGAAACATGAACTATTTCAAGTATAAAACTAATTTCATGGCCAAATACTAGGGAAAAAAACCAAGCACATAATTCAAAGAAAAGAAAAATCTGAGAAGGTCATGCCACTTTGCTGTCCTTCTGTATCCTGAAGTTCTGGTCTACGTAGTCTTCAGGAAATACATTTCAGACAGCGTTTTTCTGGTTGAAATACAACCTATGTCATGGAGCCTTACTTAATAAGCAGTCTACACAAGGTAAATGCAACAGAGCTCACATCAGTGACAGATAATATGAACAAACACCTCTGGTTTATCATTTGCATAAATCCAGCTCAACCCAAAACTGTTTTTTCCACTCAATACCTCAATTCAATTTGTCCTAACCTTTATGCCCTATACAGTGAAAACTCTCTGTACTCTACAGAGTCATCCCTCCCGCCTCTCCTGTCCCTTCTGAAGAGCTCATAACCATCCATCGCAGCACTCCAGCCACGAAAGTCATCACGTTTCCATGATGGCAACCACATCTTAGCTTTACTGCTGCACAATAGCTTCCAGCTTCTCCTGTTTGTTAACCTAACATGTGCATTTGTGTGGCAACTCACCTGGGAAAAGTGAGTATTTAGAGGAGTTCTACTCTTTCCAATGACATTTCAATATTTAACAGTCACAGTTTACCTTGAACTCAATACTATCACAATACTTAACTGTCTGGGGACCCAGGTGCAGAGACAGATTGATAGAGATTTGTAAATAACCTCTTAACCATTAATCAGTCTCTAATAAACCCAGCTCACTCCAGAAAAGAGTACTTTGGAGTATTTGCAGCAGAGAATGCAAGATTCGTTCAAAAGGGAATGAAAGAACAAGAAGATTGTGGCCTGTGCTGAGACCAGCTCCTTGGAGATACGAATACATGATACCTGTCCACACACCAAGGACTATAGATGTATCTTAAATGTAATTGACAGAGGAGCTGTTTTTGTCTCTTATAAATGTTTATGGATGTTTATGCAGCTTTCCATGCCAAGGCACCTTCATGGTATTCTCTAACCTGTTACACTGCTAGATGACCTAATCCTGCCTGAAGAGTCAGAAACATTCACAATGCGTTATTTTAATTCTTAATTTACTTGTATGACTGTGCTGTAGCACCACAGGGAGATTCTGAACTGAAATGAAATTCATTTCTGTAAAGAGCGAAATCTGACTGGAAATCCAAGATCAATATTTCAGTGACTTCCTATTTTGAGGCAGCAAAAAGAGATTTCAGGGCTCACAGACCTTTTTATAACCTTTGCCTTTAGGCAGAAAATCCTTGGGAGTTACATGTTCAATTTCGAAAACTACTTTGCAGCCAACAATAAGTATTTCTCCATGAGTCAACTGCTAACACATTCAGATAAGCACAGCTAACAAGAATATCTCTAGAAAAAAAGCCTTGTCATTGCCAGCAAAGGTTACAATTGCAATGTCTACTGCAAACCAATGCAATCTCGTTCTTGCTCAAATGCTGGGCAGAAACAATCTTGATCTGCCTAGGTGCAGCCTGAAGAAAAAAAAAGCTAAATGTCTGCATTCATATGATGTCAAGCCCAAAGTAATCATTAAAATATCCTGCTGATATGTAGGAGCTTTTAATGGATCTAATTTAGCACCACATTAGCACTCCTTTGCCTATTCCTACCCTTAGCACTTTTGACTACTGTGGATCCCAGGAGACTATCAGTCTCTGCTGAGCTGCAAACCATGGTTCAGTTAAAGTCAAGTGGTGCTCTGGGCCTCCATCATCACACATTTCCACAAAATATATAAATGTTATTTTAAAGAAAGGGTAACATATATTTTAATAATTCTTCTCTACTGCAGAAAAAACTAGTTTCTAATAGATAGCATTCAAAGGAAGAGTTCTGGAAAGAGATTAAGGTTAAAGGAAAGAATGAGCTGTAGTTTCTAATACCACTCCCCCACTTATCCCCATATAGACAATTTCTGCAGCAAAAATCTTGGAAAGAGGATTGGATATGGGTAGAATCCAGAAACTTTGTGATTCACCCTTACGGCTCAAGCATTTTTCTTCCTGCCGTGAGGTCCAAAGTACACGGCTACTCCTGGATGAATAACAAAAGGTGCCAAAAATTTTACTGCTATCTGACTATTAATTTTCTGTCAATCAAAACACTAAAATAAAAGAGCAAGACACCAGGTAGCTAAAGCTTAGATATGAAGATCCCTTTAAAATCAAAACCATATGTGTTTGGTGCAATTTCAGATATATCAGAATAATTTTATCAGCCTTCAAATGCCAGCCAGAAAAGCACTCTTCTTCATAGTTCCCGCGTCTTATACGTAATCTCTGTACTGTTGTCTCAGAAAACTGTGACATCTCAAATGGCAGTAGGCATCATTTAAGGGCATCACTTATACAGAGACACTTTAAGAAAATTTTATCTTCCTATCCTAAAGTCTGGAAAACACCTTCTTGAGGCAATCTCTATTCTATTTCTCCCAAATAATCTACATCCGTTTCTTTACACAACAGGTATGTTAGGGGGGAAAAGGTGATTACTGAAAAGGGACAGTCCTTAGTTTACAAACAAAATCGTGCTCTTTGCCTTTTGAACTTCACTAAACTATCATTGCAAAAGAGTTGAAGAGTAATGAAACAAATTTCAGTCAATCGTCCTTACCCAGCCAATCACCCTTTCCCTCTCATGGCTCCCATGGTTGAAAGTCTTTTATATCAAATCCATTCAATTCTTAAAACATTCAGTATTTCAGTCAATTAAACATTTCAAAAATAGTATATGAGTTAAAATTAAAGCTGTCTGAAGCACTTAAACAATGCTGCGTAGAGTGGCTACAGAAGCTGCCAGGGAATCATGGGGAAATTTCCACAGTAGCACCAGGCAAAATTGAAACGTGCGAGAGTAGGCAAAACAGAAAATGTAGAGACATTGCAAATAACAGAAAAATTAGATGAATTGTTATGACCACATTCTTAATCTCATACAACTATTTACACACCAAGTTAAAAAAAAAATCAAGAATCAAGGAAAAAAAGAAAGCCTACCTCACATAATTGCATTGTAGTCAGTCATTTCCTGCTAGCCACATTCCTAGATGCCAACCAAGCTAATGCAGGTACCACATACACCAGGAACACTATGTTATCAGGATCCCACTGCTTCCTGACTGTCCAAGCAGTAATCAATAAAATTTCAACTATATATAGCAAATGTTAGTGGACTGAAAAATCTTCTGATGGATCATTAAATGTCAACGTAAATATTCTTGTAAATATTCAGATACCAAAGCGGGTGAAAAAAGCCTATACTCCAGGTCAGCAATTTTTAAATCCAGGTAAATAAAGCCATTCAGGTAGTAGTCATGCAATTTTCTACTTCAGAAACATATTTTGTCTAAAATAAAATGCTTTTTTGAAAATGTCCAGCTGTGAGTGAGTTTCCATTGGGAAAGCTTAATTCAGATGTAAAATGGCATTTCAGTATAGCAGAAAGTCAGGAATCTCAAGAAAGGAATAGCCTTGCTATCAGGACACCTTTTCTGAAAGTTGTTTCAAACATTTCTAACCAGTATGCTCCTGAGTATACAAGTAATTGGTGAATTAAAGATTTTTCTCCCTCTCTCTTTTTTACTTCATCCCTTTTTATTACCAAACCCTCCGCTTCCTCAGTGGCACAGATTTTATCACCATTTCATATGAAAACATGTGGAAAGTGCATAAAGAGATCTCATAACACTGGTGTACTCACTCGGAAAATGTAATGCTTTTAGCAATACTTGCATGGCAAAACACAGCAATTTAACCAGATTTAGAAGAATGTTTCTGCCAAAATGTTCTCTCTGTCAATTCATTAATCTGTTTTCTTTAAGAGAAAAGAAACAAGTATTTGTTGATGACAAAAGAGTTTGTTCAGTTTCAAATCCAGGCATGAATTTGATGCAAGAATAGAAAGTACAGTTTACAAGACAAAGTGGTAGCATTGTTCACCATCACTCAGCAGAAGGAAATTAAAAAAAAATATGATAAGCATATAGTAGAACTAGGCAAACTCAAGTTATTCTGGCTACATCTGAAAAAATACCTCTTTTGAAGGAAAAACTCAGTAGACAAACACAGGGAAGTTCCTATAAAACAGGCAGGCTCTCTCTTGTTTGTAATAGCTCAACTATATTTACAATGAAATTTAGACACTACTATTCTGAAGCAAAAAAATAATGTATCACAGCCCATTTAGAAGACTTACTGTTAGTGAACAGTCGTTGCCGCTAGCTCTAGAGGGCCACATTTTTCAAAATGCAGCTGCTTGGATATGGTTTGATAAACACATCTAGGAAAGCACATCTTTTCAGCCCCAGCAGTGTGGATTTTTCCCTGAAACAGAAGTGTGATGCCTCGTGCCATGAAGACAGCCTTATCTGCTGGAAAGACAGCAACAGAGAACTGCAAGAGGATCTATTTTTTTACTGTAGCCTGCTGAATCACATTAGACAGCAGCCAATTATTTGTTTTGAGTTATGGGCAAGTAGTTTTGTTCCAGCAAGGCATAGTTTGAAAGGGAAAGACCCATTTAGCATTATGTAGGAAGAAAAATATGTCTTACACATGCCCTTGAAAGTGGAACATACTGTATTGCATCTTCCTGCAATCCAAACAACTTGTTTGCTTAACTCTGTTCTCCCCATATCACAAATTATTAACCTCTAACTTCTGAATTGGAGAAAATAACTATAGAAATATCTCTGTCCCTAAACCCACTGTATTATGGAGTACACTCAGTATTTCCTTCACACAGTAGTAAAGAATAAGAAAAACATTAGGTTGCACCCTCCTCCCAAGTCCTCAGGCCCTTTCAAAATCCTGACTAAATATCCCTTGAAAACAAGCTTTCCAGGCTCAAGAGGTACTCCAGAAACTTCTAATTAAAAAAAAGTACTTGAGTATTACCATATATATAATTTAGAGAAGATCACAGATATTTCTAGAAAAATCAAGTATGCACATAACCCTTTTAAGATAACAAACCTGGAGAGATTAAAAAAAAAAACCCAGTGAAATATCTCTGAGGTTCCTAACTTGGGACTTTGGAAACCCTGCTTTCAGAGGTCTTGCTTCCATGTTTCACACATTGGAAATAATACTTGCTAGTCTCATAAAAGTATTTCTGAAGATGGTCATTGGAAACACCGTGAGAAGCTCTGGAACAGTGGCAATAGAGTTCTCAGAGAGGAAACTTCAGGAAGAGAGGAGCGGTAAACAGAGACATAAGGAATTTTTAACAAATAGCATTTATACTTTCAATAGTGTTACTAACTATAGAATAAAACTTACCTTTCAAAATGGGCTAAAAGGCAAAAGGTTAAAAACAAATGGAGAACGAAAGTCAGGAGACTAAGCTAAAAGCACTCAGGTAAAAAAAAGTGCTTACTGTGGCATTCCTAATAGTTCAGAAAAAAAAACCTCCTAGGAGAGCTGATTTTAGAAAAGGGAGGATTACTAAATTTAAGAGACACATGAAAAGCTAGGAGGTTTTGTATGTTAATACTCCCTGACTTAAGATTATTTTTCCACTCTGCTGTATTAAATTAACACTTGTATTGCATTGACTTTAGAAAAAAACTTCAAAGAACAGAAAACCTCAAAGATCAAAGACTGTCATTTCCCAAGTTTACATGCTGCTTCCAAAAATGTGTACCTAGCAAGTTTCAACAGCCTAGTGACAAAATATTTGCACAAAGTCATATTTAATTAAACAGCCAAAGATTCTAATCACCTAATTATATCACTAACCTTAGTCTTGTGCTGATTCATTGGAAAGGGACTCAGGCAGCAGCCAATGGGGAGATACTGGCTGTGTCCTGAGAAATGGGAACACTTACTCCATTATTTGTTTCTCTTAGCAAATTAATTTGTAGAGATCAATCATTGCACAAAGTACTTGCTAGCTAGCAAAACCACATGCTCCTAAACAGTCACAGCTGCACTTAAATTTAAAAGAACATTCATGTATTTAAAGATTTCATCAGCTAGCTCTTAGAGACATATGAATCTCATTTGTTTCGGTTCACTTTAAGTTCAGTGATCTCTGCTTTATTCATTTTTCTCTCAAGTCTGTTTTGAATTTCAGATATGAACAGCTCAAACAGGCTATCCTTCCATCCTGTGTGACTTCATCCCATTCCTCCTTGAACTAATCCTCCTGCCTTCATATATGTGGTCTGATTATAGCTACATTATGTATTCATATGACTCTTGGGCTGCCTCTCAGTTCTTATAAGGCTCTGTGAATTCCAGAAAAATCAGGGTCAAGTTAAACTGCATATTTTTAGACTATTTTACTAAAAGTAATCTAAGTTCTTTTTCCTTTGCTTTACAATATCTACCACAAAATTTCTGATTCACATGAGCACACACCATCTACCGCATATTCTCTTTGAGGTTTTCAGTCCAGATTAGAATTATTCTGATCCCCTGAACCAAACTTTGATTATACAATGACTTCTACAACCAAGCCTCCCAGTGGCAGAGGTCACAGACAAAATTTTGCACAGCTACCAAACTGCACACAAGGGAAGTTTCTCTTCATTAATGTTGCAGATCTTGCAGTGGGTCAGCTCACAAATGCAAGTTCTATGCAAAATCAGTCAACAACCAATTTTGTTCTCACAAAATACTTTTTTGGAATGTATATCAGTTACACTGCAACATCAACGAACGTCTATCAGAACGCTTCATTCAGCAATGAAGCACTAATTAAACAGAAATTGCACATTTTTAGCATTTGTAGCACATTAAATGGAAAATGCAACATTGCTATTCACCAACCTATAGCTTTTAGTTTTAATTTTATTACAAAATGTAAAATTCTATATTGCCACAATTTCTTAATACATGTATCTCTTAATACTGCATCTCAACAGCCAAATATGGACCATCCTATTGGTGGGCATTTTTGTCTGAAAAGATTTTGATGTTTACTTCTCAAAGTAGAGCCCCTAATACAGGCTTTTGTAAGACTGGTTGAACAAAATCATCCAAGCTGTTCACAAAATAAGAATGTTGTTCAGATGAATATTTTTTGTAGCATAGAGCTGAGCTCATTCTAGACTGCACTGCCAGCACCATGAAACTCAGGGCTTAGGGCTCCTGTGTATTTTTAAGCCTGCAGCACAGCTGTCACAGGAAACCTGCCTAAGTACACCAGTCAGTTGTCAGGAGAAGTCAACCATTTGTTCAAGGTACCTGATAGTCTCAGAAGATAAAAATTATGAAAGGAAACTAAGCGTGCACTTCTGATAAGCTTTTTATGACTTCAGGTCACAGGACTTCTCCATGTATATAAGACAGAGAGTAGAAGAAAAATTCAAATTCAAATGGTAATTCAGAACTCAAATTTCCCAGACTTTAATGAAGGACTTTCTAATGGAAGCAGAAAGGCTCGGTTTACTGGCTTGGTTGCAATTGTACTTATGTACACTCTCTCCCAAACTGGTAAGCCTGCAGTAGAGGAGCGCAGCTGAAGGAACGAAGATCCTACACCTCTTACTGCCAAGGAGCTACCGTGCTGTGAGTCAGCCTGGATGAAGGGATATTGACAGTGTCAGCCAAAAAAATAATGTGTATTAGAGGAGGAACTGAACTTACTGAGCCAACACATCACTGCTGAAACGGAAGTGTAGCTTAACCAGGCCTGCACAAAACCCTCCTGGAAAATAGGAGACAGCCGAAGCATTGATGCAGTTTGGATTACTGAGTTGTTCTGAAAAGGGACGAGTCAACTGCTTGGTAGCTGGGGTTTTCTAAATGAACCTGAAGAGATTACCTTGAATTAGCAGGTGGGGTTTTTTCCTTACAGAACAAAACCTGTTATTTCCTCAAGTATATGTAAAAGGAGATATACCTGTAGGATAGATATTCTAACATCTATAAAACACAAACCTATGGGATTGAGAATAATACAAATCTTATGGAGGGAAGAATTTGTGTTTATAGACTGCTACCAGAAGGCCCAAATTTTAAGTTTGTGCAATTATATTTAAAATTATCTTTTAAGTATTCAAAATAATTTAGGAAAGCAAAAAGTCTGTGTAGCATATAATTCAGGCCTGCAACACCATAGTTTGAAAACGTTGTCTTCTTATATAAGAAAATATGTGTACATTTTTTGGTAGAAAGCTTTTTTTTTGGTTTGAGTGTGAGCATTATCATTTTTAACAACTTCTGACAACAATCATCTTTTCTTTTCTCTATTCTCCACATGTGCAGACCTTTTTTTATTTTTTTTTTTAAATGTTATAAGCCATTGTAAATATGACTGTGGGTTAGAGAAAGAAAAAGCATTAAAAAAGAAGAACCCGTACATTCTTTTTGTGAACACAGTCTGCACATATTCCCCTGGAAAATCTGGTCCTAATTTGTTACTAAAAATACGTGATTTCTTCTGTACGTGAAGACATTCCACCAGCTTGCAATCATCAAAATCAGCTTTCATCTTCTCACATTTGTGACAGAAGTTCTGAGAAAAGCATAAGATGTTATTTGCCCTCCCAGTGATATCCAAAGTTGTTTGCTTTACTTCTGAGGGTAGTGGAGTTAGGCGTGTGGCTCCAGACTACAGAGCTGGAGTATATTATTGTGTCCTTAACAGTTGACTGCAAGGGGGAACAGTTGAATCAAGAATAAACTTCCTACCAGCAGCAAAGCACTTTTAATGATTTCCAGTCAATTAAACATAGCACACTTATTACTCTGTTTTGTTGGTACGGAAAATATTCAGTAACTATTTCCTTGCTATAAAAGGAACACATGAAGTAACTTTTATAGTATGCTCACACACATACAGTCACCATTTTGTTCCACGTGGGAACTACAGAATGCTAAGTCATCTTTCTCACATTTGTTTTCAGTTTTCTTGGAACAAAGTGCAGACTACTAGCATTGCAAACACGTGCTTTTGATACGTGTTTAATACAAGCTGCCTGGAAAGAATCAGCTAGCAGAAATCAAGAAAATCTGTGAGAAGAGGTAGTTGATTTTTTTTAAATACTTCTAGCAAATAGAATTATTGCAAAATGTACAGGTATTTTTCTTTCCTGATTCATCAAAATAATTATTTTTACCACTGAAAAAAAATGTTATGATCCAAAGACACATATTTGAGTGTCATATGCTTGGGTAGAGGGAGGGCAAAGAATAAAGGGGTCTGAAGGGAGGGTAAGAAAGAGATGTATGTTTTCTACATTTCACATGAGAAGGAAGTGAGCGAGTTGGAATCAGAAATATCTTGGAAACCTAAAAAAGTAGATTTATCTCACACACAAACTCAAACAGCTGATTTTTTAGATCTTACTTTAGTAAATATACTCAAAGGGAACCATATAAACCATAAAACTGCATTTACTGTTCCCTTTGCAGAGAATTCCTGTTCACATAAAAGGACTGGAAATTAACATTTCCTACTTTTGTCAAAAGCAAGCATGTTTTAAGAGGACTCTGGAAACATCTGAAGGATTCTTGCATCCTGAGATCATCTGACTATTAAGGTTTGAGGTTTTGTTTCTTCAGGAACTGTGAGACAAGCATAGGATAAGTGATTGTGGACTCTTTAATACAATTAAAAGGTCATTATAAACTGATTATCATGCTTGGTGATTTCTTTAAATATCAACTGTATGGATTGTCTGTTGAGATCATTTTCTGTGAGCTGCATATTACCACCACACTTTTTCACACAGCCCTGTCTGCATAGATGTCACCACAGATCTAACCCAAGAAAGGTAATAGCCTGAAGTAACATTTACTTTCCTCTGCTGCTAAACACAGAAGAGGTGTACTACCAACCTCTGCTCTCCTCCTCACCAAAATGTCTCCTGCCAGATGTGAAGGAATCATCATCTGGAACAAGGATCTGCCCTAACCACTTTTTTAGTACATCCTGGCTGAAATTGCCGGCAAGTTTGCCAGCTCTGGCTGTACCAGAAGGCAGAATCTGTTCTGAAATCTAAAGAGTGAATGATCAATCCTTTCCATGTTAGTCCTGAAACTACACTAATTTTATTAATGCTCAGAAGAATGTTTTCTTTCACGGAGGTAACACATCATCCAAAGTAAGGAAACACTGAAAAGAACACTTATCTAATTTCTGCCATAGCAGAATCAGGGACATGTATTCTAATTATTGCAAGTAAAGTTAAAACTACAGTCTAATTGAAAAACCACAGGTTTGACATTACAAAATGAATGAACCTGTGCCTTCAAATAAGTCAGTCTGATTTATATCATTAAGAAATGCATATTCCCAGTCCTGGCTTATAATACTGAGTCTTTCAAAATTTCACAGAAGAAAAAAAAAATCTTGTTTTGGAATGCAGAAACGGTTTGTGCAGTGTTCAGTCAGGATGCCCCATTAATCAAGGGGGGGGAAAAAAGTGACTCTTTATTTGTGCTCAATTTCTTTATCTGGGTGCAAAATTGTGCTGGCTGAAAATGAAGTCCTGATTTATTTTCATACAGAAAGTAATTATTTATAGGAAAGTTACTTTGACTTGGCACAGTGTGAGGCTTTACATAATTTAAGAAAAAATATGATCTGTAAGTTTCCAGAATCTCACCTGATAAGCTCATACAAAATAGTCTTTACCAGACTGCTTAATGATTTATACTAGTTTACAGTTCATGAGCATTTACCAGACTGCCTTTTCAATATAAACCGTCTCAATGAAATCAGGAAAATAAAATCAATTAGTTATCACATTACCCATATAGTACATAAAATACTCAGAGGGTAATAGGGTTTTTTTTAGAGGAAATTTATTCCCAAACAGAACAAAATTTTGAACTGATTATTTAAAAGCTAATGCATTTTTCTTTCCTAAAACTCAATTGAATTACTTCATGATTCACTAAATTTTCCACTTTATAGTAAAAGGTGTTTTGTACCTCTGTGACAAACTACAATACAAACACACCACAGTGTTGTAGCATAACATGGTAAATAAAATACAAATTGTAATTATGTCACCAAACATACAGCCTCTACTTAAAATATGTTGCTATGCATTACATTTAGTTACTTGTTCTTTCTCCTTCATTCTTCTTACTAATTTCTACACGGAAAGTTTGAGTTCAGTTAAAATATTTAACAATTCCCATATGGTGTCAGTACATAAACGTAGTAATCCCATTAACTATTAATGGCTGAATAATTATGTTTTATGAAAATAAACTCACAAAAAAATTACTTAGTCGCTATAACATATTGTCATTCCATTTCCCATACCAAACCAAATTTACAAGCCATTTTTATATACACTGTGTGTACTAGCTCTACTTTGTGTACTGCTTTAATTCAGAGATGAATGAAAACACACAGTAGAAAATCATGTCAAATTTAGTCTCTCCTTGCAGAAGACACACAATGAAGAAATACTGCTCACATTGTCCTTCCATTCCATTTTCAAATAATTAGTCTTTTATTAAGATTACATCACCCACTCTTCTTTCTTTATGTCAATTCTAATATTAAATGATGGCCTTACTAATATATTATTATAAGTTAATCAGGCATTGAAAACACTAATAGCAATTAGCTGGGTATATTTCCCTCTGGGCACAATTCTAGGTAAACATGTTTGAAATTGGTAAATGGCTGCTATTAAAAATGAAAGCATAAATAAAGACCAAATGTCTTCTGTCCACAAGCAGAAGTAAAGGGCTGAATGGAAAGTAAATAAACTAAACAAGATCATCAACTTTCAAGAACTCTAAAGCACAGAAGAATCTTGAGTAGTTTAAATAGGTTCATATTCAGAGGTGGTTTTTGCTGTAATATTATGTTTATCATAATCAGACTATTTCTTTTTACCATTAACCATCTGATCTTGATCAGTAATTGCTGTCATACACTGCTGTCTGTAGAGTTGCACATAAATTCAGTTTCATTAATGTTCCACTGAAACTTCCAGAAGAAGTAGGAGCCTGCAGTGCTGAACTTTGGGATGCCTAACTCCTAAATATCCTAATCTTAGGTATGGCAAACTCCATCTCTCCTATTCACCATGATCAAGAGGTTTGGTAGCCACTGAAGTTGGGACCCATGAAAAGCAGCACCCCCATCAGGATCTGGACTGAGATAACCAGAGTGAAACACTAAGATATGGCTTAGCTGCATCTGAAACGTACCTCTTGCAACTCATCAGAACTTTTCTCAAGCATTCATCAATCACCTTAATCTGTCTTAGATTCACAACAATAAATATTTTTCCCATGTCCTGATTTATCTCAAGCCAACAACCAAGTACCACACAGCCACTTACTCACCTCAGGGGGACTGGGGAGAGAATCGGAAGAGTATAAGTGAGAAAACTCACAGACTGAGATAAAGGCAGTTTAACAGGAAAAGCAAAGCAAAACAAGGAATTATTTCACTGCTTCCCATGGCAGGCAGGTGTTCAGCCATCTCCAAGAGAGCAGGGCCCCATCATGAATAACGCTTGCTTGGACAGACAAATATCATGACTCCAAATGTCTCCCTCCTCTTTCCTTCTTTCTTGTCCCCACAGCCTTATATGCTACATATGAACCATATGGTTTGGAATATCCCTTTAGTCAGTTGGAGTCAGCTGTCCTGGCTGTGCTTCCTCTCAGCTATTTGTGTACTCCCAGCCTGGTCACTGGTGGGGTTGGGTGAGGAGCAGAAGAGGCCTTGGCTCTGTGCAAGCCCTGCTGAGCAGTAATGAAAACATTCCTGTATAACCAACACTACTTTCAGCAAACATCCAAAACACGGCCCTGTACCAGCTACTGTGAAGAAAATTAACTCTACATAAACAAAACTAGCATTTTATCTCAGCCTTATTCCACACCATTTATGTTATGATCAGGTCCCACACTATTCAATACACCATCATTAACCATGTTCCCTCTTCCTGTTCTTTAATACAGTACACAGATATCACTGCCTTAACCTGTGGACCACACCTGCAAAATGCCCATAAAATACCCACAAATGTTCACAAAATGTCTTTCGATTTCATTTAGACTTTGGGCTCCACCAGTTAAAGTGGTCTCTTGGGATGGGAGAGGTGGAGTGTTTCTTGGAATACATGGGTACCAAGGCCATCTCAGGTCACTGCTATACTTGCACTGCTTTTTGGAAGGCTTCTCCTCCACTGGTTCAGGTTGTTTCTGTTAAACCAGTCCTGTAACATGCAAGTCAAATCCTGGCTTACAACAAGTTAGAGGTACTATCATTATATTCTTCATTCCATTTCATTCTTCAACCCTGATCCCTTTGGGCTAGGATACAGGATTTAACATTGTAATGAACTTTTCCCTTTGCTCTTAGTCTAGCTGCAGCAACAGTTTCTGCTGAAACAGTTTTCATAATATGTAATTCAAATCACAGGTTACAACAATTTAAAGATATTGCCATTACAATCTCCCCCATTGACATGTGTGAGCTGCAGGACAGCCTCTTCACCATGGTCTTCACCATGGGCCGGAGGGGAATTTCTGCTCTGGTGGCTGAGATCCTCTTCCCCCTCCTTCTTCAAGTAATATGACTGCACAGACGCTTCCTCTGCTTCAGCACAGGATCCCTCCCACGAGAGACAGTCCTCCACAAGACTCTCCAGCACCGGTCCTTCCCATGGGGTGCGGCTCTTTACAAACTGCTTCAACACGGGTTAATTTTTATATCACTTATGTTGCTAGAAGTCATCATAGAAAGTTACTTCTATGTAATGTAGGCAATAAGTCCATGCATTAATTTAAGAAACTAAATCCCACAAACGTCAGAATGGAAGGACTATAAACATGGATAGAACTAAAAAAAGAGTGAGGTGAAACAGTTTGTTCTCAGATTCTGCACTTTCCTCTCAGTCTTCAAGCATTACCTTTCTACCCTTTCAGGGGACACAGAGAACAGTGTTTTATTTTCCAGATAAACTATTTCACAGACAAAGAAGGATAAAATCTGCTCACTTAGAGTATTAGCTCAACTATTTAAAAATATTCTTTAAGCAAGACTGGGATGAGATTGTACAGGATAACATTTGTTCCTGTTTAACTGAAGAAAGGAGGAGAAGGCAGAAGGAAGAGAGCAGGCAGAGGAAATGACCTCATGACAGTCATTCTGTAAAGCACAGTAGTATCAGTGACACCCTGAAGCATGGCTTGGTTCCAAGAAAAAATCTGTTGTGCATACAGGAGAAAGTCTAACCTGTTACTGTGACAATATGTTTTGACTGTGATGTTCCGAGAGGATAAATCATTTCAATTTAGTCTGTCCAGTTGTTTTGCTATTAAAGCTGACAAGAAAGCAACAGTGAGCATCACTAGAGAAATCACGGTAATATGTATCTGTCATATCATAATATCTTGGGATCAAAGATCATCCAGAAGTGCCCTGATGCTAATTATAGAAGATCAAATTCTGTTTAGATTATGCAGATACAGATACATCTACCTGCATCTCTTTAGTTTGTGTTTACAATTTGCTATGTGTTTGTATCTATTCATAAATGAGGCATTGTGTGTTGCTAAATACAGAGTAAATAAGTGAGGCCTGACTGTGAGAGTAAAGGTCGAGATGCGGAGCTACAAGGTAACCTGCAGTGCTTTACAGTACAGAAAGTTCTTTGATGTGTGTGATGTGTAAAGTACAATACAAAATAACTTCAGATACTGTAAACTTTATAGAGGTTTAGAGAATGGGATATTTTTTTCTTTTTTTCTACTTTCCCACAAGAATTAGGCAATGAGTGCTTCTGGAGTTCATCCTCCAGATCATGGTCAATCTTCAGTCTCACCTCCTTTCCTTCAAGCAGGAGGGTAGATTACAATAGTGTTTCATAAATGTCTGCTAAAATTCTTGCCACTTCTATGGCATGTCATATTATCAAGCAAAACAGAAAAAAAAATTGCTTTGCAGTTAATTAATTGCTTCATTTTTTGACATAGTTTCCCAGAGTGGTATCATACAGCATATTTTTAATTCACTGTTTATTTCTTTCTGTTCAAGATTTTTGCTGAACAAATTCTGGAGACACTTAATTGTTAGACAGGCTCTGTTGTCTCTACAATTCTTCATTGCTATGATTTACTTCCATATTTCTCAAGCTGAATCTTCTTGTTCAGAGGTAATTAGTTAAAGACATTTCTGGATCACCTTTTGGGCAACTCAGTATCTCCTCCTGGATGCATGAAATAGGCAATCATAGCAAACCTTCTCGTGAAGAGATTCACAGAATCACAGAATATTCTGAGTTGGAAGGGTAATTGAGGATAACTGAGTCTGACTCTTAAGTGAATGGCCCATACAGAGGTCGAACCCACGACCTTGGCATTATTAACACCATGGACTATTGCACAGAGATTTCAATTTACTCCATACTAGTGATGCACTGGGAAAAAATATTCAAATTCACTTAAGTATTCACCTACAACATTGTGTTAAATTAACACACATGAAAATTCTTTTCTAAGTGGATGCACAGAGGAGCCTTAATATTCTTTGAGATTCAGAGACAAAAGTGCAAACCTCTGTTCTGTCTAATGAAGCTGCAAGAAAGCCCTGGTCACCTTTCAGATGTGTGCAACAGGCAGCTCTAACAGACAGCAGTCAGTGAATGATTTCTGTGAGGTGACTGTCAGCAAATACAAAGCTGAGGTTAAGACCTAGTGCGTAACAATGTGTTCACCACCTCTACTGACACAGACTCACAGCCAGCCCCGACCCTTACGATTTTCAGAATGTAGCTAAGAAGGAAGAAGTCTTGTTTCTCTGCAAGTTTTCCTTCTGTCTACAACATATTTCTGCTCCCAGTTTGTTTCATAATAACGCAGTTAGTTTCAAGACTTTTACACAAGGCTGTTGAAAGTTTCTGCTACCACGTGTCCATATTTTTAAAAATAATTAAAGCATTAAGAGTTCAGAGTGAAACACAGTGACTTTTCTAGTGCAAACCAATCAGGGCTCAGTATTGCAAAAAGAAAACTCCAACCCAGTAGACATGAAGTCACAGCAATTGCAATAAGAAATTCCAAGGACATGAAGTAGTATTTATACTATTCTGGTAACCAAGCTTGGATGCAGTTCTTCTTGCACAGCTCTGAGGTTAAGGAAACCAACATGACACCTTTGCAATGAAAGGAGACTGCAAGGTTAATATAATCCAAATGTTGAAAACGCAAGATGTTTTCACTGTGGCAATATCCTGCCTTTCATTGTGTTATTTTTAGCCTGTCGTAAAATATGACATGATGGATAAAGGAAATGACTATTTTTATGGCCAAAGCTTGCACGTAAAGATAAGGTGTGATGAATTAACAGCTGCAAAAGAAGTAAAGGGTCTTTGTTTAATCTTTTTTAAATATATAATTAAGCTGTTTTGATCTTAAAAAAAAAAAAAGAAAGAAAGAAAAATACTCTTTTTTTTTCCCGATGGGAAAATTGCATCTAGTTCCTTGGGAAAACAAAAAAAAAATAGTAAATTCAATTTGAAACCCTTACTAAATCTCCAGTTTCTTGTAAGACAAAAAAACATAATGCAAATCAAATTATTTTCTCCCTTAATGCTAAATATAGTTTGGACTTGGCAACAAAAATAATACTGACTAAAATTTTGCATGATCAAACAAAGTAATAAATTACTATAAAATAAAACAGCTATTTTTTCAACTGTTGTTTTCTTTCTGTGTTTTGATGTTTTGTGTTTAAGTTAATATTTTAAATTCTTTTTAACACAAAACAGACACCCAGAGAATACAGGATTTTCTTGCTGTCTGGCAGTCAGATTCACATAAAACAGATACATCCAGAAAGTAATAACACTCCATTTCCATCAGGGAACACACAGCACGCTAACTTGCATCGATTTAATCCCACGAAGAACTGCAGTGGATATCCATGACACGTTTTATGTCTACAAATTAATTTCATTCAAACAACTTCAGTTAGCTCCTCTAATCTGCACTCTTCACTAACATATTTTTGCATACTCAGACTATAACACCTACTCTTAAAACATTTCAGTGCTAAAAACCAACAATTTTTCAGATGAATGTGAAAAAAGTCTTACTGTAAAACACAAAAATTTTGAATAAACAGAAGAATGTATGTGTACATGACACTCAGACTAGTCTTTTTCAGTACCTGATCCCATGACTTTGTGGTTAAAACATTCTTTTTTATATGGCTTATTTTAAGTGAACTAACGGGGAAGATAATTTTATAATAGCCAACAATCTAACAATGATACACAGTATTTCCATGGCAGCTTCAATAGAGTTTGAGATGTTCAAAATCACAGTAAGTCTTAAAGTCCTCTGCATTCTTGGTTTCCAAACATTTGGGAGGAGAAGGGCAAGGGGAGAGAACAACATCACAACACAGATCTTGCAGCACTTCCACATACCCACGCAAGGAATCCAAATCCCAGATTCCAAGATAGTTGTAAACTTCAGTTAGATGATAAAAACCTAGGATATTTTCAACAAACTGTAGAGGGGAAAGACAAGGAACAAGGCAAGGAATTTTTAGGATACAGGTTCTAACTTGGCAAATGACGCAAAGATTGCCCTTTACCTGCTTACCTATCTGCACAATAACAGATATAATTTACAGAAGATTGAATAATGTAAATAAGCAAGTCTCTCCAAAATAAATTGGGACAAATAAGTTATTGGTGGTTTTTGCACACTTTTTCAATACAGCATCAACAACTGATTTTAAAAGCATTTCCTGCATGTTGCATATAAACAAATCAAACAGCTTGCAGTCAATTACTTTCCCTGTATCAAGGCTGCATTTCTAAAACCCCATCCTCATGAAAACATGAGAGAACTCTCCACATTAACTTTCCATCATCTACATGCAAAAAAGCACACAGAAACGTACATATGCAACTAATTTACAGAGAAGTGTTGAATGGGCACAAAAGAAAGGTCAAAAGTGCCCTTTTCAAAGTTCAGCTGGGAGAAAAAGAGGAAGTAGACAACTGAAGTCAATAAAAACTGAATTTCTAAATTAATAGAGCATGTCATGTTCAATATACTGCTGTATTAAAATTTTTATTGTTGATCAATTTGTTACCACCAGATTTGAATATGATAGCGCAGTGGAAATACATAAAAAAATATAAGTTTCATTCAGATTTACATAAGAGATGATGAGCACCATTAAAGGAGTCTTTTGCACATGTGGATGCTTTTTTTTAAACATGTGTTTTTCATGTACTTCCATTTGATTGTTTGATGTTCCATCACATCTGACAAATAGCTGAGTTAAAGTTCTGAGCTGTTCCAAATGATGGAGGTTCAAAAGAATCCAGAACTAATGAGAAGTGCCTTCAGACATTTGCAAACTAAGGAAAAACACTTTTATTTTACAACTCTTCGCTTACTCCCAGGCAAAACATCAACTTTTAAAAGAACAAAACTCCTTGCTAGTGATGGAAACAGATGTAATATTTACTGCATGCTTATCTTATGTGATATTCTGAGGAAAATAACTCCAAAGTTAACCGATTATTCGAAACACTTAAAATGTCAGTAAATTGATACCAATGCTGTACAATGCAATTCCACTCTAAATTACCTTATCAACAAGCGTTCTCTTATTTTTCTTTTAAAATTTTAGTACAAGTACGTAAAAGTTTGTAGTCACTTCATCACATGGAAACAAAAACTAAAAGAGTGATATTAATACTATGCAAAGAATAATTCAGAACAATGAGATGATCTATTATGGGCTGTGGCCCCTGGTATTAATTCCACTACCTCTACAGTAGTCATCAAATAGAGATCAATGACATTCAAAACATTTCTAATTTAAGTAACTACCCTGGACCTATTGGCTTCTACTGGAGCCTAGATTTGTAGTGGCATTTTGGAAAATGACTCCATCATCACCATCATCATCAAAATAAAAACTATAAAATCTGGACAAGATCACAGATGCTGTTTTACTGCAGTCAAGGCCCAAAAACAAGTATTGTCCTGCACTACATGAAAAAATTACTCAATGCTTTTTAGATCCAACCTATCCTGTTTCTCATGTAATGGCAAAGAGAAACTTATTCCCTTGAAATTTATAATTCATTTTCATGAACAATTCCACTTTGACTGATGTGGGGTCCACTTTTTTCCTTTGAGCATGAAGTATGGGAAGAACAATGTGATGGTTATTTTTCAAGTCTGTTTGTTGGAAAACTTCATCCCAAAAGTGTTTTTCCTACTGGGGTTTTACATCATGTCAATTTCATAGCCGTGGTAGATTATAACCTCAAATTAGATGAGAAAAATTTAAGTAGATAAAAAACAGACCACAATCAGTAAAGAAAATGCAATTCAGTTTTGGTAGACTTTTCTTCCTTTCCACCCCTTCTCTCTCCCGTTTTCCATGTAGAATTCTCCTGGTAATCATACGTGGACACATCACATTCAACAGAGAATATTGGCATTTCTCAAAAAGGCTTATGATTACAGATGTGTTGATTTGGAATTCCTTTTCAGCCAGGAAAACTGACAATCTTAAAATGCTTTTGTAGTGCTTTAACAGTTGAAAACCCCCATATTTCTCCAATCAAACACATACTTTTTTTACTGTTGATATTTTTATTGATTGGAAAAAACCTACAGGCATTCATCTTAGTTGCCATTTCTGGTATTTTACTGTTGCAAAGTTCTGATGTAATTTGAACAATAGACCTGTAATGTGGGCAAGTCCTTTTGGGCTTGGGTGATTTTTGGGCCTGGTGATGTATGTTTTCCTTTGAGTTAAGAACGGAGAGATGAATTCTGAAAATAAATATTTCTACAGGGAAACATATGTTTCAGATTATACAAAAGGAGATTTAATTTATTTTGAGAGGCTCCTAAAAATAGAACTCTGTCTGTCGCAGGCAGATCTCCTTATCAATGCCTGATTTGCTCGAGATCTTGTGGAATAGGGAGACAGCAAGGGAAGACTTCAGCAGAAATTGCGGGCACTTCATTGAAGAGGGGAGATACACCTTGTCCTTTCAGGAAAGATCAAATACCACCTATATTAAGAATGAAAACAGAAAAGCTGTAGCAAAAAAATGTAAATATGTGATCGATGATCTATGTAAATAGATCAAATAGTATTGTGTCAACTGCTAATCTAATCATTGTCCCAGTACTGTAAGAAAATTGCAAAACAGGATATTTCTAATGGACTTTACATAAAAAATCCTTTTTACTCTGGATGAGACTGTCCTTATCCATTTCGCAAAATACAGTTAGTAAATCCATGAGAACACCTCTAGTTGTCCTCATTTTTTTCTCCCTTCTCTCAAGCACCAATTCCCACTTAAATTTCTTTTCCCATCAGGAAGTGAAAAAGCTTTACTTTTATGTAGAGCTGACTGCATTTTCTTCTTCAGCATTTCATTCTGAATATCTGCTTAGATTCTTAAATGTCCATGTGACACCTGACACTAAATAAGTAAAGGAAAAAAAATGTGGGTATTGGTTTGTGATTTGCATTAAATTGTTTCGTACTTTCCTACTAAGTAATCAATAGATTGGCAACAGATAATCACATTGGTAATGTTTAATCCATTTTACTTGTTAAAATTAGGTTATTACATAATTTATGTTCTGATGCATAGATAATATAAAAATATGTTATACAGGTGTATAATATATGATGTATGTAAACTATATTCTAATATACAAATTGTTCATAATTTCTATTTTAGAGATTAACTTTGGCACATCATTTTATCTTTATATACTGATGAGGTTTTCGCAAATGTTATTTTTGTTCTCTGAGGATTTGTGCTGTCAGAAAAAGACTTTTTCTATGATGCCCAGAGGCTTCACACAACTAATTCTTAATATTTCCAGGTCAAGAAAAGAACTTTGTCATAAGCTGTGCTACCAGCAGTGCTTTAAAAATTGCTGATTCTGGGTAGCAGTTTCAGATTTTTTAGTAACCCCCTGACACTATAGAAAAAACAATTCCCAAGCTTGAACACCTTTATCATCTGTGTTCCTTCAAGAAAATGAAACTTGTCCTGCCAGCCTTGAGAAATGTAGACAACGAAAACCAAGGTACATTTTGGCAGGCAGGAATCTACTATTAAAGAGATTAATTTTTCACAATTTTTGTTTTCACAAGATCTCATTTAACACAGAACATTTCTATCCCTTGATTTTGTGTTGTTACAAAAGAAAGGCAGGAAGACCAGCGCGGAAGAAAGGCATGGCCCCAAGCAAGGTTTCCAAAGAGCACTTCAGTGTGGGTCTCATAACACTACCCTGTGGGGAGGTGAAGCCATCAGAGAAAACCCAGAGTCAGCTGCCTTCACCACAGAACAGAAATGACCCTGCATCTCCTGGGATTACATCTCCCTCACAGATATCATTTGGCAAGAGGTAAGCACAACAAACCAGACAGGCTCATTTCATTTTGCATGGAAGGGTTATACAACACCTGGTCTGTAATACCAGTGGGATGTTGTCATGAATGCCAAGCTGCTTACATGCTGACCAGAGCGAGTCACATCTGGGCACATGCACAGGGCCAGAAGCACTGTGTCAGTGGGAATTCACATCTGAAAATACTGGCAGTTGCAAGGCTTGGCTCCACTAACCTGGCTGCTTTGAGAAATTAATTCCTAGGCAGAGGCAGTTAATGTTTATTAGAAACCCTTTTTGATACGCAACACTTTTCTTGATGTAGTCCTAATCAAACATGCCATCAGCACACAGGGAGCTTCTGGAGGAGAAAAGAAATTACACCAAGTTTAGCGCCCTTCCCACTAGACCATCCTGACTTTATATGAACAGACATACTAGATTAGTACTTTTGTACCGAAAATAATAATTTTCAAGTCAATCAAAGCCCTAAGAACACACTGACCCCTCAGTGATGAATCTTAAGCCAATAGCTTTTCAACACGTAACTTGAAATAAAACCAGCAAATCTGAACATATCTTGTATAACCTTACTTATTTTACATGTAAGTTACTTTGTTCAAGCGCAATGCATACTACTTATTTCTGTCCTTTGATCAAGCCAGCAACCTTGAATCTGTTTTCCACTGTACCTGCAATTCTCCCTCCAGTCGATCCCTGAAATCTATTTAGAATGCCTTATGATGGAAAACATCTCTACTTTCAAACCTCAGCTTGAAACAGGACATATGTGGAGAAAATAATGAAACCACATTTCTTTGCTGTTTTACAGTAAGTTTATTTTGAAATCTGAGCACATCTTCATGAAAAATTGTTTCCAGAGGCCCAGTTCTATACAATCTTGATTATAACACTCCTGCTATTCTCGTGTCCACAAAATTGAATGCAATGTTCAGATTTTAAATAGCATACAAGTCAACCACGGGAGAGATGAAGTTGTGTTTAGCAGATAAAAACAAAGAACAAATGGGAGGCCAGATTAGATTACTGCCTGTCAGCAGACCTTATGAGGCAATTGGCTGGCAGCTTTGGTAATGCTAACTACAAACAGCTTGCAGCACCAAACCATTACATATATTCCTTGCCAAGACTAGCTGTCAGCTGTATGACTGGCCATTTCCTGCCAACATAGTTGACATTCTCTCCTCATTTATTAGTGTGCGCCCTGCACTCGCTGACACAGTAAGTCACCCTACTGAATCAGGATGTCTAGATTATAAATAGCAAGAGATGTAAACTATTTTCATTGAGTCACAAAATGATTTTTTCTTTTTTCCCAATGTTCAGACTATCATGTTTGTGGGCTAGTGGATGTGTATATGTGTATATACTGGAAACCATCTTTTCTGCGTCTTCTTTTCTAAAATAGCATTATGTGGTCATTTCTGATTTGTTGCTAGAGTCAGGCTTACCTTCACAGAAGTATAGAAATACTTTTTTAAAAAAATCAAATACATTCCGTTTCCAGAAAAAATGGTCAGCAGACTAGAAAAATTGTCTTGCCATGTGATCTAAAAAATACTGTCTAATTCCAGTATGAGTAAGTGTGACAGAGAAAGCCCAAGGGATTGCTTGGAATTCCAGGCAGTATTAATGCAACCATGTAACCATTTATTTGACGGTGTTCTTCTCACTGCAATCTGTAAGTCCTTCAGCAGTCTTTTTTATCCCAAAACCATGGTGGGACAATACAGACAACAAGGGGTTTTAAGATAAGCATTTGTGGAACTTGGTGTTAAGGAGATTTCAACAATCTGCCCCTGGAAAATGCACAGACTTTAGACAGTTTTCCTCTGGTTAACCACTTTGTGCTATTTCAGGCCTTTAAGAGTTTGCTGTGAGCACCAGTCACAAAATAATATTCAACCTGTCCAAATAACTGCATCTTGTGTCTCCACACTACATATTATGAGTCAACTCCCATCTGAATATGCAATATTCATGGCAGATTTTCACTTACCCCAAAAAATTTACATTCCGAATATAAATTTCTACAACCCTCCCAAGAAGCATGAACACAGGCAACTTCTGTTTGTATTTAAAAGCTGCAGTCTCCCCTTCCTCTCACTAAACCCTGCACAAAACATTGCTATAAGTCAAAATGACTAGAAAATGTCACCATGTTTTGTGTCATTTAATAGGTAAAATAGAAAATATGTATAAATTTCTCTGCTAAGATTGTCCAGTATCAAAACACTTGAAATTGAAATTACATAGAAAATGGATGGTATATCCAAGCATAGTATAGCCAAGTAGTGGATTTGTCTGTTGTCTTTACTTCAGAGCAGTTAAAAAACAGAATAAAACTTCATTTTATTTCTTAAAAAAAAAAAGGCCCAGAATAAATAATAAAATTGAAGTCAATAATTTTCTCTAAACAGTCTTAAGAAAAAAACCCACTTAATTTTCCATTTTTTTATTGTGGCTTTCTTCTGAAAATCAATTACAACGTTTTATATTTAGAATCACTCAAAAATTTTACTTTATATTTGGAGAAAACAGATCAGTAAGGTTTTCAAATATCAATTATTTCCTTTCTAACCAGGCAAAAATTGACAATTTCATTCAATATTTTCATTTGAGGTATAGACCACACTTTGTAATTTTACTGCACCGGAAACTAAAACCCAGAAGTTGCTTTTAGTTTAAATTTAAGCAATTTTAAAATAATTCTAATAATCACATTTGTGGACTTCGTTATGTATCAGTTTGCTATAACTGCAAACTTTCAGAATCATTCTCCTTGTTCTGCAGACCAACACACACATTGTTAGATTAAAGTCTTCTTTTCAATGCCCAGTTATGCTGGTTTTGGCTGGAGTAGAATTAATCCTTTTCCCAGTCGCTGGCATGGAGCTGTGTTTTAGATTTGTGTTGAACACAGGGTTGATAATACAGAGATGTGTTTGTTATTGCTGAGCAGGGCTTACACAGAGCCAAGGCCTTTTCTGCTGTTTGTCCTTCCACACTGGTGAGGAAGTTGGGGGTGCCTGGGAGGAGACACAGCTGGGACAGGTGACCCCAACTGATCAAAGGGATTTCCAGACCATCCAGACCATATGGCATTGTGCTCAGTACATAAAGCTGAGGGGAAGAAGGAGGAAGGGGGGAGCATTTGGAGTGATGGCATTTGTCTTTCCAAGTAAGTGTTATGCATGATGGGGCCCTGCTCTCCTGGAGATGGCTGAACACCTGCCTGCCATGGGAAGCAGTGAAATAATTCCTTGTCTTGCTTTGTGTGTGTGCATGGATTTTGCTTTCCTTATTAAACTGTCTGTATCTCAGCCCAGGAGTTTTCCAGCTTTTACCCATCCCCCAGTCCTGGTGGTGGTGAGGGATGAACAAGTGGCTGCCTGGGGCTTGGCTGCTGTCTGGGGTCAAACCACAGCAGAGTGGATTCCCTAGTTTATCAACTCTGTTATTCTTATTACACATATGATTTGGAGGATAATGACATATATATGAGAAATCAGAACTCATCTATCACTCACACATCAAATTTTGTGCACTCAAAAATGGGATGCTAAAGAGTAATTGGTATGTATTTGCAGAAGTTTTTCAACAAGTGACCTCAGTTATGAAAACTGTACAGAAATATTTCACAGCCTGCTTGTTTATGGTTACTAACAGATAAGAAGATTGTAGCTGGTGTTGAGGATATATAGCACAATTCCTGCTCATTTTGCATGGCAAAATGGTTTCCCCTGACAGCTGTCCTTGAAAAGAGCAAGAAATAGACAAACTTCTTGTTGGTAGTTCACTGGTAATGAAGAAAAATTCAGAATGCAAATTATTTATAATCAATTTATTCAAGGCCAATGCTTGGAAATGTATTCAATGATTTTTATACAATAAAGTGAAGGAAGAAAGCACTGTATTCTTCCCTCTATATTAAAGAGTCAATTTTATTTGCCATCTATTTAATTTCTTTATCCTTCCAGCTCTTTCTGCCCTCCCACTTCAGCACAGACACATTTCAGACTCAACGGCTATTTCATTAAACAAATGTTTTTTCACAGAATTCTTGATTTACTGCACAACGTCTGGTTAGAGCAGACATACAATAAGAAAAATTAAAATAAAGCAAGTAAAAGTGTAATTGCATTGATATTTACTGTGAATTTCTCTTGCTAACATTTTGGTTTATTATTTAAGTTGGAGGACAATTCAGTACTGATGAAAGTGAGACATGAGCATACATCTGTTCAGACTCACTCTGCTGGACACAAAGAATTTACTTTCTCTATGAAATTAGTTTTACCACACATCCACTCAGACTCCCAGAAGTTTTGAGGACTCTGCTTTTTGCTGCTCAAGACCAGGCTGATGATCACACACAACAAATATTTCTCCCAAATACTCTGCAATGTTCTAGCCTGGGAGTGGAGCCTTGGAGAAGACGAAAATGCAGTGTTTTCTAGACATTTTTGAGAGGTTTCATGTGCATTAAAAATCTACCTAGAAAACTCATGTTTGTGATATTCAGCGAATTAAATATTCAGTTTTACCACTACAAAACTCTAATAATCTGAGACTGGGATTATTCTACTGCCATTTCACTCAGCCCACATTTCATTCAAATACAATTATTTTTAAGCAGGCAGAAACATGGAAGATTGACGGCTCAGTAATTTACAGTGGTGGGCAGAATATGATCTCTTGTAGGTCATGCCAAAAGATGATTTAAAGTTCTGAATTATTCTTCAGTCCTTTGGGGGGGGGGGGGGGGGTTTTGGTTTGGGGTTGTTTGGGGTTTTTTTTTTTGTGGGGAGGAGGGTGTCTCTGTAAGAAATGCCATTTACAAAAAGGTAAGTGAAAAGCAGGTTAATTAATTTATCCTTCAGACTCATTTAAGAGACTCAGATAAATTAGGGCTAGAACATGAACCATCTTTTAAAGGATCAAATTCAGTTGATAGCCTACAAACCCGTTTTTGGTTTGGATATCTTTACTTGAAGAATATTCTGATGGATTGGTGTGAGTTAATATTTTTTAAATTAGAAAAAGACCAGATAATAAAGTTTCTGAAGCATTTTGCCAGTCATAAGTTGATGGGTTTTCTCTGTGTTCCAGCAATTCACAATACCACACTACCTCAATCCAATTAGTTTTGTTAAAAGGCATTTTTCTTGCTATAAATGCTTCTCAAACGTGGAAATATCTGTAACTAAAACAAGATTATACATGATTGGTATTTATGGGTCAGTCTTACACTATTGGAAATTGAATTCAAAGAACCACACTTTCAAATTTTTAAAGATCTTTCCGTAGAAAAGGAGATTTGCTGACAGAAATAATTCTCAACTGACAGCTGTTAAATAGCTCTAAATCTAAACCCATTCCCAGAGGACAGATGTTTGTATCTTGAAAGCCAGCACCAATAGGAGGAGTAAAGGCTTCACGTATAAAGTCAAAACAGAAGACAGTGTAAAGGATAATGAATCACTGCATCAGTGCCAGCAAAGTATTTTGAAAAGCACAACACAATCAACCAGTACAAGCCAGTCATAAATGTCACATATTTACCTTCCTCCAGAGTGACTCCTTGACAATTGGCTGGTTTTCTCTTGTATTCACTCTTATGAGTTCAAATTTTGTCAACATCACAAGAGAGAAATACAAAAGCTTTAAATAATATAAAATAAATTTCCTATAATAAAGAACTGAGATCATATTGTAAGCTTCCTATGTATATAAAAATGCCAAATCTATCATTTAGTGGCCAAGAAGAAGGAGGGTGGAATAGAGTGACATTCTAAAGAATAATGACGTGCTAGATAATATGGTCCAAATTTCGATATTTGAAGAGGGAAAAAGACTCCGCTGTCAGACTACCTCAAATAGACAAGAAAATTGGGAAGACTGGGCAGGCAGAATTGGTGTATTAACATCAGTCCAGGTGCAATTCTAAGCAGAAGATATTGTTTATTTTTCACTTTTTTTTTTTTTTTCCTGAAGTGCTGCTACTAGAAGATTAGGTAAAAAATATGTACCTTAATTGACCATACTTATAGGATCAAAGAACAGAAACTCACACCTCCAGAGAGTTTTCACAAAAATGGGCCAAGCTGCCAGGTCTGAATGAGTTGGAAGATTTGAAAAGAAAAACCTAAACTGCAGTTATCTATATAGGCAAGGCAGTTTTGGAAGCATGCCTGGATTTTTCTAATACCTGAAGTATTTAGACAAAATTAGCAGCTGAATCCAGTTATTTTATTCCCCCGACTGTTCACCACATCAGTCAGCTCATCTGTGTGACAGACATTGGTAGCTGGATGCCTTTGTCTCAGTACAGTATACAAAAGACATGAAAACATCACTCTCCAAAACACTCTCATTAGCAACTATCAAGATCTCATTTCCAAGAAGGTGAAACCCCAGAGTTGCGCCATACTACAATAGCTGAATTCACAAGGTATATTTAGCCCATTGAAAATCCTCATTATCAAATTAACCAAGAAAAAAGAAATAGAAACCAAATGCATATAGAAAAGTGAAAGGACAAGTTCAAATGGCTGAAGGTACTTGGATGGAGTGCCATGAAGATGATTAGAGGGATGGAACACCACTGCTATGAGGAAAGGCTGAGAGAGTTGGGGCTGTTCAGACTGGAGAGAAGAAGGCTTTGGGGTGAGCTCATAGCACACTCCAGTAACTAAAGCAGGTTTATGAGAAGGATGGGGACAAACTTTTGTTGTGGGTTGACCCTAAATTTGATGGATGGATCTCTCGACCAGTCACACTTCTCGAAATTTACATATTTAAGCCAGTGGAGACACAGGAAGTGTCCCTTTTTTGGTTTGAACCTCCTGGCGGGGAGCGGGGGGGNAGAGCTTTTCTCCATCGCAAAACCCAGAAAAAGAGGATTGTTCCTCATCATGGCTTCCTTGGGGTCAGAGAGAAGGCGAAAGTGAGTGAAGCTGAAAGATGGTGGCAGGGAAGAGAGGGCAGAGATGTGCTTTCCCATGCATAGCTTGAACCTGCTTTTTACAGACCGTGGTATAGACAGTAATATCAAACTGGTTTTTCCCTCTTTAATCCATTTAAAGATAAGGCGGGGATGAGAATTCAGTGTGCAGCCTGCGAGAGAGATAAAGGCTGTTAGCTGGTGCAGTTTGGGAAAAACCACGCGGCGTAAAAGAGACCTCTATTTCCTCAAATTAACAGAGAGAGACTTTAAAGAATTTTGAATGCTGACTGAAATCTCATGTTTTGTTATTATTTGTGCTGGAGGAAGTAGGAGGGGGGTGCTGGAGGAAAAATCTTAATCTCTTATTTCATTTTGCTCTTAACTCTGTTAGTAATAAACTTTCTTTCATATTCTTTAAGTTTGAGCCTGCTTTGCCTTTCTTCAAACCTCCTATCTCACAGAAAGTAAGAAATGCGAACTAAACCACTACATTTTAATTGGTGTTTCTGCCCAGTAAACGAACCAAATCTGCTACAGGGTTAGCAGGGCCTAGAGTAATAGGACAAGGAGTAATAGTTTTAAACCAAAATAAAGTAGATTTAGTCTAGAAATAAAGGAAAAAAATAATACTGAGGATGGTGAAACACTGGCACAGGTTGCCCAGAGAGGTATACTCAAGCTCCATCCCTGAAAACATTCAAGCTTAGGTTGGACAGGGCTCTGAGCAACCTGTGTAGGATGGATTTACCTATTTATTTTTGGGCTACTCTTGTATTTAGATAAAATCAATATGTGGTAGGAAAACAACAAATATATCTAAATAATGCTGATGCTCAACAAAGAAATAATGGGTTATGTGCAAGGTCTCCTTCATTGGTCAGAAAAACGAAGGCAAAATATTTACACCAGTCATCTCCTCCTACATTTATCTATTATGAGCTGATATTTTTGAAGCTCACTATTTGCGGTATGCTTAACAGGTGTAAAAATTGACAGCTGAATTATATTCTCCTTAATTTGCATTAGAAATGAAATGTCTCTGATTTTTTTTTCATGGACCAGCTGTGTAGCAAATGATTCATCTTATCATCAAACTGATCACTGTTACAACTTTTCGTAGGTTGATGGATACAGATTTCCAGCACTTTGCACAAATATTCTGAATCTCAACAGAAACAGTGGTGTGGGTTGTCTGAGGCACTGCACCAGGTAAGTCATTTATTTTCATGTGTTGAAAACTCTAGTGCTATAATATTATTGCCTATAAATAGACTAGGACTCAAAAATACATGGGAAAAATAAAATGGAAAAAAACCCTCAAAAATAAAACCAACCAAAACCCAACCAAACAAACAAAAACCAAAAAAAATCCCCAAACAGTTAGGTCCAGTTTGATTTGCTATTAATGTATTATTTTAGGTCCATGCATGAGTATCTAAGCCACTTTATCATGTGTTATTTTTGCATGCAGCATTCCAGCATGATCTCTGAACAAAGCCATTTTAAGGAAGATTACTTTAAGACTTCATATGATGAAGATGAAAGCAAGTGGAGAATTTAAATACATGGTATTAGCAAGAGGAAAATGTTACAAGAACAAGAATGCGTGCTGGTTCTATCCACTGAATCTTGTTTTGTCTCTTACTCCTATTTTAAGAGCGGCATGAGGACATGGTAACTTCTGAGTTTGGTTTTCGACACAACCATTGCCTATTTTCCTTAACAGCCTTTCACACATTGCAACAGAATTCCCTGTTTCCTCTACAAATCCTCGAGTGAATTGACAGACAGATGAAGCTCAGCGCTTCCAACCAGGTGTAAGTCAGCAGCAGATACTTTAATTATTATCTGCATTTGGGGTAATAATGGATATGCTAAAGTTGGTTTTTGGCCTGAAGGATAGCCAGTTTATCCTGCTTCTCCAGAAGGACTCAGGAGCTAAAAAACCTTAATAGTATGTGTTTCCAACCTATACATCGTAGCCCAAAAAAATGGACACGCGGGATAAATTTGCTGACAGACATCCACAAGGCTGCAGGTAGATTTTGAGCTTGTATTAAGCTGCCCAGTTGGGATCACTGTACTGCACCTCAGTCTTGTATGTAGTCATAACAGAAGTAAAAACCTTAAGAAGAAAGGTGGTTGGGATTGTTGTTTGTGAAAATCCAAGTTTGGAGCAGTGGGCAGGAAAATTAAACCAAAATGGAAGAGGATATAAAAAGCCCTGACCAAGTTTATTCTGATACCCAAGTACCATGGTATCTCCAAGAAGTATTTAGTTTTAGATCCTAACTCATCAAAATATTTGGAGATTCCTTTCAATGAATGACCCTTAATATTTAAACACTATCACAATCACTTCCCACCCAAGAATACACATCCAGCTACATTACTCCCATTAGCATCTTCCTTAAAAGCAAAACAGCTCCAAAAAGCAGAATAGATAAAGTTGTTTTCATGCCCTCCACCAAAAGGCTAGATAGGAAGGGGTATAATTTTCACACTATTTTCCTATCATTAAGTGTGACAAAAAGCAACAATGAAGACAAATGTTGATGCCTCTGGAAGGATTTGTGCAGGTGAAAAGAATCATGTGACTTCTGTTAATCTCTGTATCTGCCTTAGGGCATATTTCACATTAAGCTCCATGCTCTAATATTCCCTCATATCTTATTTTAAATCCTGCAGAGCATGTACATAATGCACTTTTATTTTCTACATTCCTCATTCATATGAACATATGCTTCTTTACATTTTGGCAGTCCTTCAAATGGGATCATTTGAAAAAGACTTACAGTTAATGACTTTAACCTTCCCAAACAAAACACACCACATCTTCAAAATTTGGAGCAATTTCTCTAAGATTGACAACCACTTCTGTTAGCCAGACCAGTCATTCAAATAAATCATAATTTTTTTAGGTAAATAAAATTCAAAAATCCTCCAAAACTGCCACAGATATGCATGGAACATAAAATCATATTGTTGTTCTTAACAGAAATTCTTCTCTATGTATAAAAACCATCAACTTAGAAAAGCTTTTTTTCTTTAACATCAACATTAATTCTTTCTAATATATTGCCATTAACCATCGGGAAAAGGAACACTGAAAGTATCTCAAACAAATTCTGACTTTTAGCCAATGACAAGTTTCATAATAAAAACACTTCCAAGGTACCGGTGCAAATGAAATTATCAAATAAATTCAAAAATATTGATGAACAAAGCAAAGGTAAGAAAACCTTTCTATACTGCATTCAAAAGTGTATGGATCAAACAGCTACCAGTTAAGACTAGAAAAAGTAAAAGGTGATATCAGTATTTGGATCCCTTCTAACTGTAAAAAAAAAACCTGAAACCAACTAGTTCTAAGTCAAAACCACTTGGATCTAGCTCTTCTAGGATTTTTGTGGAAACCCATGAAATTCTTGGAATTTATGCATAATTAGAGGACACAATTACAGTGATGTTAAAGCTTAATTTTGCCCTCAATACTTCAATAAAACTTCCGTATCTTATCTTTCATCCAATGTCTTGTTGCCTTTATGTCAAACTGAAGTAGGAGAACTCTACTCAGAAATAATACAGGCATGTTTAGATCTATTTCTCTTTTTACTGACACTGACTAGGAACTAAGAGTTAGCATAGCCTTTAGCATGAAAATCGGAAGCAGAACACGTGTTGTAGGAAATAGCATTTTTCCTTTAACTTAGAAAAAGAAATGAAAAATAAATTGAGATAGCCACATTAGCCAAAATCTCTATTTCAATATATATAGTAAAAGGCTATTCTCCAACAGATTTGTGATTGGCAAGACTTTTAGTCATTCTGCTTAAAATACAAAGCAGCATTCAGGACTGAAGAAAAGACTGTATCCCTTATCAGATGTCTGCCCAATTTTTAAAGCTCTGGCCCCAGGCTTCTTTTCTTCCATCAATTGCAGTGGATTAGTGCCAAAAATAATCTCCTTTTTGTCATCTTGTTCATGCTTTCAAGTCCATATATTCTTCTGTATTTCTGTTCTTGCAGAGTAAACCTCATTGCCATCTATAAAAGAGTTACAGAGCAATGACTTACCATTCCTCCCATCATTGCTTCAAGTGGTCTGGTAGTTAGCTGGTCTCCTTTTCCTCAAGCAGCCTTTTTCCAAGAAAATCCTTCAAGGTTCAGAAGTCAGCATACAAATAAAAGTAAAATAGCAGAGGCTTTCAGGTCTGAGAAAAAATGAGAGAGAAAAAGAAGCATCATTTAACTTTACAATGATCTCATCTGTAAATAAGTGCAATTATTTTGTCAGTAGATGTTCATCTTTCTGAGTGCAAGTTTCCTCAGACACTTTTTCCCTGCACTCTGGATGACCTACTGAAGTCTAGAATAAACCTGAGCAGGGTACATCTGTCCTCATTTTCCTACATGTTTCTACTAGGAGATATAAAAATGATATATGCCTAATAGTGTTTTAAATGCATTTATTGAAACTGAATCTGATTTCCTTGCAGCATTTCACAGAGTCACCATTATCTCAGCTCCTGGAAAAACATAGTAAGAGCTAGGCCTGGGGCTGAATGGCTATAAATGGCAAGTTTTTGTAGTAAAGCTTTCCTACAAACCTTCCATTCATTCCTGTTCCTATTACAGAGCACCTGCTTTGAATCATCACCTCAAAGAATGTAATCTTTTCCTCATTTTTGCTTCTCCCATTTTGCCTCGGCAAAATAAATTCAAGACTGAAGCCTGGAAATCATGGGGAAGAATGAACATATTTCTTTCTTATTTCACAATAAACTGGGACAGAGGGACTTCTTCCCCTGCTTGGAATCAGGTAAAGAGTGCCTTTGAAGTCCCCCACTCCTTACAATTTGCCTCTGATATGGGGTTGTTTATACTCAGGCAGGGGCCCTAGGAAAGTTAATTAGCATGCTTTGCAACTCTCTGCAATGTTTTTGAGGAGAAAGATATAAATTAAAACTTCCTTTCACAAATGAGTTGTTTGGACTTTTGTCTTTTATATCCAGACCTAGAGTGGACTGCTGGACAAAAAGGAGAGTTGTTTCCATCACCTTTGTACAGGTAATTAATTCTCCCTTACCGTGGCATTCATATATTCTCCCTTTCAGCATCATTCCTGTTGAAATCCATCTGCCTGTCTGTCTGGTCCCCACCACCCTTTTATGTAATGTACTAGCACAAAGAAGAAAAAATTTCCAGCAGGAGATAATTCTGTTATTGTTTTGCTCTGAACTACTGTATTCTTCAAGAAACTTACTGCTTATTTTCCAGAATATTTTTCTGAGAAATATTTTTCTGAAAGATATTTTTCCTTCATTGGAAACATTTTATTTTTCTATATTCACTCAAAATACTCAGAACTACTATTCCTCAAGTCAAGCTAAAGGCCCAGTGTGTAACAACAAATGTAAGCAAATTTGCAGCTATAAAACCACAGGTGTGAAAAGCGAGGCTAACGTAAGATAAAAGACACATGAACAAAGAGCACAGGTGGTAGGAAGATCAGAGTAACAAAACAGCCTTTCCCGGCAAATATTTAGCTACACCTTGTTGTCGGTTTAGCTAACCAGGTGGGAGCTGTGTACACACAGCAGGAGGAAAAATACTGCAATGACACTGATAACACCACAAGAGGCAGTGAAAAAGAGGATAAAAATCAATGGAAGAATGTTGCAGATGAAGCTTCCAACTTAAAAATCAATCAAGCTCAATAGATTTGATTCAAATTAATATCATTGCATCATTGCATTGGTTTGCTGAAACCCATGGGAACACATTGGTAACTGCATTTCCAATGGAAATCAAGCAGGGAAAACCCTCTTCAATCTCTGTGAAATTTCTCAGCAAGTCCCATCACTTCTAACATAAATTTTTCAGGTCACACACAGAAATCCAAGCTCTATTTCACTCAGTGTAGCTAGTGACATCCATATATGACATATGGCTAATATCACCACTTCATGCTATATGAAAAAACCTTTTCCTTAAAAAAAATGGGCTACTATATTGCACTCTGTAAAAAGAAAATGATTCCAAGAGTCAAAGCAAAAGTACTCAAATCATCCCAAGCCTAAATTATGGAAGTTACAGAATCATTACTCTCCTCAAAAGCATTCAAGCCTCAGCCAAGTCCTTTGTCAGTGATTTTATGTCACCTTTACTACCACTATGAAGCATCAGGACCTTGGAGTTTAGCATCATTACCCAGCTGAGGAACAGCTGAAGAATGTAGTCTTTCCTTACGAGAGCAAGTAAAAGTGCCTGACTTACACACAGTATTAATATTCAAACCACAACCATGAGAAACCATTGAAGAAAATATTTTACTACTTGAAGGCCAACAAGGTCAAAGGACTTCAGGGGACAAATAATTTCACAGGAGATTCAATTGTTGAGGCAGACATAAGAGAATAAAACCACTTACATAGCCTTTTGTTTAACCTTTCCAAGCACTTTGGAAATCTCTTCAATTCTTCCTGTCTGTGACAGATTTTATGTGCAGACTTGAGAAGACACTTGCCAAATTCTTCAGTAATTCCAGACACTGAAGTCTCTAGATATTTAAAATGGTTAGCAATCGTTATACAGATTTTAGTTATTTTACTCAGTTCTGCAGCCAGAATTTTATTGACTTCACTGTCTCACTCAGACAAATGAAATACTATCCTTTACTACTAGTAAAGGTTCCTTTTTTTTCTTACAAACATTGAATTAAAAGTGAAGGAATTTTTGTGAGTAATTCTTTCTATTGTCCTGGTTCAGAAAATATCTCTCACAATAACTCCCTAACAGATAATGTCTTGGATATTGATGCTGGCTTTAACAAATAACCTACAATCTGTGGTATACTTTTCCCAGTGCTTTCAGAAATATTTTTTGGATACTGCTCCAGAAAAGACAGAGTGTACTCACTAGCAATCACCTAAATAATACAGTAATTCCTCTCTTCCTCCTTTTGTTATGCCCCGTTTTATCAATAGGTATACCTAGATATAAAATTACAGCCTGCTCATCTGAACAGTCTCTTTCTTTTCTCTCTCAGCTGATCTACTTCTACTGCTGCTCCTAGTTTTCACTTTCTGAGCATTAGCCATTCATGGCTTTACTCACCAGTAAAACTATTGCTCTTTAGTAGTCCTAGACTTTAAAAATACAGCTGCAGTGAACCTAGTCCTTTGGAATATATAAAGTGTAGTAGCAAGTAGCCATCAGGGAAGGAACTTCTAACTTATGTACTGAGTTATTTGCATAAATCAAAAACTAAAATATTCTTGCCTCACAACATTATTTTTATAATCAGCAAAAGAGATACAAGAGAACACATTAGATATATCTTCAGATTATAAAGCAAAAGCATCAAGAAATGCTGCATAGAAGTGCAGAATAAGCATGAAGGAATATATTTCAGTTTAAAAGCTTAATTGCTTCTTTAAGATACTAAGTACTTGGTGGGGGAGGGAAATTAACATTTAAGCGATAGCAACTTAAAATGCTCTTCTATAAAGCCAAAGACAGAATTACATTATTTCTCTAGACTGTGAAAAATAGCTATAGAGAGAAAATATTTTCAAACAATATTAAAAAATAATCTTATATTTTGGTGACCTGGGTCCAGCTATACTCAAAATAAAACACAAGATAGCATAATTTTGCACGTAATGACATAGAGGTAGACTTATTGCAAAATTAATAACAATAAATTAAAACTATGTATGGAAAGAGACCATACCACTACAGATCACTATCGCAGATCACATATTCAAATATCCTTGATGACTTGAAGGAACAAACAAGCAATAGCTAAGATGACATCACAAATGAAAATAGAAGTGGGTTAAAAAAAGATATTGCAAATAATGAATAAAGAAAGAGATTCTAAACCACAAAACAAATCACTTATCCACAATCAATTTAGAAGTGTCTTCTGTCATCAACAACAAAAAAAAAATTATAAAACCATGAAAGATATACAATTGTCCCATGAAAATAAATATGGTAATCTTAAAAAGCACAGAATAGAGCTTTAGCAGAAATACATCATTGGCTGATGTCAACAAGACTACAACAGCTGTTCTCAGCAGTACATTGTTTCTTTCTGATGTCTTTAACAAATGTACACATTTTTCTTTTCCACAGATTTGTATGCTTAATATAGGGCTTTTTCTAACTCTTCATCTTCTAACATTTTGCCTATAACCAGTATAATTAAAGGCGAGACTTTGCAGAGTTTTTCTTGAATATTTTCACCCCCTCGGAGAAGGAATTTTTTGATCATGCTTTTACTTAGTGGTGACAGGCTACTTACCGGATGGCAAATCAGAAATATTCCTGGTTCAAATTGTGATTTAAATTTTTTCCCACTAATTATTGCATTAGCAAGCTGAACAATTTGATATAACTTATACTCACCTTTTTTTTGCAGGAGAAGAGTCTCAAATCTATTACAATAGCGCAGCTAGAAATGGTTACCTACAGATCAAGGGACTGCTTGCTATAATTTCGTACTGATATTCTTAAGTGGTTCACCAGAGATGCTGTGATAATTAGATTCACTCCCTCTCAAATGAAAACTGGGTTTCTAGAGGGGACCAAAAAGATATGTTCGTTTCTTTTTATAGTAGAATTGAAGAAGATGCAGCATTTCATATTAAAAAAGACTCTTACTGGCAGGAGTTTGTTCTCGGAGGTCAGCATTAATAGGGGACAATTATGTAAGTCACATAGACTACAAATCAGAACAGAGAGATCAGACCATTTTTCATTTCTGTATCATTTATCTGCATCATTTATCTGCATCATAAACCTTTCTTCACTTTAAATATAAACAAACTTGCTTTTTTGTCTTGTTAAATGAAGTGCAAAGTAGTGAAAAGGAAATATTCATGGGGAAAAAAATTATCTTATGAAAATAAAAAAGCAAGAGAGAAAACACACTGAAAGCTAAAGTATATGAGGGTAAAATTTGTGGTCTCATAAACATCCTGTAGTCTCCCTGCACAAACACATTCTGGTAATGGTTCATCAAATGCTTATGTGCATGAGGAATTCGTACTGGATATAATGATTCCTACATGAAAAGCACTTACCTCTCTGAAAGGAAAACCATCACTGAATTGAGATGTAACACTTAAACACTGGGGGAAAAAAAGAAAATAAACTTTGATATAAGTATTGGGTCAACATTTTCAATAGCTCTTTAGCAAGTGCCAAAGAACTGAGCAAATAAAAATATAGAGAAAGACAAACACCATTAACTTGACTTGAACTCCATCTGAAGAGAGAATATTGTTAGCCTAGTTCTGACAGATTATGGGCAGATGCACAGGGCTGTATCCAGTCCATCCCTAATTAACAGTCTTTAGAAGCTTCTCAGCTGAACCACACTTCTCATTGTTGTGACAAATACCTGAGTACATAATCTATTAGGAAAAAAATCAATTGCTTTTAGAATCAGCTGAAGAAAACATTTCCTTCCTCAGTTGATTTGTAAGTTAGTTTTAGCTATAATGGACCTTAAGTCACATCTATATACAGAGAAACCATCTCACTTATTCATTACTTAGCCCTATCTTTCTAAGGTTTTTCTGTGCTTTTTTCTTTATCAAAGGTCAAGTGTTCTGATTTAATTCAGAGTATTTTTAATATGTGTTTGGCATAAAATGTGTACTTTTGTAACAGTCGATTTCAATTAGTTTACCCATTCCTTAAAAATTTAAACGCAGATGTTCATTCTCATTTACTTAATTCTGTGGGATTTTGTGTATCTAACAAAAGAGTCTTTTAAAATTATGAAGATACTGGGATGTACTTATTTTATTCATGGCAATTAGGTCACAGGCCAGACACCACAGCTCCAGAGCACTGGAGTACAGTTGGCAGCTGTTTTGCGGCACAGAGTGCTTTCCTTCCTCTCCTGCATTGTATACCACACCCGTAAAGAGCCTCTAAAATCAACAGGGTTGACTTTTCAGCTTGATTTTTGTGCAGTTCGATGGCACATCATGAATATGTAATTACCAGTATTCGACAGATGAATGCAATCACTAAATATCTCTCTCCGTTTCAGCATACCTTCCATTGGAGGAAGCAAGATGAAACAATATTCTGTGGGTTTCCACGCCTCCCCATATGAACTGAGCAAGCACCCTGTGGTGACAGCAGCTGCTGCTCTCTGCTGTAATGGATACAGGCTTAGAAACATTGCTGGAGACAGGACTGCATCTGTGGTCTCTAGAATTTTTACATCTTCAAACGCACATTCCCTTGCTCTACCAAAGGGAATGACTGTGCCATGAGTCTTTTGAAAAACTGTTGTGTTGTCCTCCAAGAGCCAACCACCTGAACATTTGCACCGTGGCTGTGCTCACAATGAGGAACTGTACCAGTTCCACTGTGCTTTCAAAGTTGAAGTGAGAACTGGATTTCAGCAACCGGGTCCCCTAAAAAACGCACTCATTTGCATTTCATTAAAAATTGCCAAGGAGAAGATCTGCCCACGTGTTAAAATGCAGAGTTTCATCTCAGACACAGGGTAGCTCCATCACAATGTTATTTGAGACACAGAACTGGAGCAACACACACCCACTGCCCTTGGAGCTATCTCTCCAGCTTGTCTCAAGCACTTTCCAGGACTGGTTCTACCGTGTTGGAACACTTCCACCACTAGTCCTGTTATACAGCAACATTATCTTTCATTTTCACCTGGTAACCTTAGCTTCCTTGAGGACAAGTTTATCTTTCACATTCCCCTACAATAAACAGTCTTCTGTATAAGCTTCCAGGCCTTGCCAAAGGTTTAGTTTCCTTTGGAAGATTCCCAGGACACAAATAATGCTGAATGAGGAGCAGTGAAGTCTGTGTTTACTGAAGGATATTATAAAAAACTGCAGCTTGACTAAACATTCCAGAACTGGGGAAACAATGTGTACATATCCGTGAAGCTGAATCTCTTTTTTTATACATATATTTATTATTTGTATTTTCAGTTGGTCACTTCACACATATTTCTCATAAGAAAGGGATTCCATTTTTATCGTTAGCTGGCTTCACCAAAATTATGTGGCTGAAAGATGCCAGAAACTGGTTTTGACAATGTTAGTGAGCCCTCCAGCAGCACAACACAGATCTTAACTTCAAGCTTATTTGCTAATTTGGTGACTGTGAGCAAAACACATTTCTTTCACTCCCTTTGGGAAAGGGACTTATAAAGACATGGTTTAAAGAACAGTATAACCACCTTACAAAAATAACTCTTAAGTGTAAAAACAGGGAGAGTAGGCTGCAAGGAAGAAAGGAAAAGGACACTACAAGAGAGAGAAAAAAAAATTAAAGACAGACAAACACTTGAAAATTTTCATTTTTCTTCACTTGCCTAAAATTACACAATGAATAAACAATGCAAACTGTCTCAGCCATATTCTTACTGTATCTGCTGCAGTAAAGCAGCTTTGCCTCTCCTCCATGTGTGCTGCTGTTTACACAATCAATTCTGACTCAGTTATTTAATTATGTTAAATACAAACATTTCTTTATCAACTCATTTTGCAAAATATTCTTCATAATTAATCTCTCCCCAACACCACCTATTACTTTCTCTCTGTTTTTAACCACAAGTTTTCACAGCAACTGTTACAAGAGGATGACAAGGGCAATTATCACTAGAACAAAGCAGAACAAAGCTATGGTAATGAGAGGAACTGCAGTTCATTCACTGAGGTTCTAGCAGTGATGAAAGGAGTAAACTAAGCCTACCTTTATTTTATAGGTAACAAACCAATTACAGCATGCAAAGTAATACAAAGAAAATAATAATTTACAGGAAAACCAAGAGAACAGAAGACCCTGGAAAATACAAAGGAAACCACACTTGCATAAAAAATAATTCACTACATCAAAATTATTATGAACAGGTGACATAAGAATTGTTGGGATGCATAGCTAATAAAACCACTTTTTTCAAAAAGAAATACTGTTAATTGGTGGAAAATAAACCCCCAAAACTAGAGAAAGAGAACAAAACAAAAGGTGAAAAAAAAACCCTAAAAACCCCAAAAAATACAGGAAGAAACAGAAGTGTTTTATTAAATCCTGCAAAGGGGTAGCATATTTTGTTATCATAACATTTATCCATAGAAAGCAAAAGGTTTTTTGGGTAGGGGAAACACCATGATCCAGGGGCAACCCATTTACACTGGGAGGAAAGGACAACTTTAGAATGGTGCACTCAGGGCACTTTGGCAGGTTGGTGAAGATCATGATAAATTAGTAATACCATTGCACCTGTTCCATAGCTCGCACTCAGGACCTGTCAGAAAGGTAAATTAAAATTGCTTCTTTCTCACAGTGCCTTCAAATGAGGTGCAGGAATGGAAAACTTCACAGTATATGAGCTGGAAGGCTCAGAGAGAGGTCGTAGTCGCCCGTCCTGAAAAGTGGCCACCCACAGGCACCTCCACCACATGGAAATGCTGCCAATAAAAATTGGTTACACATTCACATCATGTCATCTTGTCTTCTGATTTCAGCAATTTGGCCCGTCTTAGGAACAACAAGCAAATAAGTGAAAGCTTTCGTTAGGAAAAAGCTTCCGCACTAGAAATTCACTCGGATTAATCTGAAAGCCATGAAACCCCGCACTAAAACCCAGCATTTCCTAGGCTCATGTTTTGGCAGCACAGAATGACTTAAAAGCAAATTAAGAACAAGCAAAAAGAAATCTGAGGTTCAAAAAGGGTGAGTAACTGCCTCAGACTCGTGCAGTGAGTAACCCAGACAGCCTCAGGTCCTTCTTGTGCAGTCAATCTACTGCCCCACTCTGAATCCACTTCAAGTGTATTTGTGGCAACCTCTCTTAGATTTTAAATATCTGTTAAAATAAGACATCATTTCATTTCCTTCTTCTGGGTTAGAATTGCCCATCCTTGCCTACAAGGAATTTCCTAAGAATTCAAAGCAGGTCAGTGGTACCTTCCACAGAAGACAGACGCCACAGATGTGTATCTTCCTTATCTCCCTGGCACAGAGTTCAGCACGAGCATCTACAGACTGGAAAGCAGCATTAACCCCATGTGCTAGGCTAAGGAGCTGAGGCTTTAAGCAGTGCTCCAGTAGATTAGGAGCAGGAGTAAGTGCCAAGTGACCTGAGTTTCCACCTTCTTTCTGAACTTGTTTTATTGCAGAGCATAACCTCTATGAGTCTCAATCCCCACACTTGAAAAAGTCAAATAATTACACCTCTGTACCTCACAGGGACTCTGTGAAGTTTAAATTAATAATGTTTGCCAAGTGCTATGTAAGTGCAAAGAATTATTAAGGTCACTCAGCATCAAAAACGGGACCAGAGTCCAAGGTTTTCTGGCTCTCGGCCCCATATATAAAACACAAGACTTTCCGCTCAAGCAGTTGTATTAAATAAATCCAGGGCTTCAGTTCTTTACTATTTAATATGTGAAATGTCTAGACAGCTTTTCATTCCAAAACTGGTTTCTACAAAACACATACATTTTTACAAAGCAAAACTGTGCTTTTTTGGGCTGCCTAACTACTCACTAAGACACTTTCTGGCAGGTTAAGTAAGAATTTTCCTCCAGCAGTTCTATCCCACAAGCAAATTATTTTTTCTAAGACATTAAAAAAGATTAAACATGATGGAGAAAAAAGGATAATTCTTATAAGTAGATAATAGATGGAAGCTTGGTTTTATTTACAAACCGTTTTAGGAATACAGCTTTTTTTTTGTTTTACTTTTATTTTTAAGCTCAAAAAATGATGCTTTTTATTGGGTGGAAAGAAGAATGCAGGATTTTTCTGTGTTTATTTTGATGGAAGCACTTGATCTTAGGAAAAAACCAACTCATTAACAATCCTTAACTTCAAATTATGCAATTATAAAGAGGATTTAAACACAGTATAAATACGCCCTTAACAACATCTTAGTCCATCCATTTCGGAGGCTCTCAGGGAAACACAAAGCATAGGACTAATTTGTCGTTCAAACTGACTCACTACTAAGGGGAGGTACTATAGGTATCACAAGTATTTAGTATTACAAGACAAGATGAGGGAATCAGTTGCTGTTTCCACACTTTCTCTTCCAGATACATTCAGTGACAAGTAATTGTTCTCTGGAATACGGTATGAGAACCGGTGAAAAGCTTCTTACTACCCCTTCCAGTCACACTAAGAACAAAGGTCTTCAAAACATATTCAGTTCATTCCTTTCCTTGGGCTGGGTAGGGGAGATAAATTACGAGTACACTTTAAAAAAATCTCTCATTGACAATGAATAATATTTTAAAACAGTAACTCTCTGTAATGTGTTTCCCATTCCACAGGAATCCAGTAAAATTTGCAAATGTCAGACACCCAGGATAAAATCTCTGCAGAGCAAATTGATTTCATATTTTAGCATTTCTGTTAAAGAAATAGGAAGCATGCCTGGAAGTTCACAAATGAGATTACCCTCAGAACTTCACCCACTCTGCAATATGCAAACCCAGGCTTTATTCTAACCTCGTCTGCCATGGAACAATACATGACAGTGATTTTAAAATAAAAGACATCTTTTTTGTTTCCTTTTTTTGTTGGTTTGCTTGTTTGTTTTGGTGGGTGGGCCAGCATGAGGTTTGAGTGTTGCTTTCCTCAACTCTCAATGGCATTCCTGTTTACAGTTTTAATTTTGAAGTTATAAGGTCATAAAAATGAAAAAAGAGCTGAGATTGACATTATACAGGACAATGATACTTCTTCAGAATTTAAAGTCAAAAAAGAAATCATACCGGTAGTGTTAAAGTATATGCAGACTTCTTATGGGTAAGACAGCTCATGAAAATTTCTGACATCACTGCAAGATCTAGATACTAAAACTAAGATTTACTTTTACATTCCTGCCATTGCCAAAATCATGGAATATTGGAAGGGACCTAAAAGATCATCTAGTCCCAACCCCACTGCAAAGGGCAGTGTCTCCCACTAGACCAGATTGCTTTTAAAATCTTATCCAACCTGGCCTCGAACACTGCCAGGGCTGGGACATCCACAATCTCTCTGGGCAACCTGTTCCAGTGCCTCACTACTCCCCCAGTAAAGAATTTCTTCCTAATATGTGGCTTCTTTCAATTTGTGCCCGTTACTCCTTCTCCTATCACTGCAGATCCTGATGAAGAGTCCCTCTCCATTTTCCCTGCAGGCCCCTTTCTGATACCGGGAGGTTGCTGCGAGGTCTCCACACAGCCTTCTCTCCTCCAGGCTGAACAGCCCCAACGTTCCCAGACTGGCTTTGTAGGGGATGCACTCCAGTCCTCTGAGCAATTTTGTGACTCCTCTGGACTTGTTCCAACAGGTAGGTCCATGTCTTTCCTGTGCTGGGACCCCAGAGCTGGATGCCATGTTCCAGGTGGGGTGTCACCAGAGAGGAGCAGAGGGGCAGAATCCCCTCCCTCCCCTGCTGCCCACGCTGCTTTGGATGCGGCCCAGGACACGTTTGGCTTTCTGGGCTGTGAGTGCTCAGGGCTGGGTCATGTTGAGTTTTCCATCAACCATCACCCCCAGCTCTTTCCCCACACGGCTGCTCTCAGCCCCTTGTCCGCTCAGCCTGTGGGTGTGTCTGGGATTGCAACAACCCAAGTGTAGTACATTGTGCTTTAATGTAATAAATTAAAAACCATAGCTTATAAATATTTAAATAAAATACTCCATCTGGAAAACAATACTCTTACTAACACTGTTGGGCTAAATGTTTACTTTAAAGAAAAATGCACAGAAATAATGTTACCCTGGACCTTGCTCTTTCACCGATAGTTTTATAAATGAGTCAATAGCAGCTGTTGGAAAGCTTTAATTAATTTGAAAATGAGAATATACATATTGGCTTAAACCAACTCTACTGGAAGGAAAATGTTGCCAGCATTGTAGCCAGATTGTCCTTGCTGATGAAATATAAAGCTGTACTACTTTTTATGAGGCTGGAAGGAAGGACGATAATTTAAAGTGAAACCTTACATCCATCTTTGAAACGGAGTTACTGATGAAGACAGCAGTTTGAAATTCTTTTGGCTTTCTTGAGTTAAATCACTAGGTATTTCATATATTTCTGGTTATGAACAACAACCATTATTCAAAGGTTTAACTTCATATTTCTGTTCACTTTGTAAGTCAGGTTTGAAAGTTCTCAACCATAAAACCTGCACAGTCCTCCACCTTTCTACACTGACAGTGGATTAACATATTTCCCATAATGTAGCTATCCCTTAAGAGGCAGAATGACCTGTTTCTGAAGTGGTGAGAGGGGAGAACTGTTTAAGGTCTATCTGATTAACCAGATACTTTACAGTGAATATTTTTCATCAGCTGCAGAGATGGAATGAAATTCAAAACTCCTTATGGTATGTTTTTTCGTCCTGACCTTCTCCAGTTTCATCCCCAAGCAGGTATACTTCAACTCTGAAAGGTGAATGTAAATTATTTTGATAATGTCACAATAAAATAAAAGCTACATGCTTGAAATCAGCTTGGTGAAAATAAAAAGAAGTGCCACATACAGCAACGCCTGACATGTTGTGCTCATCACTCTATTAGTCCCAAGGAGACTGTATCTTTAAACAAGAAAGTGTTTCAGTTTCAGTGCATTGTCTGGTTCCTGTCTCCTTCCACATTCCGTATGTCAGCTCTGTAACTATTACTTGAGCTAATCTAAAAGAAATAACCTACCTATTCAGGAGAAGTCTGAACATTTCACATAAGATTACATTTCTTCCTTTCCATGTCAGGAGCGATAAGCGAAACCCAATACCCTGAGCAAAGAAATGATAATTCAAAGAGAAAGAAAATACACTTGACATTTTAACAATAACAAGTTATTAATATAATTCACTTCAGTTGAAAGAAAGTAGAATACATTTACAATGCAACTGAATAAAGGTTAAGCGTATTTTGTGTTTTGCTCTGCATTAAATATAAATATCTGTCATATCAAATCCTAGACTAGTTGTAAGCACCCTCTTAAAATCTATGTTTCTAGAAGAAAAGAAAGCAATTTAAAATACCATTTTTACAAATGACAAAATCCAAATCAGGCAAACCCCATATGGAATAGCTCAAGAAATCTAACATAGCTATACTGAGCAGAGTTCTCCATGCACTGGGAACATCACAATCTCTTTAATACAATTGGTGCTATTGAGATACAGTATGCTTGCAGCTTCTCACTTAGGGCCAGTTTCCCAAAATAAAGGAGTATAAAGTAGACCTGTGTCTTCCTTTTCCTTGCTTGTTTCACGTTATCCCTTCCATAATCCCGTCTATGAAAACCATATCTTTTTATATGAGTAAGTATTTAACCAATAAAAATAACACTGGAGATTTATTCAAAGAATTTTTAAAAGGTACATGCTGTATTATAAAAGTACAATATAAAACCCAAACATAATTAGTAACAAATCCAATGTCATTTTCTCCCTCTTGTTAATTTATAAGAGCAGTCAGTCCGAAGAAAGCATTGACTTCTGAAGGAAGCATTGGCTTCTCTACATTCGGAATCAAAGACTGAAGCTACCAGAACTTCCCACTTTTGTCAGTGGTATCTTTGCTCTTCGCGGGGACACTTTCAAGTCAGCATTTGAAATGCCTTTTCTTTCCTATAAAGTTTAGGTCAAACACTGTCCCCCAAAGGGAAGAATCTCTGAAAGGAAAGAGAAACAATGGGCTTTAGGCTGGCTTCCCACTACAGTTTCTTTTTTAAATTGACCACTAGTGGTAGGGCAGTTCTGTTCTAAAGCTAGGAGATATGACCTGTCAACACAAGCAAGAGTCTCATTATTTTGAAAGGCAACACAAACAAAAAATGAAAGACAAGTGCTCTAACTTTTGGGGATTTTACACCATTCAGGATTTGGGGATACATCCCCCTGCTTAGGGTGCATGTTCCAGCCAGCAAAGTCCTTCACAGCCAAGGACCAAAATCCACTCGCTACCATTTGCTTTACAATGGTCAGAAATATGCACAAGGTTGCTTACATAAGCATAGATACCAGCTACTAAATGTATGACCTTTGTTCCCTATCCCCTAATCAGACACTAACAAATGAGTGATGGTAACAGAATAAAGGGTATTTGTCAGTAGTATTTGCTGTTTCTCTAGCATGTTTTCCTTCAAAACCTAGAAAGGTAAAGCACTTGGCAGATGTGGTGTGCAAAAATTTCTTTAGAGAACTTGGGAAACCTCAGAGTTAGAAGAAGGACACAAGAAAGATATTCGTGTGCAGAAATGTTCTTCAGTTGAAAGAAATTAAATGAAGAAAGCTGAGGGAGGAAACAGACAACAGGGAATAACAAAAACGGATACAGAGGGAAAAGAATAAAATTTTAAAAGAGAGAGTTAATGAGAAGTTCAGCTGCAAATCGATGCAGTATAAAATTATACAAAGGTTATTAGAAAAACATGTTTAGTCTGTGAATGGAACCATGCTTTTCACATTAGAAAGGCCATTCCAGCATCAGTAACAGATTCAAATGTTTACCTACACTAATGCTATGAGAAAACATATCTTTACGATGCAGTGAAGGTTATACTTAAGAAGGTGACGAATGCAGCCAGATCTTGCAAAGGACAGACATATCTTGTGTGCTGCAGCTCTAAGGAAAGTAGAAACTTGTAACTCTGATGATATTTGCAAGGTTTTAGAAGTCACTAGCTCTGTTCAGAAAACATATGCAGAAACCAGCTGCAGATGGACAATGCCAAAGAGTAAAGAGAAAACAAGCCAGTAATTTTTTTCCTTTTAAATCTGTGATGACAAGCTCAAAAGCTGCTGAACAGCCACTTTTTACTGGGAAAAATTCTGCAATAAGAGTAAGAGCGGATGGTGGAATGAATACAGAAGTCTACTGACATGAAAAGAAAGTTACATATAAGGAAAGTAACTTCAGTGATGAATGGAACAAGTCAATTAAAATAGACGCCAACTTAGAGGAGCAATCTGCAGCTCCATGTCTGCCTCTGCTACTTCCTCTGAAGTAAAAAAACAAAGATTGAAAACAAATCCAGTGCACTTCCCTACCACAGAAGGAGGACAGCCTCCCTGAAAGTACAGCAGCTTTCCTGCACGGATGGCACAGGAGTAGTAGAACAGCAGGAAGTTTAAAAGAGAGGGGAGTGTGAAAAGTTCTACTTAGGTATTCCTCACTCTTCAGGATGCCTCCATAGGGAATGCCCTCTGTACCTTTTTGACCTCAAAGTAGGTATTAAACTCTGCATTTGTTAAAAGTCCTATGACTAAAAAAATGATCAAACACTAACACATGTTAAGCAGTTGCAGCTGAGACAGCATATTTTCTTTCAGATTTGCCTACACAGAGAGTTTAAATAATATACAGCAAGGTGGCAGTTTAACTCTTGCCATGAAGATTAAGGGGATGACCTCAATTTCCCTCCCACTCATCTGGGACTCTGGCCTTTGGGCTAGTTAGCTCTGTCACAGTCATGCTGTGAAGTTGCTTTAAACTCCATTGAGAGATTTTTGTTGGAAGAAAATATCTTTAGAAATAAAAAGTTCTTTAAAATTAGTAAATAAAAGGCTGTAATTTAAATGCGCTTCCTTAGTTACTGGAAATCAATAGATAGAGCTCTATCATGACTTCTCAAGGACCTTTGGGATCTAAGAAATTACTTATAAAACTGTTTTAAATTTTTTTTCTTTAAAGAAGCATTTATAAAAGAATTCCAAAACCCATATTATTAAAATATATTTGCAATTCACATAATTTACCAGTGTATGTTCTTAATATATTCAAGAAAGACTTTCCTTCAAGTGCCTCACACTCAATTCAAGACACATTTTGGGGAAAGTACAACAGCATTCCAGTCCAAAACCTATTAAAGCTAGTGTTTTGTTGAGTGGGAGAAAGAAAGTGGAAGTTAGTGTGCATAACTGGTGCACCCAAGAAAGATATTTCTGACTCAGCAGTTAAAGTGTTTCCTGCTTCTTCATCAACTATACAGGTTAAAAGTTATGAAGTAAGCCTGCTGTACCAAAGTAGGTTTATAAGTATTTTGAATGATACAATTAAATGTGACAGTAACAAGAAAACACCCTGGCAACTAGAAAAAAGCTACTACTAACTCCTAAGAGAATTATGAAGAAAAGTAATTGTTTCAGCACGATTTTGGCATTTTCCTTATACAGAAATAATGGGGGGTAAGAGAACACAGAAAAAAACAGTCTTCACACTTTCATAAACTAAGACAGTATTTTAAAATGCATTTTCTACTTTTGAACCTCTGTATACTTTTGTATAAGTAATGGCAAGAAATCCAGAATATGGAAACACATCTGGAATCTGCATTGTCACAGCAACATATTTTCTTGAAAACACATTTATGTGAAAACTCTAAATCCAACATTCAAACTCTGATATATCAAAGTTATATGAAAGAGGACAGGATTTTTGCTACAAGTATAGCAGCTCAGAAATGCTGAATCATATTAACGATGTTCTTTTAAGGTCACAAGAGAAATCCAACCAGCTGTCTGTGTTTTATGGAAGGGTAAATCAGTGTTATCAGATTATAGTAAAGATAGTGGCCCAGACCTGAACACAGAACAGGAAACAAATCTGTTTCTTACTGTAGTTCTCTGCAAACCATTTTTTGACTTTTGTTTGACAAGTTACCTCTAAGGCATGAAAGAGCTAAACCATGAATACTACAAGCTCTACAAGCTTGTAATTTTTTTTTAATCTCCAAAAGCATAAACAATTATACTGAAATCTTTTCATAATGAGATAAAGATGTTCTACATGAGTCACTATTATCAAAGACAATATACTGCCAGTAATGACTTTAACACTAACTAGGGCTGTATATTATCATCATCATCAAGCACAGCGTCTTCTTCTTTGCTAGGACATAGACTCCATCAGTTCACCCGGAAAGCATTCAACAAAAACACTCTGGGTTCTCCTAGGAAAACTGGGCATACACGTTATTTTAGGGTGTATATTTTAGGGTGTTCATACCAGGGTTAGAGTGTGATAACTCAGGCTAGCATATCACTGCTCACTTCAAACCAGTTAATTGACAGCTGTACCAGGAAAATATTAACAGCTGACCAAAAATGTGAGCTGAAGACATGCCCTCCTAACAAAGGGAACAAGAGCAAGCCTGTGCTTTGCCATGTGATGTTACAGCTAAGCTCCCTGCAGGTGGCTAATTTTAAATTAGGATGGTGTCTACAAGAGATGCAGTGATGCTTCTGACTACTCCAAAAGTGTATCCTACAGGATCACACAAACTTAAAACAGTCACGATGGTAGACAATGTATTTGCTTAATTTTAAGAAATGGAACAAAACAAAGAGAAGCTAAATCTTGGACAACAAAGAGAACGTGGACCAACAGATTTTAGTATCTGTGGGATACTAAAATTGGTGGATAAAATTGCTGGTACTTTTAGCAGTAGATTTTTGAAAGTTTCTGGAGACGGTAGTTTTGTGTAGGAAAGTAAGTTAATAAGTAAGAGAGTTGCATTAATTAAAATGGACTTGATATTTTACAGTATTTTCCCTATTCCAGCCTCAACCTGTAACTTTTCCTTCTCATTTCTCTCACTTCATATCCACTTCCATGTCCCTTGTAAATGCTGCAAAATATAGATAATCTATGAATAGTCCACTGAAAGTGGAATAAAATAACAATGGGGCAATTATTTTTTTTATACTGAACTTCAGAGCAATAGTTTCTATAAGTGAAAAAAAATCTGAGTAAAAATTCACAACCTAAACAATTTGCAAAGGAAATTAAAATCTGTGGTGTACCTACAATATTGGGAGCAAGCTAAGATGCCTCATGAAACATTGATATTTCTGCAGTGTCCTCTAGAGATAGCATACATCAAAACAGCCCTTTCAAATAGAACTGCATCCCTGAATGCTGGTAACATGCACACAGAGAAGGGTATTAAGCATATTAAGAATTTTATTTTATCCCTGAAGCTAGAAAGCAGTTTTAGCTGATACAGCACTTATAAAATAATACCTATTTAAAACAATTGTATATAATTTAACACATTCTAAATTCTCCTTTTGATTGGTAACTGCTACATCAAAACAAATAGTCCAGGTTTTCGTTTGTGTAGACGTTCAAAATATAAATAATATCTTTGTTTACCTCAAATAACTTTTTGTTTATTTTAAATGGGAGAAAATATACAAATTGTTTTATTAATTAATATCTATTTACACCCAGGAGATAGAATATCATGCACAGACAAGGGTTTGTTGCTGTTAGGATGGGATGTGGTTTGTATTTTGTGGTGACTTTGACCTGAAAATTGAACTTGTACAAAAACCCATGAGGTTGTCCAAAGAGTAGCAATTTCTTTGTATATTTTGAGGCAGCAGACTCATATTGCCCCCCTAATACCAACTTTTGCATGCACAGCATATAGTAATACTTAAACGATTTACAACATCTGTTAGAAACACGTATAGTGTCTGAAGCACCACTAATTTTTAGACAATTTACATGATTCAACATAAAGACAGATAGCAAAATAAGATTATTCAATACTCAGCCTGTGGGAAGATAGTATGATAGCTGTGAAGTTACAAAGAGCAGGCTTCCTTTTGCTTTTACCTCAGGTCAATATTTATAGGGTGGTGAGAAGCCTCAACTTCAAAAATTTTGGTGCCTCAAAAAAGGATAGTGAACAAACCAGAGAGGAGTGATATGACTCCGTGCAACTCGATGGCACAGAAATGTTTTGATATTGCGTGTAATTCTGGATCTGTGTGCGAGAAGACTAAGTTAGAAGGAGAAGAACAGATGGTGCGGGGTACACAATATCTGCCTATAGAGCTACCCAATAAACAAGGTCTCTTTAGTCTGGGGAAAAGTGGGGAAGTGTTTGCTGGGAGGGACCTACAAAGTATCATGCCACTTGGAGAAATGACAGAACAGTCTTTCCCTGACCCTTTGAGATCCCAAGGACTGGCAAAGCAAATGAAACAGCAAACGTGGTGCCTGTGGCCACCCTTGCCATGAGGCACTGTGACTTACAGGCATCCACGAAGCAACTGGACTACTCGATAGGAGAGTGAAAAACTACCAGGCTATTAACTAAAAAACAAACATTCCCAAGCTACCAGCTGCTGTAAACTGAGACCTTGTTTTGGAGGAGGTGTACTTACCATGCTGCCACACCATGATGCCCTCCACGTCCTGCAGGCACTTTGAGGCTTCTGCTCCCAAATCCTGGCCTGACAGACTTTCGTCTCAGCCTAGAAAAACAATTCACCTGATTTTACAAAATGAACCAGTCCTTTGCTGCACACCTCGAGGTGCTGAGGCTGTTTATCAGACATGATACAACGCTATTTACCTAACAGCTACAGTAACACTAATGAAGACCACCACTGAACCTAGACAGGAGGAATTATCAAAAATGTAATGCATTTTAACACATTTAATACATTTTAAGGAGCTCCTTTAAAATGTTTAAAATGTACTGCATGAAAGAAACGATGCACAGCTTAAGAAGCCACAATGTTGAGATCCGTCAGGAAGCAGAAAAAGAGAGAAAGGAAGAAAAAAAGGAAGGAAAGTTGGGGGTGGAGGGGTGTGGAGAGAGAGAAGGATAGCTACAGAACCTGCTAGGTTAACTGAAAACCAACCAAAAACCCAGAACATTTTATGAAATACATAAATCCCCTATGAGGTCTCTTGTTTAAACCCACCAAGTTTTGGGGTCCTACCTGAGGAAACCCCATAACTCTTGTTTTCTTGCTATCTGATGGTTTGAACACTACAGTTTATCAAAATTCTGAATGACATACTCCCCTAACTGCAAGGACTTAGCCTACAAGAATGAAAATAACTAAAACAACTCCCACACTTTAAAAAGAGAACATTACCTTATTCACAATTTATTAACTAGAAATAAAGTGTTCAAACCCTGGAAAAATCAGCAAATAACTGTTTTCCTGCTTTCCAAACCCAGCCCCAGTATTACAGAATTTCATGTGTTGAAGTCACCAGTCAAAACAACTTTTTTAGCCAATTTTAGTCAAATTCCCAAGGTATCTCATTTTTCTTTCTTTCTCCAAGACAGTCATTTTGGAATCTGTCAATGACAAATGCTGTAACCATCCTTCAGACCTAGTTAAGCACTGTTAGTTATATGGATTTAATATATAACCTATTGGAAAGCAATGTGTTGAAAACATTCTTCCAAATCATTGGCTGCTAATGAAATATCAGCTCTTCCACATTAAATTATATTATATTATGGTGCTGCTTCACCTCTTCAGAATGTAATTCTCTGCTGAGAGATCAAGGATGCTGCCAGTTCCATGCCCTTTAATCAAATCTGAATGCTCAAATGTTTTATATGGCTTCTACTTGCTAGTCTGGCCTTGCACACGGTCCTATTTAACTCCTGTGTGGTTTCTATAAAGTCTGACAGGATGTCTTGGAATGATTACAGTTCCTATATGTGCTGAAGTTATTACTGTGGTATTAGAAAATGTGTTGTCAACCAGGAATTAACAAGCCAGCTAAGATAAAATAACTGTAATCCTGCACCTTCATTAAAACTGGATTCAAACTGTGATTATCAAAGAGAAGGAAATACGGGTTAGCAGCTAATGCCACGGCTGTATGCTGAACACTTCAATTCCTGGTACTCTGAAAGATTTCTTGCTTGATCTGGAGCTGTGCCTCTTGGAGCCACGAGATTGTAAGCACTTGTTAAAGCACCTAGTCACGTTTGCAGATCCTTCAAAAGATCCTTGCATATCACTGACTTTCAATATTACATAAGCATGAAAGCTAGCATTTTTAAAAAGTTCAGCACATACATATCTGCACCTCCAGAAGACAGCACACCTTGGAAACATCGACAGCTGTATGTCTTCACTAATTTTCATCTGTAAATTTGGGATATCTTTGCTAAATCCATTTCACTGCAGTGTTCAGAAAATAATTTTACCTAATGATCAGGGTGGCTCATTATTTTATGGTCCTAAGATATGACTGCTTCACACACCCATCCTTGAGCAAATGTAACTTCCTTTGTTTAGGAAAAAAAAAGGCTAGGAAAAAAAATCTGAGTACAAAGCGAACAAAGCCGTTAGCCATAGAGGTAGGTCTTAAAGACTAATGAATGAAACTGGGAGAAAGAATGACAGCAACACCTATTAAAAGGTCTGAAAGAGACATCAAAGACACCTGAACTGATTATGCGGATTGACTGAAAAATCAGAAAGGCAAACAGAGCTCCAAAGGCATTTACAATTTTGGACCTATCTCTGGAGTAGTCAAAGAACTGAAGAAAGAATAAGGAAAGAATAAGGAAAGAATGGATAGTGAATGAAATCAAAATGTGAAACATCCACACTTTACTGAATTTTGTTTTCAAATTATTACAGTAAAAACCTCATTAGTTTTTCCTGTTGGGCAAGTAGACACAATTACATTGTATACCCAAATTCTACTGCATTCTTAGTGAAAACAATGGGTAGTTTCCTTCTTCCTTAACATTTTTTAAAAGAAGTAACATTAGAATTACCAGACTCAGATGAATAGTACCTAGTTACTTCAACATAAGACACTCCTTTGAAACCAAAAAAAGGATTTTTTTATGATTTTATTATATAAATTCATTATATTTATTACATGAAACACTCTAAAATTCTTAAGGAAAATCAGCAGAGGTCCCAAAAAAACATTTTTCCAAGAGAAAACTGCAGTTCTGTAGTAAAAGCAACTCAATCGGTTCTCCTATTCTATTTTGTACGCAAGGCACAAAACATAATTCAATTTTTAATTCCACACTAGAAGTATAATGTGCTGGTTTGGGCTATGGTAGAGTTAATTTTCTTCACAGTGGCTGGTGTGAGGCTGTGTATTGAATTTGTGCTGAACACAGGGTTGATAATACAGAGATGTGTTTGTTATTGCTGAGCAGGGCTTACACAGAGCCGAGCCCTTTTCTGCTTTTTGTCGTTCCACTCTGGTGAGGAAGTTGGGGGTGCATGGGAGGTTGGGAGAGGACACAGCTGGGACAGGTGACCCAAACTGACAAAAGGGATAATCCAGACCATGTGACATTGTGTTCAGTTCTTAGAGCCGGGGGGAAGGAAGAGAAAGGGGGAACATTTGGAGTGATGGCATTTGTGTTCCCAAGCAAGCATTACATATGATGGGGCCCTGCTCTCCTGGAAATGGCTGAACACCTGCCTGCCATGAGAGACATTGAAATAATTCCTTGTTTTGTTTGCTTGTGTACACAGATTTTCTTTTCCCTATTAAACTGTCGATATCTCAACCCAGGAGTTTTCCAGCTTTTACCCTTGTGATTCTCTCCCCAATCCCACCAGCAAGAGAGTGAGCGAGCAGCTGTCTGGGGCTTGGCTGGGGTGAAACCATGACATATGGTTTCCTCTAGAATGGTCATAATCCAATTAACAGAAAGTGACACCTGATGTAGACATTAGTTTGTGACAATTCCAGACTCCATTATAAAACCCACATCCACAAAAGATCCTGAAACTCCAGCGGTTTTTGGAGGATCTTCTTTGTCAAAAGAAGGAAGATCCATTGAGTTCAGATACAAGACCCTCTTGGTGTACTGAATAACATCTGAAGAGACTACGGAAGGCACCAAAGTGCTAACTGAAAACTCTTGAATGACAGATGAGCTGGATAACTTCTCCACAACATAGAGAAAATGGCTATTTTTGCCAGAACTGAGTCCTTCAGATTCAGTGCAGGTTTTCCAAATGAAACAAGAATCAAATGCCATTCTGATTTTTCCCACTTGTAAGGCCTGATTGCAATTTCACAGCGTGCCCTCACATTGAGGGCGGCAGAGCACCAGAACAGGCTGCCCAGGGTGGTCATGGAGCCTCCCTCTCTGGAGACGTTCAAAACCTGGATGCATCCCTGTGTAACCTGCCCTAGGTGACCCTGCCTTGACCCAAGGGGATGGACTGGATGATCCCCAGAGATTGCTTCTAACCCTAACAGTTCTGTGATTCCACGATAATGCAAGAATAAGTCATTTACAAACATCTCTTGGTAAACAGAGTATATTGTTTTAATTTTGTTCACTATAGTTGAGTGTGTGTCTCACACAGTACCTTGCAGGCTATGAATATTCAAGAGATCTTCTGCTAAGCAATTCAATTAATCTGTCTCTCATGTCACAATCAGAGAAACAGTTTGCATTTTTTACAGGAAATGGACAGAGTCCCAGATATACATTGCCTGCCAGAATTTACACTTATCACTGTTCAAAGAAATTGTGCAGGATTTACTACCAATGTTACAATCAGGTTGCAATAAATGTTACTTTGAATTAGATGTGCTTTAATTTACCATGACTTTTGCATCTCTAAGCACCCTGTTGGAGTTCTGCTGTTAATATTAACTGAAGCACATGGTTCTTTTGTGTCGGGGGCCGTGCCAGGGTTTGCTGGGTGGTGAAATGCTGTGACCCTCCGAAGACGCCTCTGAGACAAAACTGCGTTCAGCAGGGTCACTCCACACACACTCACTCACCGGCAGGCTTTTCCAACAGACTAGCAGCAAGGAGAAGGGAAGGACTTCCGTGTAGAGTTCCAGGAGTAAGGGTCTATTGCAACCTCACATCTGGAGGATTCTAGTGACGAAAGCACAGAACAATGGGAAACCTAAGATTTTATACGGGAGCGGAGGAGAGAATCAGGGACCAATGGTTGGAGGGCTGGGGGGCGGGACATAGGCAGGGCCTTGGCATATAAGGGAAAAAGGGGCAGGGGAATCAATGGGCCACTCAGAGCAACAGACCTGAGATACATTTGCAGGGGGGAAACAAAAGCATCCTGAGAGGCCTCATCCTAAGCTGGGGGATCTCTCAGGGTCTGGCCCTCTAGGGGGCTCTCTCATTCCCTGATTGGTATATTCACTGGCTCCCACACTTTTGTTACTCATTGATGGCCCTATTCAACAGAAATTGAATTTCCACAGCTGCCAAGCACTGGAAGCTCCTAAGGCTGGGTACCCAAAGTACCTAATCCCAGTACAACTGATAGATTGTCCTTCATAGAGAGTTAGAGACTTCTTCAGGGCTGCCATACCATCTCAGATGGCCTTCCACAGCCTTCTCATCCAGATCCAAGGGGAAGAACCATATCCAGGTAATAGATGGAACTGTTTCTGGAAGTGCTGACACACCTGTCCAATTTAAAAGGCATCCTCTGGACATTATAGGGCTTTCCAAGTATTTCAGGTCACAAGTGTTACACCAGCCTGGAATGAAAATATTAAACTATATGAAACTTGCTGAAAGCACACTTTTTATTGAGTGGCTGACAGGTTATAGGAAAGCACTGAAAATTCAATGTTTTCACTCTTCCATTTTGTCAAAGGCTATCAAAATTTGATTTTTACTGTTTCCACAGCATGTTTCTGAAGGTACAAGATTCCTACTTATCTAAAAATTCTCCAAAATTCAGAAAAAGCTGAAGATACTCAGCTGAAGATACTTCTCACAGATACTTCATTGCCACAGCCATTTTACCATTTCATGTTTCATAGTTAATCTGAGGACGTGGTCCTTGTTTCTGTATGCTAGGATTTCTAATGATGCAAGATATTTCTGCTAAATATAGGAGCTTAAGATAAAATCATTTGTGATATTTCTCATGTAACCTGACCTTGACTAAAATTATCAGAACTTCAAAGAGAGCATTTTGATATAACACTTGTCAAAGCATATCTATAGATATAGCTCTTCATATCTTTTACTTTGTCAGTCAAGCAGCTTATGTTGGGGTTAGAGACAGACAATAAATACCAGCTGAGCATCATAATTTATGGAGACAGAATACTATGATAAAAGCAGCACCACCAAGAGACCCTTTCCAGCCTCCCCAACCTGTTTTCTGCCTGTAAATATGGCTTGAGCCTACCATAAAATCATAGAATGATTTGGGTTGGAAGGGTCTCTAAACATCATGTTGTTTCAGCATCCCTGCCACATGCAAGAACACCTTCCACTAGACCAAGTTTCTCACAGCTCCATCCAACCTGGCCTTAAACACCTACAGGGATGGGACATCCACAGCTTTTCTGGGATGGTTCCAGTGCCTCACCACCCTCCCAGTTGAGGAATACATCTGGAGCAGGTAGCTCGCTTTGCAAGCTGCAAACTGAGATGAAGTTTGAGATGCAGATTGAGCTCTGGGGGGGAGCCTGAACAAGAGGCCACGAACTTCCAACCCTTTGGATAAAAGTGGGAATGAAGGCAAGTGGTGCCAGCCAGGTGAATGGACATTGAGAGACACAGCAGGAGCAGAGGAGTCAAGAGGAAGAGCAAGACTTGCGTGTGGGTAGACTGTGAGAGTACAAAAGCCCAGGAGTTGCTTTGTTGGGGGTCCCTCCTCAGAGGCACCAGCTCAGGCTGTTTCAGTGTTACTGCGCTGTGAACAAACTGCTTTGTTGAACTAGACACGTGAGACTTCGCTATGATGAAATCTGGTCTGACTGCATGAGTGCGGTGTGTGGGGAGCAAAGAGGGAACTGTCAGGTCACTGGAGCCACTCATTGTGAAGGGGTTTTGGTCCCATCAGTGAAAGTCTCTGGCCTTGGGAGTGTGACTGCCAGAGAGGCTCATGAATGGTCAGACTGGGAAGTTTCCTTAACATTCACAGTATAATATCTAATCTAATCCTACTGTCTTGTTCTGTCACTATATGCCCTTGTAAAAAGTCCCTCTCCAACTTTCCTGTAGATTCCTTTCAGGTACTGGGAGTCTGCAATTAGGTACCTCAAAGTCTTCTCTTTTCCAGGCTGACCAATCTCAACTCCCTCAGCCTTTCTTCATTGGCTGTGAAGTGCTCCATCCTTCTAATGAACTTGGTAGCACTCCTCTGGACTTGTTCCAATAGGTCGATGTCCTCCCTGTGCTGCTCCTTACCTGATCCATATCCCTCAGGACTCTGAACTCCACCAGTGCATGACCACTGCAACCCAGGCTGCCTCGCATCCTGATATCCCCTATTAGCTCACTCAGTAACGCAACACCTCCAGGAGGGCTGTGTATCACCTGGGTCGGGAAGTTATTTTCCATGCATTGCAGGAGTTTCCTGAACTGCCTACAGCTTGCTCTGCTACTTTTCCAGCAGATATCAGGGTGGCTGAAGTCTCCCAGCAGGACAAGAGGCTGTGAGTGTGGTCCTTCCTGTAGCTGGAGCAAGAAGGTCTCATCAATAGGCTACCCTTGGTCAGGGACCCGTAGTGACACCAACCACTGGGTTCCCTTTGTTGCCTAAGTCTCTGTTTCTTACCCACAGGCTTTTACCTGCTCATTGTTGTTCTTCAGTTCACAGGTTGCTCTTCAGAGATGGCTTGACACACTCAATCCACCTCTTGATGCAGGGGGCAACCCCTCCATCTCTCCTTCCTTCCCTGTTCCTCCTGAACAGCCTCTAGCCATCAATAGCTTCACTCCAGTCAGGGGATTCATCCCACCAGGACGTAATGGCAGCTAGGACATCGCTTTCAGCCAGCACGGTGCCTTCCAGCTCCTCCTGTTTGTTCGCAACGTTGCGTGCAGTACTGGAGAGGCACTTCAGCTGGGCCACTGGCCATGTTGTCTTCCTGCAGAAACATCGTTTAATTCCCGTCAGATTATTCTCTGGTGTTTCCCTCTTGGTTCCTGTTACCTCAGGAGTCCCTGGCTCGTCTCCATAAGACTGCGAGTGTGTCCAAGTGTGGTCAGCACTCTGTGACTTCTGAGTCAGCAGCACAGAGCCCTCTCTAGCACCCCTGTCCCTCTAACCCTTGCCTCTCATCATGAGACTGATATTGTCCCTCTATCCTGACACATCTAGCTCTGCAAGTGAGGCACTCTAGTTCCCAAGCAAAAATCCTCCTCCCTCACTGAGAAAGGTGTGTCCCATCTGATGGCAGCATGCCTGGTGTTGCATAAGCCTTTCCAATGTCAAAGAATGCAAAACTTTCGCAGTGACACCAGCCATGGAGCCATATATCAGCAGACTCAATCTGTCTGTTTCTTCCAGTGTTGCTGTCTTCAACTGGAAGAATGGAGGAGAACATAACTTGTGCCCCAGAATCCTTTACCCACTGCCCCAGGAGCCTGAAGTGGTTTTTGTCACCCCCAGACTATGCACTGCCACTTCAGCACTCCCTCCATGGAAGATCACTAAAAGGTAGTTGTCCAACACCCAGCAATTTTCAATGTGTTGACTGCAGGTGTTTTACAGACCTTGCCTACCTTAAGGAGGGAGAACCTGCAGTACAAATGTTTTATTTTCATGCTAATAATTAACAGAGAAAAGCCCCATTTTTTTTTTCTCAAAATACCAAGCTCTCAATATCATCAGGATGGCATGCAGGGTTCCTATTTATCTCTGAGATAGAAATTGACTGGGATTATACAATGTTTTGCTTGCTGCAATTTTGATTTTGTCTTTTTTCCAGACATATACAGCATTCCAATAACTTTGTAAATTCGTGCCAAGAATGTACATTCAGATAATTGTAGCATTAAAATTACTAGCTATAGATTAAAATCTTAAAGTTATAAAATGTAATAAAATAAACTAAATACAAATTAAATACACCAGAGACTACGATTCTTAGCCAGCATGAAAATTCATTATATTTAGTGGGACTGCTTGTAAGCTCCAGGACTGGTCTTCAATATTTCCAGAATCTACACCAATGTTAGTCTGCAGATCGCAGAAAATATGACTCTACAATCTTTGTAATTAACATGAATAAAAGGTTAGCAGCACTGGATATCTATTTTATTTCAAGTATAGCAAAAATCAATACAATTTAACAGAAAATTGCTGTTAAGCTTCATGTTAACTCAATATGTAAGTGTGTTTTCTTCAAGTTGTGTTTTGATTTCCTTGGGAAAGCACTACATGTCATAGTTATAGACTTTTATATTAAACAAAGAGTTTTAATTAAGACTAAATTCAGCTGTAGGAAAACAAAGTGTGGACTATCTACCATCCAGTTTCAGACAGGGAGTCCTTACAGCATCAGAGAACATACGTACCTTTGCCATTTTCTTTGCATTTTCTGGTGTAGCACTTGGCCCAATATAGTCTCAGTTGCATATGTACAGACAGACATTTTGCTATTGGTAAAAGTTGTTAATGTTTTTTGTTTCCTGCTCTCCAAGGGTTCATACAACATACTTTACACTGTCCAGATGGTTTTTTATACTGGATTATAGAATCACAAAATATCTCACATTGGAAAAGCCTCATTAGGGTCAGCAAGTCCAACTCCCTGCCCTTCATGGAGCTACTCAAAATTAAACCATAAGAGGATCACCCCGGTGCTCCTTGAACTCTGTCAGACCCCTGACCACTTCCCCGGGTAGACTGCTCCAGTGACTGACCACTCTTTGGGTCCAGAACCCTTCTCTATACAAGATCCTCTCTATCAGCAAGGAAGTCTACAGCTCCTCCTAATTCAGAATCATCAGCAAACCAACTCAATGTACATTTGATGCCTGCATCCCAAAAATTATAAAAATACTAATGAGCACTGGCTCTAAAATTGAGCCCCGTGGAACTCTGATCAACTATTTCTTGATTTTTCCATCAATTTGAAGTTTTGCTTGCTTCACCTCTATTTAGGTCACTTTCTTGCTTTGTGGATTTAAAAAAAAAATCTTTAAACATTTGTGAAACATTTTCAAATCAAAGACAAACTTACATAAGATAATTCTTGTTGCACAGAATCCTTTTTATTTGGGATAAAATTTCAAGAAAAATCAATTAAATGCTCAAAAGTGGTCACTATTCTAGCCAAAATCCAGTTCAAATTAGCAGTCACTTGCACTGAATGCTAGGTATACAGACAAATAGTTTGGCAGAAAATTAAAAAAAAACAGAGTGAAGAAGTTTTCATTCATTCTTCTGTGCATCAAATATACCAGGTAATGCATCTGTCAAAATGAACATAACGATTACCAGATCTTTAATATCAAAATCCATGATAACACCCTAGTCGTGTACTCCAGTGTTTAAGTGGCCTTATCATTGAAAAGTTTTTTTGCTGATTTCTACATTGACCTTTTTTCCTTCTTGCAATCTGAGCTCATTAGCACTCTCCTCTCCACAGAAGGGAGAATAAGCCATTCTTTTCCTTTTAGCAAGCACCCTTCTAATTACGTAAGTAATTGGCTCTCGATGTTTACCCAACCTTTTCTTGAAGATAAACATTTACAGAACTTTCAATTCTTTCTTGCAGGTCACATTTGCTCATGCACCATCCTTTTTGGGTTTCACCTCAATTTTTATATGCTTCTCCTTACATGCCCAAATCCACATGTTCTTCTGGCAGAACATATTACTCAGGAAGCAATACTGTGACCCATTTATGTTTCTCTTGTAGGAGATAACAACTAAATTTTCCTTAACAGCACCTATGCTGTCCTCTGTCAACATGCTCACTTGTCTTCTCTTGAATTTAATTTTAATTTTTCTCCAGACCATTTTATACCTTTTCTCCTACAGATAGTCATCTCCAAATATTAATAAGAGTTTTTAATTTCCTTTCAAATCTGAAGATCCTCAGACCCCTTATGGAATCACAAAGATACATATACCCATTTCAATAGGTAATTTGTGGTAACAGATTCTCTAAATGCTGCTACTTACCTCTGCAATATTTCTAATTAAGGTAGGGTTTCATTCTTTACCCTTTTAGGCTACTATATTAACCAATGTCAAAAGCTGGTGGCATTTATTTTATCTACCCTATCCAAGTGTCTTTTCACCTTGCTATAATTTGGTTTGACTTATTTTGTTCTCAGTAAATCCCGGCTAGTTATTACTCCGTTTCTTGTTAATTTTCAAGAGCTCAAAGTCTTGGAACTGAAACAGCTCATTAGCCCGTGCTTCCTGGATCTCCTATTTCTACATAGAAGTTATTACTGGGCACTGTGTTTGCCATTTTTCTAGCACTCCTATTGCACAGCAGTCCTCCATCATTTCTCAAAGGCAACTTCCAACCATCCTGAAATTTCTTGGACCATGTCACTAAGCATACCATTATGAAGTTTATCTGACCAGAAATTTGAAAACATCCAAGTGATCTCTTATCTGTCTTTTCCAGAGTTCAGCTAGAAAGTTTTGTCATTGGTATTGTGTTAGCCATGTGCTCCTGACTGATCTTTTTGCGAAGACTAATTATAGCAAGGCTGGTATATCATGTAATGGTTTGGAAAGGAAAGCGTTTCCTTTTCCCTTCAATTTTCTTTTACCAGTAATAGATTTGTGGAACTTATAATTAACTCATTTTAAAATGCTTTCCTTTTACCCTTGATATTTTCTCCTACTTAACCTCATTTCGTACCTTGACTTTCCAACTTTGTTACTACATACTTGCATTTTACTTCCTTTCCATCAGACTGTCAGCTAGATAACCAAGTTTGCATTTTGTGTTTAGTCACTCCTTGAACTCGGTAAAGCTCCCAAGACTTGGGCTTATTTACTGCACCTACCTGTCCTAGTCTATCCGGTTTTCTTCCTTTGCAACCTTAAGTAACAATTCTGAGAGCTAATTGAAATCTGTTTTCTGGAAGTTCATCATCTTTTTTTTGCTTTCTTCTGCTTCTCTTCCCAAAGATCACAAAATCTTATTTCAGTTTTCAGTCATTTTTGGTTCAAAACCTCAGATAGTTTCATCTTTGATTTCCCTCTCTACTTGTTGCATCCCTCTCTATTTGTTCTTTAGCAAAATAAATCTTTCATCTGTCAGTTCCTGTATCCCGTTGGACAGCCTGGGTCTTTACTTGGATTTGTTATGATCTTCCATAGAACACATGTTTTTCACATGGCGCTTTCTACATTTTGTTTTGACATAAATAATCACTCATACTTCTACCATGTAAGTCTATATCTTGCATCATAGACTTGGAACAAGTCTAACTGCACATGTACTCAGGGCAAGCACATTGTCTTCTTCATGTTCAAGATCACACTTTTTTTTTGCCTGAGCAGAATATACACAGGAATGCTAGCATTCCAGTAAAGAGTAACACCACACAACCCATTATACTAATTAAACAGTGTTTCTGACTGTGCATTAAAATTTGCAGCTTCTCCTGTTTATAACTCACATTGTTTCACTTACGTGCTGACATGCAAGATTTTATTTTTCAGTTTTATTAGCTTTCGTGAATGAATTTACTTAGTTTTGCTGTCTTAACTAAAGACCATTTATGATCGTCCACGGTTTCTTCTTACATCCTGCTTCTTGATCTTCACTCAAGTAGTAAGTCAAAGTGCAGAGGTGGTTTCTCCTTATGTTTAGGTAAATCCATTCTTGTCCAGTAGCCCTTAAGTATCACGGCAAGAAGTTTTATACTTATCTTTGAAAAATGCCAGTGCAGTCAATGTTACTCAAACATCTAAGGTCAAATTACATTGGGTGTAAGGGGTGGGGGGTTTGTTCTTCATTTTTTAAACAAGGCCAGGATAATTTAAAGGAATATTTCTGTTTATCCTTCAAGTAAACATAAGTAAACATTGAAGCTTAGTTCTCTATTCAGTTATAAGAAGGTGCTCTAGAAGCTCTTTTCTTTTTTATTAAATTCAGTAAAATCTGAGAATAATCCTCCTCTTTGATTTGATCAGTCCATAATTTCTTATGTCATGACTTGTTAACCCTTCTTTGAAGCAACTGGTTTCTGAGATCCTTGGATACAGTGTGCTACAGTAGCCAGGACCCTGACACAGCAATCTGAACAATTTTTTTCTGCTGCTCTTTAGCCTTTTTTGTCCATTTTTCCACTAGGGGCCCAGCTGTTGCTCTTAAGACTGGATACCAAGCAATTAATTATTGTACATACATCAGTTTTTAGACAGGATGCTGAAGAACTCAAGTAGTGAGCAGATGAGTATCTAAGTACTATTCTTCTGATATACAGACAAGGAAACTCCACTACATCAAAGACTGGCAGCTATGCACCAACAGAGTTGGTAACACTACCCACGTCTCAGTGACAGGAGGGGTAGGTGATAGGTGCTCCACAAACCAGGAGTGCAGGAGGAAACCAAGACACTCACATGAAAAGCAGTTGAGACTGCAGGAAACATGGATGAAAACATCAAGTACTGGATATGATTACACTAAATCACACAAGAGTCTCATACCAAATGAACCAACATCTCAAGACATTTCAGAGTCCCTAAAGCACAGGAAAGATGTCAACATCTGCACTGCTGAAGTGATCAAAATATTTGATTAAGATGACAGGGATGGCAATGAAGAATAAGAACAAGAAGCAAACTGCTTCAGAGAACACTGGGTGCTGTAAAATCTCCATGTCCTAATTGAAATTATAAAATCTCCACTTCTCTGACAGTTCTAGAGGAGCATACAAGAATTGTTTACTATGAACATTACTATATCACAGATTTAACTAAAATACGAACATATTATTGCTTCCTGCAACAATTGAACATCAGTAACCTCTTAGTGTATCCCTTTCTACCTTGTCTTAACAAAACTAGAGTTCTAGATTAGTACCTATGACTCTTGCACGAAGTCTGTTTCTTCTGAATTCCTCTTTTAACCTGATTTACACATTGTGTTGGGCCAAACAGCACCTGAACAATACAGTCTCAGTAGCTGAAAAATTTTAAAACCAAAAGGTTTGCTTTTTCCCATAAAATTTTTAAAGCCAGTACACTTTCAAGAACAAGCAGTAACAGATGTTACAGATGACAGGAAAAGAAGTCTTTGTCCAAGGAAGCACGGGAATAGTTCTGTGACAAAATCCAGCTCATATGTGTACCATCAAAACTAGATGATTAAGTTTTAAGAGAGTGTTTTCAGAAGTCTTATGAGCTGTTTTATGTATTGCTCTTTGTGCTTTATTCCTTCTCCCCAGCCCCTAGAATGCCTGTGAAGGAAAAGAAAAAAAAACTCTTTTGTTTTTTAAAAACACTGAATACCTTATTCTATATTTATGTGCTATTTGTATTACTGACAGATTTCTCTATTAAAAGAATCAGGATGGTGTCTAACTTGGAGCAGTATCAATGGCCAGCCTGAATGGAAAAAATCCATGGTGCAGTTGACAAAGCATAAACAGGGGTGGGAGGCATCTCTGGTAAAGGATCTGGTGGCAATTAATATCGGGTAAAACTCTCTTTGCTGAGGAATGGACATGTGAGCTTCATCTGGACCTTAAACAACACAGCGAACAAAATTGGTCTTATCTATGTTTTCAAGAAATACAGAACATCAGGTTTCCCAGCATAAGCTGGCTGAATTGGTATTAAAATCCATGTTCAGCAATTATCACACTAATTAAAAGATGTAATGGGCAGTGGCAGGTACCCTAGAGAATTCTAGGGGAAGACACGATTAGGGATTGGAGCCTCTCAGACACTGAAACTGAGCAAGAGACAGTGTCTAACCTCTAAGGAACTTCCATTTTCTTTGAATGGGACAGTTGCTGCTTTCTAGAAATGTAACTCAGAGTTTTCAAATGGGCTGTAAACATGAATTCTCAAAAACTGGGGTTCTTAAGCTTTTCATCTGAAAGGAATTACCTCGGTAGCTGCAGCACATTTCATAAAATGTCTCACGTAAATAAAACTCTTCTTTATTCTAAAAACAGGTTTTAAAATTTGCAGACACTCTTACCACAGCTCATAATTTGCATGACATATCTTCTAATGTTGATGAGAAACAAATCAAGCCTACAAGTTTCTCTTTTGCTGCCAGTTATTGTCAAGAGCCAAGTTTTGTACTACTTCTCTTAAACTAAAATTGCCCTTCACTCTACCAGTTCCTTAATTGCATGAGAGTTCAATGCAAACCACAGAATGAAAAACAGAGACCAACAGGTAAACTCGGTGATGCAACCCAAATTGGAGAATGTCCACCCACCTCCTTGCGACCCCTAAGCAATTTCTTATAAAAACGGGAGAGAAAAATAATAAAAAATGTAGGATTTTAGGATTTTCTTTAGGTGCTCTTTTCTGTAAGCGCAGCTTAACTGGAGTTACGCCTGTGAACTGTAGGAGGAAGTATCCATGGAGGGCAAATGCTCACTGGCCTCCAGGGACATTGAGGAAGAAGTGCTGTGCAGTAGGTCTGCAGGGTTTTCATGATCTCTCTGTGGGTTGTCATCATCATCAGTTTATTCTCTGTTAGTAACAGCTCCTCCAGGCGGGTAAGAGCTGAGCGAAGTTAGCCAGGCAGCCCACTCTGGTCAGCAGGCTAACAAATACCACCAGCTCAAAACAAAGGAGTACCACACAGGAGAATTTTCCAATTTCAGATGGAATTGTTCTGTCAGTACAGAGCAATTCACTCCAAAAGGAACAGGTAAATTACCCATATCTTCTAGATCGTTGCATCGGCCTTTTTTGGGTTTTTTATTTTGACAATAGAGGAGGCTTCCCAGCTGAGAATGGGTTTCATTAGCACCACACAACAAATAGTAATCATGACTTTTCCATCAGCTTTATGATAGTAGATTAAATTAGTTCATGTCATTGTTCAGAGCTTAAAATGCTTCCTTGTGAAATTAACTCTTTTACTTAAAAAAAAATAATGACATTTTTAAATCATTTTACATCCCAGAGAAGCTGGGATCGATTTTTACGAGAAGTCTTTTATTAATCATAGCCAAAGACACTCCAAAACCTGTTTAGCTTTAAAAAAACCCAAAACCCAAATACGGATGATTGACCTCCATGAAGTTCAAACTAAGCAAGGTAAATCTTGATTAAAATGTCAGTAGGAATTAATTTATCAGTGGGCAAAAAAATACATAATGTGATAGAGCCTAGGCGATTAGGGAGTAGAATGTTTCCCTCACTTGAGATTTTAAATCTATACCATTGGGTCTTTCAGGAAGGGGAAAATATTTCTTTGTTCTTACTATCTCACTTTGTATTTTCCTTCCAGAAAAAAGAAATTAAATACAAGGCTTTCAACTTCCATAGGAAAAAAAAAACAGAAAGAAAAGGAAAGGGGAAAAAAAAAAGAGTGCATTGTGATAGTAATCCTATTGAGGATTGCTGATTAAGAGTTTTCTTTGAAATAGATTTTAATTTAGATATCTAGAGGAGATTTTATGAAATCCACTTGAAATCTGATATCCATGTCTCAAAAAAGAAGCAATTTTGCTGGAGCCTGAAATTGCAAAGATTTTCATTTCCACCCATTAGACAATGATGCTATAATTTATCCTGTCATTCCAAATCCACTTTAAAAGGTGCAATCTTCACATGTAGCCCTCCTTGTTCTGTCAAAATTACCTGTGTGAAATTAGAAGGAAAAGTGTTGTCACGGTGACAATAGTTTGACATCTTACTGTACAGTGGTCTGGATAAGTGACTCAGCCTGAGTGAGCAACACGAGCATAATGGAATATCTTGCCATGTTTGCACACATGCATTGCCTATCCAGCTCCAACACATAAACAAACCATTTTACAACAAGATGTCAAATTACAGTTGCAATGACATTTTGCTTTCCAAAGAACTTCCTCACCAAGAGTGTAACAGAAGGGGAATAACACTCGAGTCACAACTCTCCTGGTAGCATGTAATTGAAGCAGTCCATACGCACTTGAGCCCTCATTCTGGACACAGTTGTAAGCTGTATTCTCCCAAGCGTCTCATCTGGCATCAGATTTCCCAATATCTCAGTCCTCTTTCTCTAGGCTGAATGATGTCAGGTGCTGCCAAGTGACCCCTAAAGGCATACAGACAGATATAGCAGTGAAGAGATTCCCTCTGTGATAGAAGGAAACCTTGCAAAGGACACTGTGCTTCCAGGCAAGCAGAAACCAGCAGAGACATGGCTAAGCTCCCTGGCATTTGGTAGAGGATGCAAAACCAGGACAATCCCACCAGCATCTATCAGAAAAGACCTACTTGAGAAGAACAAAGCAAGGGAACCACTGCGAGGGGACTTTACCGCTGTTGCACTGTATCTGACAATTTGCTTACCAGCCTTGTCTTACGGTTTCACCCTGGGTGATAAACGTGAAGTTCAAGGTTCAGACACATCCATCACTGGCGGCACCCCAAACTCTCAGTGAGGGACCACTGGAAATATGGCTGATAACCAGCCTCTGCTCTCTTCCTGCCTTCCACAGAAGGAGAAGGAGGAAAATAGTGTAGAACAAGGATACCTAATTTAATAGCGAGACTTTAGGCCCAGATTCAACCTGTCTGTCTAAGTGCTTAATGAAGCCACTAAATCATCCTAGATTTCCTCTGGAGTCAATACAGGAAAACAGTGGGCAGAATTACCTGCTATATTAAAGGTGTACACAAGGGCAACAAGACACCTATTGTCAGTACCTTGGGCAAGAAGGAACTGATTGGGCCAAAACCCCTCACTACTTTCTTCAAGAAAGTAATATACTCTATTCAGTTCTCTCTATTAATCAGTGATCTACACAACTATGAATTTAAGCAGATTCTTCAGGCTTTCTTCAACTCAGAAATAGCTAAAAAAGACATGAAATTGTTTACTAATTTTATAAGTACTTCAGCCACATCTATGGGATGGACATAGTTCAAGGTTACTGGAAAGACAAAGGAACATTTTGGTCCTTTGCAGGTACAGTTCAATTATATGTGTTCTATCAAGTTGTGTTTCTTACTATGAAAACCTTAAATTTTATATTCACGTTTCCAATCAGACTTTGTCTAATATGCATTCTCCTATTTCAAAAAATTAAATTTCCACTTTAATTATTACAATTTTAGAAGTAGGACATTTGACCATAATCTTAACTGTAAATTCATTATGTATTTGCTTATGTATATGCTTATACATTAAGCAGAATACGTGAGTAGTCTTTTGGAATCATGTGTGGTTGTTATGTGTAATACATTAACAGATTAGAATAGCTGAGAACACAATGGAACATTCAATGTGAAATATGTCCTGACAATGTGATTTCCGTTCAAATAAATTTTGGGGCAAAACGCTGTGTAAGCGGAATTACATTAGAAAGTCATTTCAGGTGAAAGAAAAAAAGCTTACTAAAACTATGCAATGCTACAACATATACAGTCACCTGCCACCTTAAAATTAGGAAAAACTGTAATTTCACAGCCTCGGGAACAGTTCACACACAAAAAAAAACCTTCTCACAGTTACTTTCCGGGAACTGTGATTGGCAATATTCTTGTGTAAAGTTACTGTAACGTTGGAAATGTCTCTGGGTGTTAATTATTATAAAAAGCAATTGTAAAAAAAGGACAAAGAAGTGTAAGCACGTATTTCTTTAAGAAAGGCGTCCTTGATCTTTTTACTTCAGCTGAATTTCGTATGAACTTCGTTCCAGATTTTCTCTGCACTTGACAAAGTGGGAAATTATCCTTTTTGACCTCCATTGTAGGTACTTTTAAAGCAGATAAAAGAGTTTTGACAATATGGCTGCTCATTCTCCCAAACAAATTGTACCACTTCCTTCCACTGGTCCTGCTACACTCCTGTGAAGAGGTGCGGGGGTTAGGCTCATGCAACATTGCCATCTGGTGATGAAGTGCTTTCATTACTCTGTAAGCAGTGCTTTGCAAAAAGAAAAGTGGACAAGATGGCTGCTTTTCTCACCCATGACTGACCACCTTTGAATCTCAGTAGGCAAGATAAGGGATTACAAAAAAATGGGCAATGTCCCTTTAAAAAGGTATTTTCTTGTATACGGTTCTTATCATCCGCTACAAAAAATTACACTGTGTTCTCACGCTGTCAGAAGCTCCACCTGGCATCTGTTGCACTGTGCATGCAAGTAAATATTGGAAGAAGTTCTTCTGGTTTTTAACTAATAAACACAGTTTGCATTAGTGTTTTAGTGACATAGGGAAGAATGGAAAAGAGAAAGCACTACCTTAAAAATCAGAACTCCAGTTAAAAAAAAAAAAAAAAAAAAGTAATTGTTGTTATTGCACTTGAATGACTGCTACAGACCCGAAAAGCAAGAAATTGCTTGCTTTTCGGGTTTTTTAAAATCCCAATAGAACCAATGTTGGTAAAGTTCATAACTTGATATTATTAGGCCACTGTATAGAAAAATAAAAATGTGACATTAACTTTTTTGCCTCTACATAAGACACTAGAAATGAGTGTCAATAACCTATATCAACAGCTTGTCAAGCCTGCAGCATCACTTGTTACATCCAGGGAACAGTGGATGTTATCCCAAAAGTGATAACAACTATGCAGATGTAAGCATACAGTACAAAACTCTTTTTAAAAATAAGTGACAAAAATGTGTACAGTCATGCAAAAAAGCATTTGAGTTTTAATTTCTGAGGTAAGATTAGTCTTTAGGTTCATGTCTGTCAGTGTCCTAGTAAGACTGGAGCAATTCCAGCTAATTTTGATGGCAAGCTAGAATTCAGAAATAATCAAACCTGTGCAAATGAAAGTCTTCTGAAGGAAAGACACGTCTTTTCTACCACTTGTATCTTTTGTTTCTGGACAGACAACCAGCTAGCATACAAGCAGGGACCAGTTGTCATCACCCTACACACTGAAAAGAGCAGGGGTGAATGCAGTGAAGGAGAGAGGAGCAATTGTGGTCAGGGTGAGCTTAGGAGAGAGAGTCTCAAGTTACTTCCAGCTGATCACAGCTATGGAACACAGGAAAGAAGGAACGATTTTTTATCAAATTCTGGCTAAGGAACAAGAGTCATGCCTGGAAAATTGAATCAGCTTGAAGATACAGAACCTTCTAATGATGGAAATAGAGACCTTCTTTTATGGTCTGCTACAAAAAATCTATTTACACCAGCCAGTGTAAAAAAATCCTCCTTGGTATACTTGTAAAGAGTACCTTAATTCACCTTTATTTAAAATCATATGAAAATGTATATACTGCAAAGCAAGTTGAGAACTTGCCCTGCGCCCTCATGATGTAAAGACATCACAAGCAGACCTTAGAAGCTTGATATCTTACATCAGAACCATGGGGAATTTAAGTCAAGCCACTGCAGGAACATAAGGCGCTCTTGTTGCATCGTCATTTTATTGGTTTTAGAATTATAACAGCATATTACAAAAGTAATTCAAAAGAATAAATTAGGGTCCAGAGGCCACAGAACTGACAATGAGAACGAGCGCACTGCTGCTACAGATCAGGTTTGCCTGGACCACAGAACGCTACAGACAGCCTACACAGTAAAACTAGGGAAAAATATTGTTAAAGGGAAGTTCCTCAAAAGATTTCTAGTCTCCATTCTGTGGGATGAAATACAGGCCACATTAAGGTAACACAGCAGCCTTTTTGAGAATGGTAGGGCAACTTTGGGTACCACCAAACCTGAAAGGAAAGCATTTTTCTGCTGCTTCTTTGCCTTTGACAGCTATGGCAATAATAGGATGCTTTTTTCCTCATTTTAGGGCACAGGAAAGTGAGAAGACTCATGTTTGCTCTTTCCACTGCAACTGTAGATCTTTGCTGATCTGGCCACATTTTGACCCTCTATCTACAGTAGCTTTTCTATATGTCCAAGCACCGCTGTTTCTCCTGAAAGCAGAGTCACTAACAGAAGCTTATGAAAAGTTATGTTAGTAAATTAAGTTCAGATGGAGACATTTCTTCTTTTTGATGAGCAGATCTAAATAGGGGAAATAAATACCATGGATACAGTTCTCGATTCATTTGTATATACAATTATTCTGTTTGTTCAGGCATGTTCTGAATCAGTAATTTGGGATTTAATCTAAAAGCTGGAAATGGGAAGATTTTTTTGTTTGTGATGTTTGGAGGCAGTGTTACAGAGGGACTGACATGGGTACATGCCAGGCACAATACTTTTGCTTTTTTCTTCTCAGCTTTGTTCTCCCAGCTTAAAACCAAGAAAGGAAGGGGAATGACACAATGGAAAAAATCCCAAGCAGTGTACTGCATGAAAAGTAAAAAAAAAAAAAAAATTGGGTATTTTTGGTTTTTTTTTTTTTTTAAACATGATGACATTAAGGTTCTCAGGGAATTCTCTGAGTAAAGATTTCCTTTAAAAGTCAACACTTCTCAGGTACAGATCCCAGAGGAAGCGACATTTCATCTCATGTTCAAGGTCACTAAAATCCTCTGAAAATAAATTATGAATGGGAGAGAGACTGATCATGTCAAATAGCAAAGTGTAGAGCAACACTAAACAAAAGTCTTAGTTGCCTGAACATGTATACTTTTTATTCTCTTAAGGTAACACAAAGGCATTGCACAGGGGGACCAACGTAGCTCTGTGAGTGCCAGTGCTCCGTGCGCTAGTAGAGGCCTTCCTGGAAGGAATGAAGACATGTCTATTATGTCAATGTTACCCTTCAATTCTTAATCATACATTTTATTTCCATAATTCCTAGATCCATGAAACATAATGGAAGGTGCTATGCACTGTCCTGACACTCTCAGAACAGGATAATGTCAGAAGAGCAGCAATACAACCATTTAAATGATTCTGGAATAAGCTCTTTATTTCTTAATTTCTTTCATGATGTTACAGCCTACTGATACTCCGTTTAAGCATTTTGACATGGCTTTAGTAAAAGAGGAGACCATTAAAAAACAAAGGTTCAAATAGACAGTAATGCAAAAATGAGCCTTTGAAAATGGCAGATCCACCTCACCGGGTGCAAGATCCAGCTCCAAATAACACTGTAAGGAGTGCAAGCAAGCATTTAAAAGGAATCTAATTAAGAAACCTGACTGGCACTTGGTCTCATTGCTGGTCTTTTGGTGTAGGGAGAAATCAATCTAGCACAGAAGACTTGACAGCTATATAACATAGAGGGCAAACTGCAAACTGGTTACTAGGTCCAGACTAAATTCTACATTACGCGTTCAGAGAGGGCTCTGCCAGCATTAAATCAGAGAAACAGTCAAATACAGGGAGCCTTTGAGCCTACAGAGTAGTTGACTTTAGCAGACCCTACACACAGTAATTTGCCCTGCGTTTCACCTGCAAAAAGAGAAGCAAGCTTTTTGCGTAGTGAAAAAATAAGTATATTCTTTTCCAAATGCATAGGAGTTTTCATGGGAAAACGGTGAGGAAACTGTGAATTTTATTACTCCAAGATTTATTTTCAACCAGCAGAGGCATTCATGTGTACAGTAGTATGGAATTTTCTTAACTCCTTTCCTTTCACTATTTATCTGTGTGCATTTTAAAATCCAAGAGATTATTTACTGAAGAGGAAGTAAAAAGGCATAGCCACATCTGTGCGTACAGAAAAAATGCAAAGGCAACATAAAAATGATGACTGGGCTCATATCAAATAATCTGTAAGACAGTCACATCATAGGACATGGGATGGTAACACAGACACTTGAAACAAATACACAGGATGATGAAAAAATAGGGGTTTTTTAAGAAAGGATTTTAAATTGCTTAAAAATTTAACTTATGCCAAAGGAAAAACAGAGAAAGACACCTATTAAATACTTCTTCTATAATGTCTTATACCACATACTTGGAATAGAGCTTTAGAAAACTTTGCAATATCTGGACAGGAACGACATCTTCGCGTGACCATAAGGAAGGCACTTTGGTACAGAACATTACAACTTCTACAAAACCAAGAGTTTATAGAATAAACTAAATAGAACAGTTGCCACCCACATTCATAGAAACTTAATATTGCTAACCTAACAATATACCTATACCAAGCTGGTACAACCAAAATAGGATCCCTGACAGTAGTGCCAATGAAAACTTTTGCAAAACACGCATGATGAGATTCATTAGAGATACAGAAAAAAAATCTCACTCATGCAGCAAGTCAGCTAAAACTGGGGAAGAATGCTCAGCAGTATTTCATTACAGAGGTTTTGACCTGAAAAACATAAAATTACATCATTTTTTGTCCTTATACTGCTACAAGCAGATGATGCAAAGCACTGCTGAGAAGTTAGCAACCCTTTTTGTCCCACAGACCAAAGCTGCAGTTGCTAGGCCTCATGCTTTCATGTATAATGTGCTTAACACCAACACCTAAAGATCCAAGCGAGAACTTTATTGTACCAGCACTCTAAAAATGCAGATACTTTCCTAACAGCTTCTACCACCAACAAGCAGAAAATAACAAAAAAAAAAAAAATGAAGTCATCTTTATAGTCAGCAATTGAACTTACTAGCTATTGATACCTCAAAACAAACCAAGCCATTGAATTTCATTCTGCATTACCATCCCCAATCATTTTTGGGTCATCTTTGTTTAAAGATGACACTCAGTCTCTGAATTGTGGGAGTAAGAATTTAACATAATCTTAGGGAAGTAATTTCAATGCTTCGTTCTAGTGCATTTAAGTGTGTGTTCTTTATATCTGGATACAGCTTTATTGCCAGACAGTTTTTGTGCTTTTGTTTCCTTTGGCTATCCAGACAGCACTAATTTTACCTGTCAAGGACTGGTTTGTCCATCCAAGCCATGTGGTAGTCTAAAGGCTACCCCACACAGTGTGCTGTGGCACAGACAAATGCTGGTTAGCAGCACTGCCACTGTTCAATGGCACAGTACGATTCAGCGAGTATAAGTTAGCCTGGGTACAAAAGAAATGCAGCTACAGTCACACACTCTGTTAAACTGCCCATGGAGGTCTATCAACACTACACCTGGTTCTGGGCATGGCTCAGACATTGCCAGCTTCAGCAGAGGAGTGCGTGTGGAAAGGGGATCTGTGCCAGTCACACTGTGTGAGACAGCCACACCATTTAAGAGACTCCCTTCCTTTAACAAGGTGACAAGAGCTGTTCATCGTATTGCAGAAGAACCCAAATCCTTGGTCCAAAAAATTTAATCCACCGTGATTTCATGTTGATTTCAGAACTCACCCACACACATACACCAAGCAGGGTCATATCTGCATGTTTAATTCTGTAGCACAGGAAGGGGGTGGCAGAAGAAGAGACGTTTTGAATGCTTTTTATTCTCTTGAATCTCAAGCACACCACTTTGCTATTAGTTACAATAAAAATTGCTTTTTGTTTGGACCTCTGCCAAATAGACAAGACCCCCACTTTACACAGACATCTTACCATTCAGTCTCCTGTTTAGGGATATATTGCAGAAACACTAACCAGCACCTAGTCCAAAAGATCAGAAGCCTTGAAGAATTGTGTGATGCCTTTTAATCAAATAGGCTTTCACAGAGGGGCAGGCTGGAATCAGACAATGTGAAAAGCGTTTCAAACATCTTCTGATAGAAAAATTTGCAGATCAATGACAGTGAACAAAAGCTGAACTTAAAAAGTCTTTTGATCACATCCCTTACAGTTTCTGTTAGAAATGAACTTGATATAATAAATTTAAATTTAAGACAGCCTGAAGAACAGAAGCACATTAATTTGACGGTTTGGTTTCACTCATTAAGATGGTAAAAGCTGATATGTAAAATTAAAAAATACACTTGGATTTTATGTTCTGAGGTGCTCAAAACCTGTACTTTTTAGGTCTGATCAAGATGAGTTTGAGAGGTCCAAAAGAGGAAAAGGAGTGCAAAGGCAAGGACACCTCTATGCTACCATCTTTCTGTTCACCAAATTCTGACAATTCAGGAGGCCAAACCTACCACCTTCACCAGTCTCTATCACTAGAACCAGCTGTCATAATTCACTTGCCAGGAGCAGTGCTGTCACACAAGAACAGTGTATTACCTCTTGCACATTCAGAGTAGGCAGCCAGTTCAGGCAGATGCTGTACCTTGTACTGGGCATCAGTGCTAGCCCAGAAATAACACAGTAAGAAAATCAGTTTTCTCAGGTGCAGCTGAATGTTAGCAGAGGCAGGACTACCATCGGATTACTCCATTTTCCTCTTTTGTTCACTTAATCATGCTTCTTCAGAGGCCTTGGTTCTGCTGGATCAGGACTAATTCAGGTTCCACTTCAGGGAGTTTTCCAGGCTACTCAGTAATTCTTAGCATAAGAAGGTTTGACTCTAGCCCTAGCTTCAGATGTTTTTACATCTCTGGCCCCAGAAACACTGGGGCAGAATTAGCATACTAATTCTGCAAGTCTGATGTTAACTAACCCTTATGTGAAAGACCTAATCACTGAATTTGTGTATTAACCAAGAACCTCAGTTTTCAATTTTAATTTTTTTAAGAATACGCATACAGTCCTCATGGTGGTGTGGGGGAAAATAAAGGAAGAAGAAAAAATGCATGATTCTAGAACGCTCAAAAAGCAAAAGAGGAAGAACATCAGAAAATCACTAAAACCACTCAAGACTAAAAGAGAGCGCAGTTTTAACTAATTCAAACTGACATGATGATTCCCAAGTTTGAAAGCTTATGTAATAGCTTTTGAAATTATTATATAAGCATATCTGTTTAATTTATAGACTGTAAAACACCATAGATTTAAAATTTTGTGGGGTTTTATTTGTGTTGAAAGGGTCTTTTGAGTCTAAGTATAAGATGGAAGTCCAGGAGGCTCTTGTTTCCAGGATATGGACAGGCCTGGAGTATATCTTGGGACAGGGATGAAGTTGTGAAATGAAAGGAGAAAGAAACAGAGAAAGACAATTAATCTTTTCTTGCAAACATTGTTTGAACTTTTGAGCCATAAAAACTGGGAAGAAGCAATGAATTATTGTCTCAGAAGCCAAGAGGGAAAAAAATTCCTTGACTGTGAAACATGGACTGTTGTCTAGTTACTTCAACAACTATGCATGGGTAAGGCTACACACAGCTGAAGAGTACATTTGGAATGAAAATATATGCACTGATATCTGCATGGGACACAGAGCATTTGTTTATTCATAGAGTTTACTCCCTCTATTTGTCATGAGCAAGGCTTGATAAAATTATTTTCCTAAGAGACACTTTGCTGGGGAAATTATGACAGTTCCCATTTGAGTTTTCTTTAAACCCTTCAGAGAAAGAGCAGTCAAAAAATCATAATGCAATAAAAGAGCTCATTCTTAAAATCAGGAAACCTTCTTCTAAAGCCAGCTGCCTGTTTTTCTTTGCAACCTATTTTTACAGCTTCTCCTTTGCAATATCTATATGCCTGTCTTGTGTTGGCTGAACCTGAAAAATTTAAAAAAAAAAAAAAAAGAATTTAGTAGAGATTAAAAGAAGAAGAACATTTAAGAACAGCTTACTGTGGGATATTTCCAGGAATAGAAGAAAAGAAACTGGAGTTCTGACATATTAGACAGCTTAGTTACATTCTGTAAGCATGAAAGTGTTAAAAGCAACAAAAGGATCAATAAAGTGAAATACGAGACGGTGCTTTGTGCAGGACTCATCTCATTCTTTTTTCCCAACCACAAACTCTTGAGTCAGTCATACACCAGAAGAAAAACAGTTGAGTTACCTGCCCTGTTATATAGAGAATTTCCATAGCTATTAAAATACCACAATGAATTGGAATTTTTGGACTATGAAGAAAAAAAATGGCTATCATTAATTTGTTTACCTCAAAGCAAAGCTTCTGGGGAAACTAATTGAAATATCATCCCCCTTTTCTTTTTTGCAGTTTCTCTTAGAACTTCAATAATCCCGTCTATGTGCAAGCAACAAACTCTCATGAGTGTGCAATCCTAAAGATAAACAATTTCCGAGACCTGCTTGAGTCTTGCACATCCGATGTACGCTCCAAAACAAGAATCATTGAAAGCATCAGCATCTTTTCTTGAGGAACACTCAAGGAGAGATAAAAGAAATAATGTTGCTGTTTGTACATGTAGTTAATTGACTTTAGTCTTTACTTTTCAGCCTACTATCTAGTGTGAACCTCTTCAGCATTCCCTTGCCTGACCCAAAAGCACCTCTCAGTACCTGTTCTTTTAAACAGCTTTTAACGTTCTGTTTAATTAATGTCTTGGATTCAACATATATAATTTTCTTGATTTTCTGCTAACTTAAATTCCTTGGTTCCTACTTCAAAATTCAAGAATATTCAACACACACTATAATACTAAGACTAAATTTTACATCATTCTAAAACAAAGAAAAGGTCTCTTTCAACACCTCTGTGACAGCTAAGTCCTGTTGACATTTTTAAGATCAGCAGCTTGGTATTTAGTAGTGAACTGAGCTTTCGTATGAGCCCAAAATAATTCACTCAAGTTATTGAATCACTGCTCTTAGAGTGAAAACATTCAAAACCATTTAATATTTTTACAGCTCTATTCATTATCTATCTTGTGTAATTTTATTATTTTCCTCCTGTATTTTTGCTTTTCAGCTCAGTTAAATGTTCAGACGCATATTAAAACAGTTTAAAAATTATGACCTTCTGGACTTACAGGACGCAAACATTTGCTATGGAGCTTTGAATATGCTCCCCATACCAGCATCAAAATAGAAAGGTGAGCCAGAGTGGCCAAAAGTATCTCAAAAGGGATTTCTCTGAATTACTTTACTATTTCACTTGACCTGCATTTACACAGTTTCTCTCCTCTCTGTGTCATCTAACAGAGGAATCTGCAGCTAATTTGTTGAAAATGAATGAGGGCCAGAAGTGCTGCATCCTTCCCCATATGGGCAGTTCTGAAGCAAACCAAGGTTGGATTGCACAGGCCCACCAACCTTGCCAAGCACATGTGGCCACCAATACTGAGGACTGAATCTTGCTGGTAGCAACGTTTATATGGCTCAAGAGCCAAAGCTTTCCTAGCATGGCTTTGGAAACAGAGAGGTGAGGGTCTGCCAGATGACAGTCCTCCTTCAGTACCAAGTGATAAAATGCATTTGTCCCTGGCAGGCTGACACAGCCACAGAACAGGAGCTGCACAGCCCTCTGTCAGATCAGGGCCAAGATTGCTTCTGCCTGCAGAGATCATGCTACAACATCAGCTGGAATCTGCTCTTACTCAGTTTTAGTCGCGTGTATTTACTCTTAACCTGTACGGGAGCACTGAAAAACACCCCACACTCAATAGACCCTGTGGGTACACACAAAACCGTACAGCTGCCATTGCCCGGGGAATCTGATCTCTGAATATGTTCTCTAAGTCCTCACATGGCAGTCAACACACAGGAATACCCAGGAATGTTGTTATAGTTACGGCACTGGCCGTGGTAATGAATTTCAGGTGCAGGATTCCATGTGGACTGCAGTGGATGTGGGTTTGAACATGGTCCTCCATCTCCAGTGCTGGCTCTCATAAATTTTTCATGTGCCTTTATTCAGAACAACTAATACAGTGTCTTTCTCAGTGACCATGAATAGGTCAAAAAATAATTTCTGTTTTGCTACTTCTAGCCCATTTTCATAGTACTTTGCCATCTTTAGAAAATACAACACAAAAAATTTGGGGTTTTTTCCACAGAAATGACTTTTTTTCACTTGACTTGTACATTATTCTACTGTGAGCAGCTGTAACAAAGGGAAAAAAGAGAGAAGTCTCCATTCCCAAATTACTAAAAAACCATGAAATAAAAGAAATAATAAAGTGGTTAATTCTTCTATGGTGAAGTCAAGGCTGTGTCTTCCTGAGGACAATGGCTACGTGCCAAAGCACTCTAGCTGGGACTCTGAAAATGGCTCTGGCTGCTTCTTTTCTGCTTCACAGTTAAACATGTAATTACTCACTACAGAGAAAGGGACAAGCTGATCATCCAGGTGACAGTTCTCATCACTCAATGAAGTATCACAAGCTTTTCAATGGCTGTTTAAGAATTTTACACATAACAGAAAAGCTTCACTGTACCTTTACTCCAAAATACACCACAGTAGATGTTCTGGATGGCAAAAAGTTAACATAAGTTACAACGCAGCTAGCTTGATACTGTTAAGCAAGCTGGGAGAGGATCAACAGCTTGAAATGAGAACTCATTCCGGGCAACATTGACAGCCTACTATAGGCAGTGAGTTGGGTAACCCTCACCCTTCTTTTAGGCAGACGGGATCAAATGTCACATCCTTGGTCAGAATGCTACTAATTTTTAAGACTGTCTCCCTCAAAGAACGTAGCAGAGAGAAAATCACTGTAATGAATCTACCCCCAGACACAGTTACCCAAAGATTCTGAGCACCATGAAACTACACCTCTGGCTTGAGGTTGTTGCCTTCCTCAAGGGTGGCTGATTGTGGAAACAAGGCAAACTTTTATATTTAAATACAATGAAGTTTTACTGTTTACTGTTCATTTCAGGGGCCACTGCACTGGCCCCTAAAAGCTTAGTGACAGAATTCAGATCTCAATCTAAAGTATAAACTTCACACCCCTTTCCAAATCTGGTACTGCAATATTATTTCAAATAGTCAGACTTGGAAAAAAAAAACAACCAAACAAACAATATAAAACTTTTCATCCCACACCACTTTAATTCTTTTATTTCTTTCACGTGAAAAAATATCAGTAGTAAGAATCCAAGATTGGCTCAACAGCTGCAAATCTCTGTTCTACCCATTAAAACATAACTTATTTCCAGGAATGTCGTGGTCAACGAGTGGAATTTTGTATGGACAAGATATGTGGTTCAAATTTGAAAAAATTCTTTCTAACCACTGATGGTGATGCCTCCTCCAGCCACCTAGAAACAGAGACTAGACAAGAGTAAGGGAATAAAGATAGGTATTTATTTGAAGGGCCTTCAAGGTACACCCTGGGGGAGCCAAAGGCTGCTTCCAAAAAAATTGGACCCCAAGATGGAAACAGGTCACGAGTTCTTCACACTTTTATAGGTTTGGACCATTTGCATATCAGGGTTCATTCTCCAATTAAAGCCCCAGTTTAACAATGTAAACTTGCCCCCCTTAGAATCTTCAGTTTACACATTTGGGGCCTAAAAACAGCCTGGCTGTCCTTGAAGGCAAAGCCTGGAGAGGCTTTGTTACGTCTACCTAGTACGAGAGAGCAGGAATTACAGGCTACAAGGAACTTCAGAGTTACACTCTAGGCAGTACAGAATTTGAAAATATAAAAGTTAAAACCTAAGGCATCATTGGAACCTACAATAAAAACTAGATTACAGCTAGAATTCATGAAAACATTATTTTAAAGATTTTTCTACAATCAGATTCCCCTAAGTCTATGAAACAAACACAAAAACATTCTCATAACTGTGACATCAAATTAAGAGTTTTATTTATTGAAGGAAAAAATTAATGAAGAAAGTAGAGGAATATTGTATATTTAGTTTTAAGGCAAACATATTGTCCTCATTAAACAAAAAAATTTACCAAAGTTCAAGTACAAAGCCACACAATACTGGCAAGCTGAAACTCAGACTATGTTCCAGTCACATGGTTAATATCACTGAAAATTTCTTTATGTTTATGGTTAGTGTTAAAGTTCAGAGTAAAGATCTTTCTTAAGGAGGAAAAACATCTACATTGTTAGTTTCTTGTTTATATTGTTCAAAACTTCGTTGCAAGTGCTGCAGGACAGATGATGGCCCTCATTCAGACAAAAAAACCCACCACACTAAAATGCATAATTACCATTGAATTTGCTCTTAGATTCTTCCTAAAAAGCAATTTCTCCAAAGTCAGTACATTCCATCACACACTTGTTCTCAAACACCCTGAAGGACTTTAGGAAATGGTAGTGTATGATGGGTTTTGCATAGATGTTTTGAAAAAAGATGGCATTCAGTTTAGTATTCTTATCAGACAGACTTTCATGAATGCTGCTTATAAAGATCTAAGAATGAGCACTTAGAAGTGTTTAAAAACATACCACAGTAGGTTCTGCACAGATAATATGATAAAAAATATTGTCTGGCTGAAAATGAGTCTATACAACATAAATTAACTCTTTTAATCCTCTTTCTTTTTGGTTCTGAAGCTTGTCACCAAAACACAGACTCTTGCTTTAAATGACTATCAAAGAGATTATTTGAAAGAAACTCTACTGAGACAATCATTAGCACTACCTGCATTATATGAGAATACATATTATTCCAGCCAATGTCAGTAGCACCCACTAGGACACATTCTAGAAAGGAGAGAACTTGTTAGAGAAAGACTGTTGGGAAAAGCTCCTGCCAGACACCTCTCTCACACACCTACACCTCCCCTCATTTGAAATATATGAAGATGAAGTGCTGCTTTTGTTTCCTGCCTCCAAGATGAGCCCTAATACTCTTGCCAAAAGCAAGATAACACAGTGTAATTGTTTTTTATATAAATTGTACATCCAATCTGCTTAGTTTTCAAAGAACATTGATGAGGCTACTTTGATAACCAACTGCCAGATGACATAGTGCGGGGCACAGAAGCAGATGGGCATGACGAGAATTTTTAATCATTATGTCTCTTAGTCATTTTACAGCATGTGGAATAGCAGGGGAGAGACATAGGAGAGGAGAAAATTTTTTGTTAAGAACAAGATGTTTCTATTTTCATTAAGAACAATTTAGAAAAACAAATATGAAAAGAAACAATTCAGAACAAAGATCCTCTGAGGCATTTTAAATCTGTTATATTCCACACAGCTAAAAGGGTTTTTTGAAAGGTCACAAAATCAAAGAGAATGGACAGAAGCACGAGAGGCAACTTCTTTTTTTAACAAAGACACTAGTCTTCATTGTGAGAGAAAAGCAGCTTCGGAGTTTGATATCGCCAGAAGATACTTGTAAATTGCTGACACCATAAATTAGAATATAAAATTATTACCCCTTAGCTTTCTCAAGTTCATAGACATACCTTAACTGTTGGCACTGAACTCCTATTTTTCCTCTCCATCTTATTTCATATCATCTGTTTTCAGAAAGCAGAACCACATGGAAATATATAAGGAAAGCCATTAACAGTCAGATTCTTAAAGTATATCCTCAGCGATGGTCAGCCAGTGCAGAAAGACATGCAGCTTTTACCTCTGATCCATACACTTCATTCTGTTATCTGGAGGCAGAACAAAAAACTTGATTCTGTTTGTCATGCTTGTCTGGGTTAATTTAGTACCTTCCCAGGTTAAACTATTGTTCTCTAATTACATTCTCTAAGCTTTACAGTGCAGGGATCAGGGAGTGTACTGCTTATCTTGTCGTGCATGGCTTCAGCAGCTGCATCAATCCTGCTGGTTTTCTGTAACCTTATCTTCATCACACCCAGTCACTGATGGTTCAAGGAGAAGCAGGGCATCCTGTAACACCTCCTTCATATGTGAGTGAACATGTGTGAAGAGCACTGCATGTGGAAAAGAATGCAAGGAAAAGTCTGGCAGCACAAGATCATCCCAATGTCAATCTAGATCTCACTGTGAATTAAGGAAGGAAAGCCGAGGCGAGGTTCTTTTGCCAAGATTTTTTTTTCCTTTTTTCAATTATTGCAGCTACTGCCATTCTTCTGTTAAATGGAAGCACAAACATCAGTTTCATATTTAATGCATATCCTCTTCTATTCTCAAAATTAGTCAGAGGACATTAGCTCTCATGTGTCTTTCTTTTTCACAGATACTTTTCATCCACTTGTGCACACGTGTTCATTCCTGGCTTAAAAGAGACAGACATCATGAAAATAAGACTACTAACATTTCGTGAAAACTATTCAAAGAGAAGCTGACACAGGGCATACATACTCAATTCTAAACTTACCATCATTTTACCGTCTGAGTACCAGTTGTGACTTCCCCTTGTGACAGGTAGTACATCCATGGAATAGGAGCAATCACACAATTTCCCATGCAACACCGAGGCACATTGTATTTTAAGTGTTATTTTGTCCAAGTGTTTAACATTTAACTGCCCAGATATTTTCACCCTCACTAAGGCATAGTTTTCCAGGTTGCTCATACACCAATTCTGAACATTTAACCAAATGTTTAAACACATGCTTAACTTAGTCATATTTATCTCTTTAGATATTGGCCTCTTAGCTCTGACATCAGGATTAGCAAGGGCTATTGAGTAATGACTTGCTATTTAAAAATTACCAAGTATGTAATTTTAATTGTATAAATAGTCTTTAATAAGGGCTTGCAGAAAACCTTAGAAAAAAGCACAAAAAATGCCTATATTGTTCAATTTTTTCTCTTGTTAAAGAAGAAATAGTAGTATGATTTAAAAAACATCAATATGAGTCATGAAATATCCTACTTCAGAGTAATTGCTGTGCACAGAATGCATCCAGCTAGAGAAGTCCCACAGCCTATTAGCAGGAACATAGATTTTGTATTTACTAAAACCTGTCTGACCCTGTGAGAGGAGAGCAAGGACAAGGGGAGAACAAACCAGAAACAACCATAGCCTGAACTTCACGTGAGTGCTATTGATCTTATTGACTGGGGCACTGAAGTGCTGCTGTACATTTAGTAGGGAGAACAACAGAAAATTACATTAATTCAAATTGTTAAATCAATATTTAACGGTATCGTTAGTGGCAGTTGACCTTCAATGCACCTTTAATAAAATAATAGTGAACTAGAACTGCAAGAGTCATAGGTAAAATAGTGATCTGAATTAGTGTGAAAAATGTGTTTTAAGGGCCTGTTCAAATGTAGTCATTTCCATGTAAGTGTAGATATTCTTTGCAGCTGCTTCATTTCTTGTAGCAAGTAAAAGGCTCCTGTCACCACATTGTGTTACATTTTGTGTTAAATGGTCACTCAGATAACCACTGAGGAAAATCCTAATATTTCACTGCCACATGTCTTTTCTGATATGTTTGCAGACCTTGAGAAGAAGAATGAAAATGAAGAGCAACAATATTAAGGCAGGACTGTGCCACTGACCAGCCTGTTTTAACCACTGCACATATAGGGCATTCCTCTCTTAGACAGTGAGCTGCATCCTGATCTGAGCCTCAGGAGTTGCTTTTGTGGGATGATTCCAGTGAGAAAAAAAAGAAGTTGAAAATTAAATTTTTTGTCAAGCTAGCACTACAAAAATACAAAGCAGCAAAACAAACAAAAAGCAGATTTATGTCACTGCACTTGAACCTCTCAATAACAGGTTCTCAGGGCATACCTCGGCTGCTGCTGATTTGTCAAGTGAGATTCTTAAGGCATTTCCCATGCAACCAGGGTACCAGTTCACAGTATATGACAGATGATTCCAAGAAATGTGGGGTCATTAGCACATTAATAGCATTGGAATAATGATTAATACATCACATTCATTAAACACACATTAATCCATTAAATCTAAAATTATTATTAAAGCAAACCTTTTTCCCTTCTTGATAACTTAGATCCCTAAGATCACTGCAGATCTAGGTTCAAATCCTTCCATTTTCGTAAGCATCTTTCACTGCTAGCAAGGTACATCAGCTGCCTTGACTTATACTCAGTTCTGCCTATCCAACAGAATGTTAATAATACTAAAACAGACATAGTGAGGTTTCTTGAGACCAGATATTTCATAGCCATAAACACAATTTAGCCTATTCAAAGGGAGACTGAAAAACTTGTTAAGCTTAAAACCTTTCATTATTCTGGGATCTCTAAATAAGTAAAACTTCAGGAGAACCATTTCTTCCCACAGACTGAAGCCCAAACATTTTTGTAACTCTTCAGGTAATAGTACCCACCACACTTATTTAAGACAATCCTCTTCACCATTTCCATTTTTTTTGACTGGGGAGAGGAGGAGATCAGGCCTTCTGGATCAGCTATGAAAGGCCACGACCACCTGCCTTTCTACTGCCTAGTGATTCAGTACCACGACGTTCCTGTGCAATCTTTTACCAGCAGCCTTCCTCCTTACCATGTTCAATGCAATGCAAGAAAAAGGTAATACACTTTTAAAAGGCATATAGAGTGATAGTTCCTAAGTTGACCGTTTCTAATCACAAAAGATTATGTGATTAATTTAAATGGGTTTATGAAAATATCAGTCCAACACCCAGTTCCCTTGCATGGCATACTTTCCATGCTGGACGTTTACAATTCAAAAGGAAAAAAAAAAAATCCTGTAATATCTGCCCACCAGGAAGTATTTAAACTTTATATACACTTCTTCTAGTTCACATAATTCCAGAATTACAAGTGTTATAGTATTCACATTTTCTTAACAGAGTTAACTTACCTCACAGTACTACTAACACCATTTTAGAAATGGCTGGTTGACTAAATATTAGATTTGTAAAGCCTGGCACACAAATTAATGAGGAATTTTCTTTTATACTTGCATAGCTGCTAAAATTTTGAAAGTATCCACTTTGGCCTAATTATTTTAATCCTAAATGCTTCCTAAGTCTTTCTTTTTCGTTATTTTTTCTGCATGGTTTGGGAAAGTTTTACATCTGCTTTGAAGATTTAAGTCAGAAATTTAGCAAGTAATGGAGGCATCATGTTTTCATAATGCCTGGGTCCCGGAGACCTTTGATAGATGGAGTAACTGTGAATTAAGGAATATTAAGCTCGTCTGAAGTGAATTTTTAATTACCGTACTCCCTTAATGCAGTTCACTGGTGCCATGAATGTCATCCAGGATATATTTTCTAATAGCGCTTTTCCTTTAATGCCCTTTTCTGTTAAAAACAGATGACATTTCGCCATTACTAAAGCTGGGGTGGTGCAGTCGTATCCATAGTGACTACACTTGAATTATTATTTACTGTAAAACACCTAGGAGATTTAGACTTAGTGTATTTATCACTTGGGTAAACTTGTTAAGGTGTTACTTCTCTTCTGAGAACTGGATTTTAGACACCAAATATTTACTTTCCTTTTATTTCAACAATTAATAAATTTCACTGCCAAAATAACATCTTCTAGTCAAAGAATATGTTTAAAAACCATTAGGAAAATAGGCTACTCTGCCAAAAGGACATTGGCCATTTTTCATTCTTTCATTCAAGGCAAATTCCTATTTATAATTGCCAAAAAATTTCAAATCAAAGTGATCCGCTCCCCAAAACATCCCACACATGACACACTGACTTTCTTTTCACATAAGTTGTAGAGCTCTTTTACTGCAATTCTGATGTCATAGCAAAGAATCAGCTTAAGGCAATGTTATTTAAAGCTTCCTAGTAGTGAGCTATAATTAATACTTCCAGTCAATTTTATGATTCCTCAGCAGCATACCATGCTCAATATACTCACAAGTGACCTGTATTTGTCTTCTCCTGTCTATTACTTCCCAACACAAATGCTTTATTCATTCAAATGAAATTATGCAAATCACAGTGACTTCTTTTTAACTAAAAGTAATAGTAGACAAAAGTAACATGGTACCTAGAAGTGTAATGATATGTTCTTGTCTGACAGCTTTTCTGTGTACAATGTAAACCTCAGCTGGTTTGATAAGAGAACTGCATTTGGAATTAAGTGTTATTTGGAGGAAAACGAGTTCTTTTCAATTGTCGTTGGAGTGCTGCATCAGGGCTTTGATTTGCATAAAACCTGGTTACATTTAGTATGTGCTCATGTATCCATGCTAGATCAGCAGTGCTTCATCAGCACACAAAGATTGTCCTTCTGCCTGTATTTCTTCTAAGGTCTTCCTCAGACTTCTTATTATTGGAAGGTATAATACTTCAGTTTAAAAATATGCATGAAATCATACCCAGAATACTCATGTGTATCCAGATGTCTCCTAATATCCCACCTTTCTGTTGAATTTGTTCTTCAACCGGCAATAAATACCTGCAACTGATATTCAATTGCTAAAGGACTCTTTACTCGAAGTTGTAATGACTTCTGAGGTGCACAGAATCTTGGTAAATTTATGAACTTATGATCAAAATTCTAGAATCACAGAATTTTAAGTGGTTGGAATGACCTTAAAGATCATATCATTTCACCCCCCTTGCCACGGGCAGGGACATTTCCCACTAGATCAGGTTGCTCAAAGCTTTATCCAACCTGGCTTTGAACACTGCCAGGGATGGGGCATCCACAACTTCCCCAGGCAATCTGTTCCAGTGCATCACCACACTCACAGTAAAAAATTTCTTCCTAATATCCAGCCTAAATTTTCCCTCTTTCAGTTTATACCCATTCCTCCTTGTCCTACCACTATTAACTTAGTGATACTCCCCAGTTTCCTGTACAATTTCCCTGTATTCCTCCTGTCCTTGATTCCACTTCCTGAAAGCTTCTTGGTTTTGCTCTGTTTGCTCAGCAGCTCCTTATCTGTCCATGGAGGCCTCTTGGCACTTTTTACAGATTTCTCACTTGTGGGGCTTTATAAATCCTGAGATCAGAGGAGGTGATCCTTGAAATTCAGCCAGCGTTATTGAGTCCTTCTGCCCTCCAGGGCTCTATCTCTTGAGACTCTACCAAGCAGGTCCTTGAAGAGACCAGAATCTGCTTTCCCGAAGCCCAGGGCAGTGAGCTTTCTCTGTGCCCTCATCACTGCTCCGAGTATCTCAAATTCCACCATCCTGTGGTCACTGCAGTCAAGTCTGCCTTGGAGCACTACATTCCCCACCAGCTCCTCCCCGTTGGTGAGCATGAGGGCCAGCGTGGCACATCTCCTTGTTGGCTCCTCAATCACTTGTCTAAGGAAGTTGTTATTGACACATCCGAAGAACCTTGGGCATTGCTTGTGCCCTGCTGTGTTGTCCCTCCAACAGACATCCAGGTGGTTGAAAACCTCAGCGTGAAGCTGCTCCTGTCTGCCTGTAGAGCACCTCATTCACACCATCCTCCTGATCAGGTCTGCAGCAGATGCACACTATAACATGCCCTGTCCCTGCCCTCTCCTTACTCTTGACCCACAAGATCTCAGTTGGCCCCTCATCCTTCCCCAGGCAGAGTTCCATATTCTCCAGCTGATCATCGATATGGGGGCTGTACACCTTCCTCATCCCCCTAGCCTGTCTTTCCTATAAAGCCTAGAACCTTCCATTCCAATGCTCTAGTCATAGGAGCCATCCCACCATGTCTCCATGATGCCAACGATATACCCACACAGGCATGAGCACATCTCTAGTTCCTCATGTTTTTCCCCATACCACACGTGTTTCTGTAGAAGGGTCTGAGCCATGCCCGAGGCTGTGGATAAAGCCAGCTCCCTGGCTGGAGTATCTGGAATGACTCTGCACTTTTTTGAGCATACCTAACAGGTGTCAGCATCCAACTGGCAGGGTTGGGATGGATAGGTGCCCTCCCCTGACAAATCTAGTTTAAAGCCCCTTCACTAGACCAGCAAGCTGCAGACCAAAGATAATTTTTCCCTTCTTTGTTAAATGGACTCCATCAGCCCCCAGTAAAGCAGGCTTGGCAAAGCAAGTTCCATGGTCTGAGTAACCAGAATCCCGACTATGGCATCATTGCTCTAACCATTTTTTTACCTGCCAGATTCATCTGGCCATTTGAGTCCTTCTCATTCTGGGACAGGGTTATTAATTTATCTGGGTTTGATTTTTTTAAAGGATGTAATACTTGATCTTACAGAGAGATTTTTATTACATTGTCACATTACCTAGTCATATCTCTAATTTTGTCCAGGTAATAACAAAAAGCAAATCACTGGGTTTGTGCACTTGTGTGTGGTATGTGTGAGTGTGACAAAAATATGTCCCATGCAAAGCTATTACTGTTGGTGATGAGGACAACTTCTTTACACATAAATGCAAATGCTCATGGTAGACTTTGACATCAGTGCAAACAAAAAGACCAAACCACAAATACATGAAGAAGGCATAAGATCATTCCCTTCTGTGGTATCTAGGGGGTTTGTATTAGGAAAAAAGGAATGATATTCATGTTCTCTTATTATAATAGATTTTCAGAGTTCTGTATCCAGCAGCTCATAGCATTTCATTTTTTCCTACTGGCTGCAAAGCCCCGCTGAAAATATCTGATTATTATGGCACCAGTGTGGAAGTATAGTACATAATTCACCCAAAGGAAAACCAATTTCCACTCCAGCAATCAATAAATTTTTTAAATAAGAACCACGGATCTGTCAAATTACAACTGCCTATGTTCCACACTTTGGATTAAGTTAAAAGAAAAATGCATCTGAGAAAGCTTGGATTGCTCTTACCAAAGTTAGTCATAACTTGGTTTCTGTTACGCAGGAAAGTGAGGTGTGTTCTTATAAAGAATGGAATGAAAACCCAGGTTGTTGCATTCTTTCTTATCCTCCCAGGAAAAAAAGTTTCTACACGTTTTAGTGTCATCTTTACCATGTGAAAACATTCAGACACCAGTACTCAGGAGTTTTCTGCTGCAAAGCACAGAGATTTAAGTACCAAGAGCTCTCATCTCAAGGCACCCGGAATGAGCTTCAACAAGAGGAACCTTCACTGTATCCAAATCTGTAACCATCAAAGCACTGTGGGCCACTGCATTCTTGGCAGCCTCAGCCTACATAATTGGGTTTCCTTCATCCTTATGCTCTGGACACCTGAGATCCTGCAGTCAAGTATCACTCTGCATAAAAACAGAGTCCCATATCATGAAGTTCCTGAGCGCTCTACCAAGTCCAGCCAGAAGGCAAATGTTATAAAGGCCTTTTTAAAAAAAAAAAAAAAAAACACAAAACAAAAACACATTGAAATAGATATTTCCAGGGGGAAAAAAAAGGTTTTATTTCTATCAAACAGTTTTTCCAGAAACTCATGGTATTATCAGAGCGTGTCAGACACATCACTTTGAACTCGTACTATGCTTTCTTTTACACACAGCTGAGTTCTGCTCAATTAGAGCTGAGTTACACAAAACATTTAGGCACGAATTCTCCAAGGATAAACACATATAGCCCTGTTTAATTCAGGTATGGATACCATGTTGAATATAAGTGCAACTGTTTCCAGGATCCACCTCTAATCTAAATTACTAACACATACAACCTCCTTAATGTACATGTTGGGTCATAAAATACACACACATATATGCAGAGCAAATATTACCCTTCCTTCATATGCAAACAAAGTTCCAGCCAGCAAGGAAGTAAACGTGGATTTGTTTTATTAGACTTCGGGAGAAGAAATTGTCCAGCTCTGATGAGAATATAGATTTTAGGTTTTAATTATTATTCTAATGGAGTCACTTTCATTTGCAATTACACATTTCATTTTGCAATTTAATAAATCATCACAGTGGGAGATAAATCAGCAGACATTCATGCTTCAGCCTGAAATTTCTGGTGTCATTTGCATAAAAGACAACATCTCAGAGAAAACACACTATTGGTTACATTTTCACATAGTGGAAATAACTGCAAAAAGCTAAAGAGATGCAGCACAGACAGATTTATTTAAAAGAAAAGTCACACTGCCAATATTTAAATATGGAAACTTCATGATGTTAGTGTGATTTTATATAGCTCAGAAGCAGAATAACTTTTTACTGAGTCTCATGATCCTAAATGTTTTCTGTGATATATATCAACATAGCACTCTTTTTTCTTAAAAAAATCCCACACACATTGAAATCATCATTTTACTAACACTAATGCTAGGCATCCGTAAGAAAAATAACAGAAAAATTACAAGTTTAACTAACTAGAGTTATAATCATGCATAATAAGTGGGCCACATGGAGGAGCCACATTTTGTCAATGACCTAGAGAAAAGACATGTTTTTGTACATCTTCACTCATAAAAACAATTACTTACGTTTCCATATTTTTGCTTCAAGATTAAAAAATACAACCACAGAAGAGGAAATAACCTTGATAGCAGTAGTGCTCCCTCCAACTTTTAACTCCAGGCTGGAAATCAAACAATTAGTTGATGATATAGTGTAACATACTATAAAATGTTTATTGAACTCCAGACAAAAGGATGTTGACACTGATTGAATTTACACTTCTTCCTGATCTTTATGTACTCCCTCATCTTTATTTTAATTATACATTAGAGAGCTTTCAAGTAAACTGATTTTTAAATACAAATGCATGCAAATATATTCTCAGGGAAGTGCACACTCTTACTGGAATAGTCTTCTCATTTCAGGAATTTAATACAGAATTTGAAACCTGTATCAGCTTCTTTCTTCATAACACTTGTTTTTCTATCTAAAAATAGCCCCCAAGAGCATCATTAAGCTGTATTGTTCTTTGCTAGACATGCAAGTAAACCAGAAATATCTCCAATTTGGAGGAAGTTAGTGACATCTGAGGCCTCTAGCTTGACCCACAAATACAATCCTGAGAATAATTTTAGTGCCTGTGATAGGGAAGGGGAAAAAACAGTACCGAAATTTTCTGGCAGCATAAGTTCCATGTGTTAAAATAAAGAGTTTTGCTATAGGAAGCATGAAGTAAAGATTTTACAGAAAAAAAAAAAGAGAGAGAGGGAGAAAAGTAATAAAGTCTCAATTGTTACAATATCTTTGATAGTTTTTCATTTAAGTTTGAAGGCTGAGCAAGATTCCACAAATTAGAAATGACCCTGCATATTTTTAAAATTAGGAGAGTATTGAGACAAGAAGCAAGAGGAGAACACAGCTGGGTTGCAGAGTCTTTTCACCAAGAAAACAAATTTAAAGGATCTATGGATTAAACAGTTTGAAATACTGCAGATTAAAACAATGTCAAAATTCCATTGAACTGGGGAAAAGAAGTGAAAGCAAACTAAAAGATATTCATAACTGCAATATCTGCCTCAGACATCGGAGAAATACACAGACTATTAGGTTACGGACACATTTTATTCCAAAACAAGGTGAAAGATATTTCTTTATAGTATGAAACACATAAGCAGAGGATATGCATTAATCATAGAGAGAAAGCAAAAAAATAAAGTAGAAGCTATGTAAAAAGAAATGCATAAATGCAGAACTAGAGAGATGAACAAAATTAATGTCTTGAGCTGGTGTAAAGAAAATGAAAAATGCCCTGCCTACTGGGCCACATGGTAGCTGTGTCAGTGTGCTAAAGCTTGCAGTAAAGGAAAAAAATCACACGCTCTGAAAGCAAAGGAGTGAGAGGAAAGTTTCTGCACTTTATGACTGTAATGCAATACAAAATAGCACAAAGAAACGGTTTCTGGTACTCAGACTAGTACCAGATGCAAAGACAAGGCATCAGTATGCAAAGAGTCAACTGAATGCCAAGCAGTCACTGGGGCACAAGTAAAACCATCAAGCTAAAAAAAAGAGCTATGGAAGAGGGAAGAAAATATAAAATGATGCAGTCTTACATATGCAGTATTAAGATAGTGCAAATCCTATGCAAAATTCTGGTGAGGAAAAAAACTGCTAAAATTTTAAGCAGGACAAGGACATAAACCATACAGTACTTAAACAGACATTCAGGCAAAGCCACCAGCCCTAAGTACATTCTGCTGCGGCCCATAGCGTCCATGGGGATCTCTGCAAAGGCAGTAGAGCTTATTATGACAGATTTACAGGACCAGAACCTCCAGCCCATAAGCACACTAAATCAGAAAAACCACTATGCAGCACAGCATCCAGATCACTGATTCCTTTTGTGATATGAGAGTAATGAAAAGACCGAACAGAGAAAGAAGGAATTATGGGTAATTTGTTTTAAGTCTTTTGTGCCGAAGAAATATTCAAAGAAAGGGGAATGGGAGTAATGGACAGACTAGTCAGAGTTTGAAAGGTTAAGAACACACATTTTTAAGACAGATTCTATTCACAAAAGAGTCCTCCAAAGAAATCCTCTAGTAATGGTCTGAAAACGCAGTATTCTCACTTCTCAAGGTTTGCACAGTAAGCAGTGCCAGAGATGAACACTACACTTTTTACCTAAAACTATCATTTTGGACCTAAAATGGTTCTGCAGCAGGCCAAGAGGATCTGCACCCCCTGAGAAAACAGAAAACAGATAAAGCAAATTAACTGAACCAGTTCCATGGCCTCGGGGAGAACAGAAACAAAGCAAAACAAAACAAAACAAAATAAAACAAAAAAACCCCAAAAAAACAAACAAACAAACCCCCAAAAAACCAAACCTAAACAAAAAGATGAAATGCAAATTGATATTCTAAGACTATTTGCATCTATTATTCTGAGAAGGATTGGCTGCCAAATGTTCTGACCTATCCAAGATCATCAAGTGCAAAAACTGTCACTGTACATTAAAGCATTGAAGTCCTTGAGATACAGAATCCTTTTGAAATTATTTTAAGCTGATTACAGATAGACAATGAGCTCTGGCTGGATTTGACTTTCACGTCAAGCCTACTACAGACATTTGCCAAACATGACCAAAGATACTCAGCATACAGTTGTGACACATTCCGGGAAACAAAGCGAAAGCAGCAAAACCCAAATGTTTCTTGGAAATTGAAAGCATTGCCAGTTTTATGGAGAGGGAAAGGGAGTACTTCATTGACTGACAGACTTGTCAAGGCTCTGCACACCAGAATAGCACAGCAAATGAGTAAAATAGAAATACAAATCTGCTTCTCAGCCATTAAACACATAATTCCATGTTTTAACTCGCAACCTATTAAGTCAAAATATGAAGTCAGTAGGGATCTACCCAGCATGCTATGATAAAACACTGCTGATCTGATTTCAGTGTGATTTGAAAGAGTGTATGCACCCAGAGCATTCAGAAACTGATTCATGTTGACTCAGTCTTGGGGCAGGAGCAGGGCAACACCAGGTGATACGGTCCCAGCCTTTGACACTAACAGATTATATTAACCCTGTGCCACTGCCTTGGAAGCAAAGACACAACTGAGGTGAACATTTATGTTCCCTGTATTGTTTCTGCTGTGAGGGTAACAGCCTCCACCTGAGAGCAAGGTTGATCATGACCACCCTTATCCCCACCATAGCAAAAGCACTCCAGACACCACAACAGAGGCTTCATTCAGATTTTGAGGAAGATGGTGACCTGCAGATGTTCTGCATAAACCCAAGACAAGTGCTTGCAACCCTTTTGAAATCGGGTGTTTTTAACAACAGATGGCTGTTTGCTAGCAGCATGTTTACACCCCATAGCCAGGAATTCAGTCATATCACTCTATCACAGCACCACAGACAGCCAAAAGCTAAAGCTTTTGAGTCAGCAGCTAGAATTTTAACCTTTTAACACCTGCATGAAGAAAATAAATATGTCAAACCGGCCGTGAAAGAAATAACTACCCAGGAAGTCTGGTTTACAAAGTCTCAATAAACTTTCAGTGCCAAGACACAAGCCTGGATACGTGCAGCAGGACACAAAATCAGAGTCAGACACACTGCCCAGAGAGGTTGTGGACTCCCTCTCGCCAGAGAAATATAGGAACCGTCTGGACACAATCCTGTGCCATGTGTGTGCTCTGGGGTGGCCCTGCTTGAGGAGGAGGTTGGACCACATGAGCCACTGTGGTCTCTTACAGCCTGACTCATTCTATGGTTCTGTGATACAGTGTGTACTGAAATGGTGACACACAACCTTCCAGGCATCCTGTGAGGGAAAAAACATTTTCTGAAGATAAATTATATTCTGGAAAAGAACTGCATATGTGAAACAGAAAACTTCATGGGGTTTGATTTGTTTAGGTTTCAGGTTAAGTGAACGAGTACACATTTTTCCAAAACCGTAAAAATATCCACTCATTATGAACATATGCATCCATTAAATACACCGAGAATCAGCAACCCAGAAAAAGCATCCGCACTAGTAAGTAGCCAGCATCAATTAAGACATCCTCAAAAACACTACATGGCCACAAAAAAATAATAAAAAAAAAAAAAAAAGAACCACCAAAAAACACCAAGAGGGAAGAAAAGAATCTATTGAAAAAAAAGTCCAACTTCAAATCTTCGAATCACCCACGAACCCCAACGCTTCATTCAATGCTAAGATAAAAAGAAAAGCTTTCAGATGCAGAGGAGAAAAGGTTAGCTGCCAAATAGAGAGGTTAGGTTAATTGCTGAGTTTAAAAGAATGAGGATGGTGATGACAACACAAGTTTTACTACAATGAGAAAATACAATAAATGTAAGAAAGGTACAGTAGCTGCATCTACTTGTGTTCTATTGTGTAAAGAGAAGAAAAGAGATATTACAATTATCAGCAACCTGACAATAAGGGCATGTAGTATGCATGTACAAAGGACCTTAAAATACCATTTGAAGGATATATGAAAACCAGAACTGTTCAGCTAGGTTTGTACACTCATTTTGCACTTCAGCAGTGAGTACATTTGCCTTAGGAGCACTGCTTCTGAATCACAGAATCAGAGACTCATAGAACAACCTTAGCCGAATGGACTCACAAGGAACATCAAATCCAGCTCCTGTTTGAAGGTAAACATGTTTTGGCTTTCAACACAGCTGTTGCAAAGAATCACACTGCACCTTCCAGACCAGTCTACTTACGACCAGTCAAGGCAAGGAGGCACATTAAAAAAAGTGAATTTTAAATATGGCAGAAATTAATGAAACAAAGGATCCAATGCTTCCAGCAGGATTTCAAAGCACTGAGTAAACACAGAGGCTTGTCTTGTTCTATGCACAGATGTCAGCATATGAAGACTTTGTTTTGTGGAGAAGCTCATCCAGCAGCAGCAGTTTCAATTCCCTTTTTAACACTTAGTCTACTTATTTTGTTTTATCTGAGGTATATAGTTAATTCTATAAAAACGACGCCCCTGACATTGAAACACCAAAATAATTTTAGAGAGTTTGCTGGTAGAGCTTTTTATTTTACAAGTTAAAATTAATTAAGGCTTGAGTTCTTTAAGAAGTGCTTTGTCTCTTTGTAAAAACATTTTCCTTACATATAATCTGAACTTTAAACTCCTTTAGTTTACCCCTTGTCCTATTGCTACAGGCCATATTAAAAAATCTGTCCCCATCTTTATTATAAGCGCCCTTTAAAGAATGGCCAGGTGTAAGCCCTTGGCCAAAAAACCACTTGCCTCCTCCAAGAAATCATTTCAGTCACATTTTCAAGGTTTTCCCTAAAGATTGACAGCTGAAAATATTTTTAGGATAACAGGCAAAAGTTACACATAACCATGAATCCAGGAATACAAGCTGTCACTCAAAGCAGTATAAGGAAACTGCTGTATTTGAGATGTGAGAAGCACAAGCAGATGTTTTAGATTATTTGATTGTAATCTACATCCATGACACAATACTGGCATCACATGGAGGATTCATCTGCCTGAGGGTTGTTCAGTTTTTGTTGTCTGTTTGACATGCATGCACCAGGTATTAAACCTACTCATTTTTCATCCTTACAATTTCTTAAACCTCTTATGTATTCCAGTTTATTTTTAAAAAAGAATTTTTACATATGTTTATTTGCAGTTCTCTTGTTACTCTCTGAGCAGATAAGGAGGAAAATATTTTTTTAGTATATACAGCTTTAGATAATCTTGGTATTTTTTAAAAATCAACAAAAAATCCTCACACTTTCTATCAGCTTTCTTCTTTCCCTAGGAAGGACATATAAATACAAAATAAACTAAAACCCAAGGCCTTTAATTGCACAAGAAAACACAGAATCCATATAATCAAATGCCACTGGCTGAAAAATATTAAAGAAATTATAAAATATTTCCGGGGATCTATTACCCAGAATACAGAAAGTTTTGACGGTTCTGGTGCATGAGCCCAGGCATGCAGAATACAGCACTGGTATCTAAACAATTGATTTGAGCTTAATAAAAAATGAGACTAATTTGCTCCACACTTAATTAGTAGAAGCACTAAAAAAAAAAAAAAAAAAAACAGAATCCATAGTTCCATGTAATTTATTCCTCATTTTCATTTCTAAGATTTCTAGTGTACCTAGTAATAAAAATTTGAAGTGGATAGGATGGTAATTAGGCTTTGTATGGATTTTCTTTATCTAATGGTAATAGGAAGCTACACTGTCAGCACATGTAGTACTACAGATTGTGTCTAGGGTGCACAATGGGAGGAAAGTGGTCACAGTATGCCTGATTTTAACAAAAGACCCTTCTCACAGTTTTCTAGAACATAATAAACTGCAGTTCAGCATGGCAGACTTCAGTCTGGTAGAGGAAGCAAAAACTGAATCCAGGTTTCTTGTGTTAATAATTATTGGTTTCCAGCAACAGATTCACTTAGATACCTCACTGCCAGTAATAATAAACTGTGTATTTAGTCCTTGTTTATGTTTATGGCAGAATTTTACTTTTAAAGCAATGTAAAAGAAAACATATGCCTCATCACATTAGTCTGTCTTGCTGTTTAACATCATCTGTAATGATCTTTTGAGAATCTGTTTGAAAGCCTGGAGTTTCTCTACATGATGTCCCTTGGAAAACATCACAGAATTCCTGCCGTGTAAAATTAGGCCTAATCTTAATTATCTTGCTGTCTGTTTCCTGAGCTTAATTAACTTTTATGAGTGCTTTTCTACAGTGCAATGAGTACTAAATCCATTTCATCTTATTCAGCATTTCATAATTTCTTTTCCCTCAGTTCTAGGACAACAAAAAGCTCTTCACAGTCCTAATTGTTATGGCAGAAGCTAAGGTATGAAATTTGAAAGAGAGCTGTAGCAAAAAAATTGAGAACGTTCAGCCATGCATACAAATAAAAGGGCAGAAATCTGCAAATGTTGAGAGAGAATCCATTCTATCCTCTAAATGAACTGACTTTAAATATTTAATTATCTTGTTAAGTAAATCCAGATTATAATATTCAAATCCTAGTCATTATAGGTCATGAGGCTGTTTCAGGTGAAGAAAATTGTCTACAGTCCACACTGCTCAAATAATTTTAGAATAATATAGCAGCTAATTTGCATGGTCAAGCCTTCTCCCTTAGTGCTTATTCAAATTTTCCTATGATCTGGCCCCTTTTATCACAAGAGAGAACAACACAAAGAAGATAGAGCATATATTGTAGCATCTCACTTTCCTACTGCTAGAATTTCACTCTGTTTTTTTCATTCTTTTTTTCATTCTTTTCGGTTTCTATTCTTTGGCAAAAGAAGACACAAAGGCTGTTTACTCCATTTTTTTGCCCATTCATGAGAAAAAAAGAGCAATTTTATTTAAACTGGCTCTCCAAAAATCCAATAGATTTATCTTAATTAAAAGAATTCTTTGTTCCAAGATCAAACAATGTCCATTAGACCTTACAGTGCATTTACTACCTATTACTCTCTTCACCTCTACCGTGGCAGCAAGAACCAGCATGGCTTTGTCCCCTAGGCACGATCAGATGAGGTACTCCGTTAATGATTAGCTGATATGCAGGTGTTCAGGTAAGCTGCTTTTTAATGATACCAAAGGCAGAACAGACAAGTGAAAAACTAGTAAGGGGATACCAGTCACTCTCTACTTTAAGGTCTACCAGACCTTTTAAAGGCTACCAGTTTTTACAGAATATTTGTTTGGCTTCTCAGAACTTAATCCTGTCACTAGCTGACTTTCAGCATCAAAAACAGATTCAGATACTTAAAATAACCAACACCAGAGAAAAAATAATCAGCATCCACCCAGAAAATAGGTGAAATCTAAACTATATTTCCATTTCCATTTTTCCTATGACAGGCACAAACAACAACAAAAAAGCTTAGCAATAACTTTATCAAAGGGAACAAGAAAGCTCGATGATCGTAAATAACTAACTTAAAGATGGCTCATGGGGGGCAATCACTGTATCCAGTTGGTCATCTCCTCTCTTATGCTGGACACCAACAAAGTACCCTTTATACCAAAAAATAATGCACTGCATAAAGAATAAAGAGGGACAAAGTTCAGTTCATTTTACTTCATGAATTTGTTTCCACATGTATTTCAGTCTTTTTCATTGATCAAAGCCTCCTGCTTGTGAGCTGAGAAGCCACACAGGGCCACTTTCAGCATCTGTGGACCACAACCTTACAAGCACTGCTGTCCCAAGCTGTCCATGTTTATTAGTGGCAGCTTTCAGCCAAAAAGATGCAATAAGGGTGTCTGGATGTACTGAACAACTCATATTCTCTCCTTCAGCAGCAGGGAGAGAAATTAAGCACAAACATCGTAACTCCATGCTGTCACACAAGACTCACACTGTAGATCATCAGCACAGCACACAAGTGTGCAATTGCCCACCACAGCTGCAACATCTCACCTACTCCTTGAACTTCACGCTGATGCTTTCCTACACAGACCAGGGTATGGTTATATAGGGCTTGGTAAGAAAGTAGTGAATTGAGTTACAGACCAGAATGCTTGCAAAAGCAGGCCAGAAAAAGAGTCTTAATACAACCTATTATAATAAACAATAAAATAAAGAAAAAAACCACCCAGACCTCTACTAGAGTGGGTTTTACTTATTTTCTCCACATTAGCTTCCACTAACATCAATAGTTAAACAATGGGTAACTTCAGTCTATATCTTCACTAATTTCCACATTTTACTCTCCTTCCTCCAGAACACCAAAAAAGATGTGAAGAAGGGCAAGTGCTACTTAACAGAACCGAAGGGCAATCCCAGCTGGGCAAACTCAGCCTCAGAAGCAAGAAAACCAGGTTCACAGGACAGGCACCAACATACCCAACCCTGACACCTGGGCAATATATGCAAAAGGAAGGCCCACCAGGAAAGGAAGCAAGCAATTTCTGTCTCTGTCTTGTGAGGTGGCCCCAGACCTGAAGCTAAAAACAGTTTTGAGCAACCTGTTATGCCTGTGTCACTAGTCCATGCTAAATGGGTCGTTTTGACGTGTGGCTTATAAACGTAGGAAGGTTGGTCATTCTAATTTACAAGCTTCAAGCACAGTCTAAACTGGAACAGTTTCATCTGAATGCTTCAGAAATGGAAGGGCCTTTTCCTGCAATGTAAATCCCTCTCAGGAATCAGAGCCCAGAGCAACTTACTGGTGATGAGTTCTAAAACGCTCTGTTAAGCCAGAACTGCTCACACTACTGTGAGCCCTATTGTGTCAATACAGAAACATCAAAACTTTAAATTTTAGGGCAGCAGAAAGAATTTATTCTATTTAAGTGACAAGCTGGAAGTGAAAGCTTTGCCACATGAAGCTTAAAAGAAAAAGCAACAATCTTCTCCTTAAGTGGTTTAAGATTTGACTCCCAGTTTCACCAGCTTGCAGACTTATAAATTGTTTTCAGCTCACAGAACAATTGTATTAATTTCCACTAAACTGGAGAGCAGTTAAAAAGATTAAAAGATCAAGCAAGACATTTCAAATTTGCTAGCCTTCTAGCACCAGTGTAATGGTGTAAGAAACCATTGCCTAGGCAAAAGGCCCATAAACATATCACCTTACTGTGTCTATTGTCTTTTGAAGTGAGCAGCCTGCTCTGCAATTTAATTCTCATTGACAAATACAGGCAAACATATCCATGTGTGAACACTTTCAGTGGCTATTTTAAAAACACGAGGGAGGGAAATATACGTATCCCTAGCTATTCTGAAATTAAGAGCCTGAGCAACCAGAAAAACTCAATACACATATTCATATCCTCATTTAATTACGGAGAGCAATAGGCAAATAAATGAAGTGGAAGAAAGAATCATAGAAGTTCAACAGGTTACTTTTGCTCAAAGACAAAAAGTGGCTGCATGTTAGAAGTGAGAATGTAGGTTTCACACCCATGCATGCTCACGTACGAAGCAGTATGTAATTTTCTGCTGTTTCTCTGTATGAAGCAGGTGATTAAGAGTGAACAGATTGAGAGACAACTGTCATGTAGGCTAAGTGTTAAAAGAAAGCGAGATCATGTTATCCCAACTGCACCAACGTAACACTTTCAACTACTACTTGCTTGCTAAAATGAAGCAAAATGAACAGCTAGAGAAACAAACAAGAACTGAAATAAACTCTCATAGGTAACCCTTGGTAACAGCAACTCAAAGATCTTTTAACTAAAAAAAAAGTTTCTAGCAAGTTAAAAAAATCTGCTCATGTCTGGATATGCAGTGAGTTTCCAGGCTTCATGATTACTAGAAAATATATTAGAGTTTTATTTGATCTAGATGAATGGGAAAATGAATAATCCCTACATCTGCTGAAGCTACTAACAGTTTATTGATAGGTTCAACTGAGCCACTTCCATGTTTTCCCTACTTTCCTTAATATATATCTTGGCAGTCAGCAGAGATGACAAAACACAATATTTCAGAAGGTAGAGGAAAAGCCAATACACAGCTAAAGAAAAACATACATCAGCACTTCAGTCAACCTTTTTTCTGTGCTTTTGCTTTTTCCTCAGTGTGGTTCCTGACATTTTTCTAGCTATGTCTTTATAAAAGCTATCATTCAAGTTAGTATGAATCAAACGTATTAACATATGCACACACTTCGCTGCTTTAGCAGTTCACAGAGTTCTTCCTGTATTTTATGGGGGTTTGAGATTACAGTTCCCAGAAGCACCGCTTGACACAAACATGAACATAATGCACAAACATATCTATGCATAATCCACATAATACTCCCATGTCCGTTCCTTGATTCTTCCCTTCCTACCTTGCTTCCATTGCTGCACGAGTGAATAACATCACAGATTTCAATGTGGTTTTGCTTACAGTGTTTCCATGTAAAGATATTCCTAAGGTTTTGCAAGAAATTAAAATATTTTCAAAACAGGAAAGTTATTAGAAGGACATGTTTCTATGAAATAAGCATTCTCTCTGAATTCTAACACCTGTGGGGCTTTTTAAGATAGCTTTGTATCCAGATCCTGTGTATAAAGGGCAAAGTGGCTGATATAAGTCAAAGGCAGCATCACCCTTTAATGTAGTCAATATAGACATGTATATTTTTATATACACATAAATATATTTTTATCTGTATATATCCTGATTGTATTAAAAGATAGTGCTGTCTTTAATTTATATCAATGGGTTTGCCATATAGTAGATAGCAAGATCAGAGGGGCTCCTGTGACTCTTATGTTTTAATGCTTTTTTCCAGCTCTGTATCTTCACCGTGACTTTTGCAGCCATATGGACAGGTTTACTACATCTTAGTCTGGCAGAACACTGGGCTTTCCAAACTCTGCAAATTATACTCTTGCACTTGATACCAGCAGCTGAATTCAAAATCATAAAGAAGTGAAGAGCTGAATATTCCATTATTTCTTTTTCATTGTTTGTGTGGAATTTGCAAGAAACATGAATACTTATTTTTCTGCCCTTCTTACCTGTATAGTAATAGGATAGACATCCTTTAAACACTTTTTACAAACACAAGGAAATAATTCAGTCATATATTTCCACTTTTCCATTGCAATATTCTTTTGTTCTCTGTTACAAACAGATCTGATATTGGGCCCTGAAAGAATGAAGAGACAATTCTGTTCATATTATGTGGAGAATAAACACCATAGTATAGAACACTACTATATAGATTATGATTTGATAGCTCCTGGATGTGAAATCTAGAATGATACATCTTTTTTTTCAGAAAAACAACCAATAAAAAGTGTAGCTTTATACTAACACAAATGTGCATACTTGCTTTTGCATCCAAATTATGGAATCGGTCAAATAACTGAAAAGTGCTAAATAACACAAGCAGAAAACAATAAAGGTGACACAGAGCAAATTTAATATCAATTTGGCTGGCAGGGTCTTTCTGTGAGCACTAGCAGTGTCACCCGGGCACGAATATAATGATAATGTGCAATTTCCATGTCTAACAGTAGAATAGAGCAGGATATAGGCTAGTTCTTCCCAAACAAAGGGGAACCACTTAAATACAAATATGAGACAGAAACTCTGGGAGTGACAGAGAATAAAGGTAGAAAGCAACTTAGATGAGGATAAAAATAAAAATAACATTTCTGGTTCTTAGGAAGAAAAGCATAGGGAAAAAATCAATAGCCTTCAGGTAAGCAGGCTTCTATAACCTTAGAGCCATGGTTGCTGTGGTCTGGTGGGATGGATGTCTAGAAAAGAGAAGGGAATGAGGAAAGCTGGTGACCTTTAAAGGGCATGGGTGCAAGTTATCACAGTTCAGTGGAAAGATAAATAAGGCTTCAAAACCACTGATCTGCTTATTTTAGTTTTTCAGTGATTTCAAAAAGAGAACTCAAAGTAGAAATTAGCTTATTTTATTCTTTCTTACCACTAGTAATTAAAAAAAAATAAGAAGAAAATGTAGAAAGACCAATCTTTGAAGATTTAAGGAGAAATTAAACTTATTTGGTAAGTAATCCAACAAGAAGACAAACACCAAAAGAGCTGGCTCATACACAGTGAAGAGGACACACTGCTTTGCAGTTCTCAGTGACTGACATATTCAATACCAGTTTGCCTCCTTCTTCACTCATGGTGCAATCAGTGTACAACATGACCAGTCCAAGTGAGAGAAATGTAAAAACACCAGCAGGGCAAAGAGCATGCTGGATGTTTTGAAGCTGGCAGTGCTGCTGAAATACACTATTGCATAGACTGAGGCCAGTGCCTCCATGAGTGGTGGAGCCAATCTAACAGCACACTCAAGCTGAAAGCAGAGGAGTGGAACCTGGCCCCCTGGCCAGCAGTGGGCAGTTTATTGGCCCACCTTACAGTCCTAAAACCAGTGTTTGCAAAAGGCCAAAGGAAGCAGCTCAAGGACAGTCAGTAGTTATGCTTCAGATTTCATGAAAGACCTGGACAAGCTCTGAAAATGGAGAAGAAGACAGAAAAACCACCTGGTGACGACTTCTAAACAGGGGAAAAGAAAGGGTAGAACTTAATACTCTGAGCCCTAGGAGCTTGCCTCTGATTTCTAGAAATAAAGAACAAGAAAGCTCAAGCACCACAGAGGTGCAAATAGCACCACGTTATTTCACTTCTCTTCCTTTCAGGGCATAGATTCACCTGAATAGGGAGTAAAGTAAGTGTTACTACATGGACTTTAAGCTTTGAGTACAAAACTGTTTCAGATTATTTTCTTGTAAGAAAATTGTAAGAATTAAGAAAGCAAGTTAAGAGAAAACAATAAGTAGGACAAGCTAAATAGCAGAAGTATTATCAGCGGGTTAGTGACAACCTGGATCAGGGTACGGAGTGAGGTTTTACAAGAGTCTATCCCACTCCAAAACTATTCAGTATTTCTTTACCAACCTGGATAAAAGAAACAACAGGTATGGCTACTAAATTTATTATAAGTAATATCAATAAGGACCAGAGTTAGAATTCCAAATCATAATTAACTGAATTCTTACTGACTGCAATGGAGGTTAGGCACTGCTCAATAACAGCAAATGCAAAGCTCTACATTTAGAGGTAATCTATTCACAGACATAGGAAAACACATTACTCCATGCATAGCTGCACTGTAGATGGAGATCTAGGAGTTAACCACTGCATTTTGTAATCCAAGAGGGAATGCATTATTGGAATAGGCTTTATCAACCACGTGAACTTCTTCATTCATTGAAGTGACTGAGTTGCCCTCAGCAAGAGAGTCATGCCCAGTTCTGGGCATTCATTCAAGAAAGATGTGAATCAGTTGGAAAAGACAGCAAGAATAATCAAAGGCTTGGAATTCAAGTTACTCAGTCTAAAAGGCTGAAGAAGAAAGTGGCCAAAAAGCCACAAATGTACATCAGAATAAACTGATGCCATTGTCAACAGAAAATAGTGAACCTAAAGGTTTAAATCTCTGCTGTACATGCCAACAAAAAAGTCTTAACATCCAAGATTTTTAGAAATGGAAGACAGTGCCTAGAACCATTTCAGTCTGACAGCAGACCGGGCACTTCTCTATGGCAGAGAGGTAGAAGCATTGATCCTCTAGTTAAATCCAAAATAAAATAATCAAGTAAAAAGAGTTGGAGTTGGGGGTGAGTAGCTGCCTTATAAAAAGTGCTATGTGAATTATTTTAATTACATTTGTGTTTGGTTGGCATGGCAAGGTTTTGGTAGCAGGACTCTACAGGGCTGATTTCCATAAGAAGCTGCTAGGATCTCCACACATGTCCAACAGAATCAGTGCCAGCTTGCTATAAGACAAACCACCACTGGCCAAGGCCAAGTCCAATGGCTTCAATGCAATAACGTAATGAAATAGAGGTAAAAACTGCTCCTCAGTAGCAGCTGGGAAAGATGATTGAGAGCATGTGAGAGAAACAACCTTGCAGCCACCGAGGTCAGTGCAGGAGTAATGATAGGAGGTGCTCCAGGAACCAGAGCAGATTCCACTGCAGCCCATGGTGCAGACTGTGGTGAGGCATGCTGTGTCCCTGCAGCCCAGGGAGGTTCATGGTGGAGCAAATATCGACCTTGGAGGAGTCCAAGTCAGAGCAGTTAGATGGCTAAGGCTGTGACTCCATGGGAAACCTGCACTGGAGCAGGGTTCTGGCAGGACCTGTGGTCCCATGGAGAATGGAGCCTATGCTGGAGCAGGTTTGTTTTGCTGGAAGGACTTGTGACCCAGTGGAGCAGTCTGTTCCTGAAGGACTACACCTTGTGGAAAGGGACCCACACTGCAGCAGTTCATGAAGAACTGCAATCTGTGGGAAGGACTCACGCTGGAAAAGTTCATTGAGGTTCACAGGTTCTCCTGTGGGAGGGACCCCACACCAGAGAAGGGGAAAACTGTGAGGAGTCCTCCCCCTGTGGAGGAAGGAGCAGCAGAGACAACTGTGATGAACTGCAGTCTTCATTTCCTGTCCCTCTGCACCACTGGAGGGGAAGAGGTAGAGAGAATTGAGATTAAAATTAAGCCCAGGAAGAAGAGAGGATTGTGGGGGAGGTGTTTTACAATTTAGTTTTTATTTCTCATTACTCTACTGATTTGCTTGGCAAGAATTTATATTAATTTCCTCAAGTCAAGTCGTTTTTGCCTGTGACTGTAATTGCTGAGTGATATCTCCCTGTTATTACCTTGACCCACAAGCCTTTTATTACTTTTTCTCTGCCTTGTTCAGCTGAGGAGGGGAGTGATAGAGTTGCTTGGTGGGAATCTGGTATCCAGTCAGGGTCAAAAGCACCACAACAGTAAGTACTCTTACCACCACAGGCAGCACTCTTTTCCTTTCTGATTCACAGTGCCTTCTACATCCAAACTGTGTTTTCCTAACCTTTCATCTCAGAAGATTGCCAATTTATGGTATGTATTCTTTGCAAATCAGACATTACCCCTGCTTTCTGGAACTGAATCATGAAAAGGAAGAAAGATCTAGTTCCACATTAGTATTTGTGTTCATTGCCACTGGAAGATGGGGCTAAAGGAACAGAAGAGACTTGATCAATTTTCAGCGTCTCACCTAAAGTTACACATCACTTCAAGCACAAAAATGCTTTCTCATGCCAAGCCATTATCTCTATGTATTGCCCATGGTGGTATTTCTCAATTAGGAAGACTATTCAAATGTGATACCAGAAATGCAGCAGTAGATGGCATAATTACACTGTGGTCTGGGAGAAATTCCAGCTTCATTCTTCTCTTTGTCTAAGTCAAGCACACCAAATATTTTTAAAAAAAATGCACTATACCTAAAACATTTTATTCTCCAGCTAAGGAAGTATGAAGCTGGTTGAACAACTATAAGAGCAGCAACAACACAGTAGCAACTGGAACTGTTTTCTTTTAAGAAAGTTGAGCTCTAGGCCCAAATTCGTGTAATAGCAGTCAGAATCAAGCTGGAATTCAGTGTTTCTATTCCTTTCTTCTAACTGAAAGCAATAAAATTTTCAGAAAAGTTGAGTTCTTATGTATTTATGTAGATAATGTGGTTAACATTACTCACTCTTGCTTTAAGACCATTTTCTTCCATATAAATTTTAAGGGAAGGTTGGTTGGACATTACAGCTTTGGTGTATTTTAAGGAATCATAACTCCATTTTGAATTAACTATATATCAGAATTTTTCCCATGGATTTCTCAGCTATCACAGGTTTTCAAAAATTTTGTGCGAAGTTATTTTAAGTTACAGTAAAATCCCTCACTGCATTTCAGGCTATGATTTCAAAGTGATAAGTAGATATTAAAGCATGTGAAAAATGACACCATAAGCAACCTAATATAACAGCTTCTGAGACACAGGCAACAGTAAAACTAAATTTTTTGCTACCAGTAGGGGTTAGCAGTACGTTAAAGAAAACTGAATTGCATGGTGCCTGTTTCCTTCATCCTTAAGAATGTTTCAAGATACTTGCTGTCTTGCAAAATACTTCGATTTTTCCAGAGTACAAAATAAACTGTTGAGTAGATATCAGTACTGTTGTGCTCATAGATGGTTCTCATTCACTGAATTGTAATCTCGGAAGGAATCAAAACATGTAAAGGAAATAAGCTCAAAAAAAGCTGTAGCGTCAGTGTAGCTAATAGTCCTAACATGTGACATAGCACCTGGAGTGCTCCAGAGGCAACACCAGTCCATGTTAGAAACCCAGATTTCCTCCTCGGGATTACCACATGTCCCCTTTCTTCAACTGTCTTTACTACTGCCTTTCCTCATTTAGAGAAATAACACAGCAAGACATATTTCTAGAAACCTTTCTATAACTTATGCATAAGTTTTGAAGACTATGGGCTAATACGACGTTCTTACAGGCAGGTTAGGCAGAGAGAAATATCACCACCTCCTCCCAATTTCATTATCTCTCCTATCTCTTGCAAGCAAGAATAATTGGTTTCTAATTTGCACTCAGAATTTGGGTTATCTTCCTTGTGGCACACTGGGTACAAACACTTTTCCTATCCCAGAGCACACCGCTGCAGTCTTCAAGGGGTTGCTCTGTCTTCTAGAAGAGCCTTTTATAGCACCATTACGCAAAAATACCCACAGATGAAAGAGCTGGATCCCCATATCTAAGACTTCACCAGGGAGGATTTGAGACTTGGAAGAAAATATTCTTCCAGTTCTACATACCTGCTCAGGTTTTTGTTTATATCAGTGGTGATAGAAGCAAAGCGGCTCAGGTGAACAAGTGTTTTCTACCTTGTGCACTGCAGTAGCCTTAATTACACAATCAAATTTCTTTCTACAAGACAATCATCTGAGTGGCTCAGGATGCTGACACTTGTTGAATACAAGGTACTCAGCACTATCATGTTGCTCTTACTACTCAGTGCAGACTCACATTTTAGTATATTCCTCACACTTTATTCTGAATATTGACCCTGAGATCAGCTCAGCTTGCTAGAACCTGGTGCTAAAAACAAAGGTTGTGGGTTCAGTCCCCATATGGGCCAAGAGTGGGACTTGATGATCCTCATAGGCCCTTTCCAACAGAATATTCTGTGATGCTGTGTCTTACTAATTTCTGTGTGAAAGTCAAGTGTTTGTCACCCATCACACTGTCTTAGTGTGCTCCTCCAAATGCTCCACAAGGTAAAGGACCGTTATGATTCCTTTGCTTTTGCTGATGATAAATGAAAGCATGGAAGTAATGGTTAACATTATGATGATAAACTTTTTCAAGTCAGTAAGGTGCGATTTTTTCAAGTTTTCAGGACAGAATTTCCATTTACTAAAGTTTAGTTGTGAAATCTTAACATTTATGTTAACTGGGATGCTCAGGGTTAGAAGTAACATGCAAATATTTATTGAGAGGTTTGGCTTGGAGCTCTGCTTTTTGGGTTGTTCTGTTTGGTTTTTTTGCAGGAGTTTGGCTTCAGTGACCTCTAAAAATTTCAGTAAAACTTTGTGAAATGGAAATTAAATTCTCAAGGGCACATTTCATCTGTCTTAGTTTTAAGACATCTCTTCTCTACATCAGTGATCAAATAGTCCTGTCTACGTATCATTCAATCTCCACAAACCTTTGAAAGGTTTGATCTCATACTCCAAATGTTTATTATTATTTTCTTGTTAACATCATTACTGTTCAGTAAACTGTGCAAGCATACTGACTGTTCAAAATACAGTAGGAAGAGCACCCTCTGAGAGACTGTCCATTTACCTACACATGAAGATGTGCTATGTCTTGCTGGAAATTTTAGTATTTCCAAATTATCTCTTAAGAGTGCTTGGGCATAATCCACCTACCCCCTTATGCTACTTTATAGAATAAGCCTCTATGTTGCATGTCAGAAACTATGAAATGAACGGTTCCCCTGCATTTGTCTCCCAGCCCCAAACTGCATATTTCAAATACATATATCCAAACTGACTAAATTCTTCAATAATACTCAAACAGTTGAGGGCATTATCACAGTGAACAGTATTATTGCTGCCAGAGGGAAATATTTTAATGTGGCATGATTGGAAGGGACTCCAGACCTTACAGATTCTATTCTTATGCTCAAGTCAAATCAAGTTGCACCTTGCAAGGATTTAATTTTTTTTAAAAAAACAAAACAACCTGCTTTGGAAAAAATGTTTCACAACAGAAATGTGTTGTGTGAGTGTTTCTGTCCTTTCTCCTCTACCCTTACAGTCTATCCTGGAAGTTCAAAGAGGTTTCCTAAATTAAACAAATATTCATAATTAAGCTCTCTTCTCACAATTATTTCTCCTGTATAGGAAAAGGAAACTAGACAAGTTTTTTTCCACACATAATGAGGATACTATGGCCTTCTCCCACTCTCTTGAAATATTCTCTCTTGGAAAATCCATTCCAGTTACTGGAATTTCCTGCTGATTTTTGGGGAATTTGGTTTGTTGTTTGGTTTTTTTTAAGAAGTGAAGCCACCGAGCTTTTAGCTTTTTTACTTTTATTTCTGTTACTGCCCTAGCCGAGTTCTTCTTTACCACAGGCAGACGTTCTCAAGCTCTGTCTTACAGGTGTTCTCTGAAAGTTGTCAGGCACTTTTACATATTTATCTAGTAACAGGTGTCTTGCCCAGGGTTTTTTCACGAAACATCTGTCCCAATTTCCTATTTGCCCATAAGAGTTAAATCCTGTGTTCCTCAGAAGATATAAAATTGTTCTCCGGAAACAAATAAACTTTTGTGTCAGTGGATTCCCACAGTATTACTAAAACTACTGTTCTGTCAGGACATTAGACAATGCACAGCTGATACTGAAACAAAACCAACCAACTAAAACCCCAAACAAATAAAAATGTTAACAACTCAGTACATTACACACTAGATTAAGCCTGAAGAATTCCTATTACACTTAAGGAGTAACCTTAAACTCTGCTAAGGTTTGCAAATATAAGTACTGATGTTAAGCTTTTTCCACCCTGTAAGTAAAGGTGTGTCTCTCCTTCTACTAATTGTAAGGGTCAATACAAATTTTTTCTGCTCAACTGCTTGGATCTCCGCGTGTTCATACACTGCAGTTTCTTTCACTGCAGTATTCCAAATTCTCAAGTCATCTCTACTGTTTCAGGCACTATCTACCTTCAGAAATGGACCAAACCCACTGCCAAGTTTTGTATTTTAGCTGTTTTGTGAAGCATACATGGCTTTTCAGAGTTTTCATTCAGTATTTTTTATTTTGTTGAATACATCTTGCAAATGAAATCAGCTCCTTAAGTCTTGCTGCAGCTCCCTCTGATCAGTAAAAGCATATCCTCCAAGTTTAGTTTTTGCAAAGAACACCAAATTCTTCAAGTTCTTATGTTTACAGGTAGAGTTGACTCTACAGAACAGGTCCTCTCTCATAACTGAAAGTCATTACAGGGTAGGAAGCCCCTCAGATATACCATGTCACTACAGCATGCAGTGCAGTAGTGTAGCTCTTCCTGGAAATCTGCAATATCACTTACTATTTGCAGGGTCAAACATGATTTAATTTTTCTAATATCTTTTTATTATTATTATTGCATGTCTTAGCACACTACCATGTGTGGTATGCAGTAATTATTCAGAAATAAGATGGCTTGTGCAGTTTTGATTTCAGGCACTTCTAAGGTACAAAAAAGCAAGCTTTCACACCACCCATTTCTCGGATGCCTGTGATCTGCAGCTCTACTGCAACAGCTTTCAAGGAATCGGCCTGCAAACACTCAAGAAGAGACACAAACCTCTCCTGAGAAGAGCACTGCCTCCCCAGAAAGCAAGACATCGGAGCTACTGCTATTCAGTGTCTTTCACTCTTCAGTACCTGCTAATTGAGCATTGTGCTACTCAATAAAGAGATACCACACATGCTGTGAACACTGGCAGGCCTTTTTCTGTGTCAGGTTTTGTGGCACCTGAAGTTTTAAAAGCACTTGAATATCATGCCCAAGATTAATTCAACTGGTGCTTCATAAATAAAAGGGAATGACACCTTCATATTTTTGCAACGAACTGTAGCTCTCCCATTTTGGAGCCCAACTTTTCATCTTCAGTTTCTTTTGATATCTTTAGACTCCATTCCAAAAAACTACGTAAAAATAAAGTTTTACAGTCACTTTATTGAATCAAGAGTCTCTTGTTACAGTGCTAAATTGGGAAAAGTATTTGAAAATACTATGTAGCAAAACAGACACTGCACAGAAAATAATGAAATAATATAATACAGATGCAAGTCACTGGCAGATCAGTTCAGACCTACTGAGGCTTAATACAGCTATTAAAATTAAATTATGGTTATAAAGACATAAGTTTCAATACAGCTTTAGGACTTGCTCATGAAGTAACAGCTGTCAGAAAAAATCATGGATTTTCAGAAAAAAATTCAGGATTTTGGCAAAGTATGTACAGGTGTGTGTATGTTTCTGCATGTGTGAATGGTCCAAAATGAAAACATTCACAAATTGAGTTCTCCTGTAGGGGGTGCTTAATTTAAAATGTTTATAAGACATAACAGATTTTGCCAACTTGCTTCCTGAATTTTAAATATAAAATGAAAGCGTAGGATCCCATGCAAAGAAACTGGAGGCAGATGTTGCATGCCTCCCATTTGTATTGTTTGCAAAATGCACTTAGTGGTTTAATTCCAGCTGCTCCTACAGAGCAGACATGGAGAGCCTGCTGAAATCTGGGAGCATCACAGTAAAAAAGAAATGCTACTGAAATCACAGAACTCTTGTAAGGCTTGAGTAGAAGGAACTGGAGACGTTGCACATGATAGCTGAGTCTTCCCACCTTTCTATCCCTGCAGTCAGGCACAGCAGCTCTGCAAACCTCTGGGGCTGTCCTGCCTCCCTTCAGGCGCACATTGTTTCCCATGGTTGTCCATTCCGGCAGCAGCCCCTGCTCTGGCCATGCCAGGGCCACTGCATGCCCAAATCCCAGATGCCCCTCCTGACTTGCACGTGCAGCATAAATTCCAATGTCCAGGCTGGGAGCCACCCTGCAACCCCAGCAGGCTGGGCACTGGCTGAAGCCCCAGACCTGTGCATCACCACTCCAGCTCAAGGGGCTCTCAAGCAGAAGCTCCAAAGCCACCACTTCAGCAAAAATGACAAGGACACTTCCGCATGGGGGAAAGGTGTCCAGCTGGCTAACCTTCACAGTGGGCCACTTGAGACCTAGCACTGCAGTCTTTCCTCTTCGTCCCTGGCCAGCATCTCCTACAGACTCTGCACTGCCCTGCTATTGCCTACAGCATTTCACAACAGATGGATTTACTGCTTGACTCCTGAGTCCAAACACCTGCAGCTCTGGAAATGCAAAATGATAACTGCTATTTGTCATCTTCCCCTCTTGCTGCTGAAGCATGCCAGGACACAGGCTCCAGGCTGCAATGTCACCACCACGGAGCATCATGGTGACATTTGAGAACTTCTCCTTGGACCCTGCAGCCAGCCATTGCCAGTTCCTTGGCATCCGCTGTCTGGCAGGACCAATCCCAGCTGCCCAAAGAAATGCCTATGGTTAGGAATCACTCTGCTCTAACCCTGACAAGACAGTTTGAATGGGAACCGTCTCCAAGAAAAACATAATCTGCTTCTGCTCAAGATGAGTCCCTTCAGCCAAAAGCCTCAGCTTCTCCATCCCTCTGGGATGGGACAAGAAAGCACCTTGTAATGCTGGTCTAGCATGCCTCAAGGAAGAAAAGCATTTCCAAACATGCACTGATGACCAAAGTTCCAACAGAAGCCATCCCCTTTGCTCAGAGAACTCTGGTGAAGCTGATGACTTTACCTTTCCAAACACATACATACACACCCCTTCCTAGATTTGTACACACACACACATTTGTGGATTCCCCAGGAACTAGCATGGACCCTCCTGTCTCATATGCAGATTCACAGAACATTCTAAGTTGAAAGGGACCCCACAAGGTCCAGCTCGTAAGTAAATGGCGGATACATGAATTGAACCCACAAACCTTGGTGTTATTAGCGCCATGTTCTCACCAAATGAGTTGATCTCTTCTCAGTATCCCTTCACAGGTGTCAGCCTTCTTTTAATCCTGCATCACCTGAGGTACAAGGTGGAGTATCTGGAAGTTGCAGTTCTGATGTTGCACAAGTATATCCCTGTAACTGGTGCACAAAGTGGCCCAACCTCTTGCCCCCATATTTTCCCAACAGTACAACAAGACATGGGGCCTAACAGACTTTTAGCATCTCAGCATCTTTTTGCAACACTTGTTTCCTCTGTATGTTTACAAGGACAGGCCTCCACCCTGTGAATTTACCTAAAATGGCATACTCAAAGTTATAGCATTTAAGCATCTGATTAGATCAGCCTGGAAATTTACAGATTGTTCCTGTGGTTTAGAGTGTGCATCCATAATGTGTTGTCCTTCTGTCTTCTTTTATTTTGTTGAAATCATATGCTAGAAATAGGAAGGTTCAAGAATGAGAACAGTACTTTGCTAGCAAGCCTCAGCTGCTTGCACCCTAATTTCAAACAAAAATGAAAGCCCATTCCTGATCAGCCAGTGTAGAGAACTATTTGATTGAAAAAAAATGTATTTCAGTTACACAAACCATACATTTTTGTAGACTATTAAAAAACCTTCTTTCAAATTCTTTACCTTTTCTTTGTCAGTATTAGCTGTATTTTCAGATACAAAAACACTTTACAGATATAGCCAGCCATTAGCTCAGTTTAGAATGGCATTCCTAACTCTATATGTGAAATTGAAGAGACTATTACTCTGTTAAGTATAGCAAGAGCATATTTTTTATCCAAAGAACCAAAACAACTATACAGACACTAAATGAGATATCAAGAATAAAAGCCAAAAAATGCCTCATGGGGCAGGCAAGCATTTTTGATACTACATAGCCCAAAATCAAAAAGCAACAGAGCACTTAGTGCAGTCTTTTCTGCGTACCCTCAATATAAGTAACACAGGCCAGGACAGCTTTGCTTTCTTCACTGCACTCCTTGAACATTTTGCCAACATACTCTATAACCTTTTAAAGACTAGGTATTCTGAACCCTGGAATAAAAGTGAGGCATCATGAATTTCGTATACCAGCTGAAGCTCCTCTGAGGATAAGCGAACACAGGCATGTTCAGCTAGCAGCTTTATCTAGCTTCATAACAGGCCTTGGAGATTACATATCACCATCTGCACATTTTGGATTTAATTTCCATGGTTTGGGATGAGCTGAAAGGCCAATTTGCCAACAGCACACAATTGCCTGCATTTTGACTGACTGGCATATGAGGGAAGAGTTTTGTATTTGTTACAATGAAGTCCATTCAGTAAGTAACATCGGTAGCATTACCAAAATGAATAGTTCCTTCTTGCCAATGGTGTTCTTGCTGAAAGAAGTGTGCTGACACCCTTCTGCCTTCCTGCACACAAAGGCTTCATACAATAAAATCAAACATAATAGGAAATCAAAACACCTCGACGTCTTTCCTAGCACACACTAGCACATCCAGTTGTTACCATAACAACAACAATGAAAGACACAGTGGATGAGACTTTACTTTTAACACTGAAATACCTGAAGAACTACCTTTCTCAGGAAAAAAATCAAGAGGATACTAGATATTCTCTTCTTCAGTTGCAAAAGGACTGCAACCTCTTACAAGCTGAAAAGCTGCTTGAAGAAGGAAGCCTACAAGAATAAGGATGCAATTTAACAGAGGAAAAGAATATACTAATAGTCAGATTTGGAAAATTTTAAGCAAAGTTTCTTCCAGCCTCAACACTCAAGCTGTGTTGAGGTCAAAGGAACCATGCCAACACACACAATGTCCACTAAAAAGATACTTGATCCTGTATCTATGCAACTAAATAATGAAATTTATCACTCATGATGAAACAGAGCTAAAGCACATTCAATCTTTGTTTTAATTTCTGCAGTACTGTTTCTCAAGACCACAAAGCTTGCTCTTGTAAGAAAAAAGCCCAAAATGTTAAATAGGATGCAAATACAAGCAATCAGCAATTCTAGCTATGCAGAACCCTGACTATGGACTTTGTGACTATCTGTATGCAAGAGGCAGAACTACTCACTGCTTAGAGAAATTGGGCAGAAAAATTCAGTCTCCAGATTAGCAAATAAAGTCAAACACCGCAGAAGCCTTCAAAAGTCATGAGTTCAGAAACAGATAGATGTAGGTGAAAAGAAGGTAAAGTGGAATACTTCAGCACATTTTATGGTGAAATTGATATTTCTGACCCCTCTTCTATGCATCTCCTTCAAGAAAGCGTAATTTATAAAATATTGTTCAGATACTTTTGGTCCTAAAGAATCTAAGAGTAAGGTTGGGGCCCTTTTTAGCCAAGGGGTGAGTTCTTTTGAACATGCAAAAGCCAAACAAGAAAATCCCACAAATACTTTCCCCCCATAAATAATTCTAATTAGGAGTTTGCACTAAATTTTCAGAATTTAAGAGGCACTTACTTCCATATATAATTTCAAGTACTCAATGAGTAGCATTTCTTGCTAATACCAACCAGCACTGTATGTACTGCCATATCAGCTCTTTGTGTGTGGTGGTTTTAGCTAGAAACTCTAGGGGTAGAGTTAATTTTCTTTCCTTCACAGTGGCTGGTATGGGGCTGTATTTTGGATTTGTGGATTTTGATTTTGAACACAGGGTTGGTAACACAGATGCTTTTGTTATTGCTGAGCAGGGCTTACACAGAGCCAAGGCCTTTTCTGACTTTTGTCCTTCCACGCTGGTGAGGAAGTTGGGGGTGCCTGGGAGGTTGGGAGGAGACACAGCTGGGATAGGTGACCCCAACTGACCAAAGGGATATTCCAGACCATGTGATATCTGGCTCAGTACATAAAGCTGGGGGGAAGAAGCAGAAAGGAGGGAGCATTTGGAGCAATGGTGTTTGTCTTCCCAAGCAAGTGTTACGCATGATGGGGCCCTGCTCTCCTGGAGATGGCTGAACACCTGCCTGCCTGTGGCAAGCTGTGAAATAATTTCTTTTTTTGCTTTGCTTGTGTACATGGATTTTGGTTTTCCTATTAAGCTGCATTTATCTCAAGCCAAAATTTTTCTCACTTTTACCTTCCCGGTTCTCTCTCCTTTGATGGGTCATGAGCAAGTGGCTGCCTGGGGTTGGTGGCTGGCTGGAGTGAAACCACAACACTGTGTCACTTCTCCAGCTTCAAGTGAGGTTTCACTTAGCTATGCAAGCTCTGTGTTCCCAGCTGAATACTGCTGAAAGATTGTTATGCAGGTTTACATCCACAGGTTCAGTCTGTCAACATGTTCTACCACTATCATACTCCTTTGTCTTTTAGTACTAAGGGGAGCTACAAAGGAAGGAAGCAATATCCAGATTAAGTGCATCTGTGCATACGAAAAAATCTGAGACAAACATTCAATGGGGAACAGGCTAAGAGCTTCACACTATCAGGTGTACCACTATAGGGGGAAAAAGCAAAAGTCAGATCCCCAAATTACTCCCAGAGATCTCTCAACTACATAAAGAAGCTTCTATGTCCTGATCACATTTCTGTTTACTATCTTGGCAAATGAAGGACTGTTATGAACAGGCAATCAAAGCACAGTCTTGGCAACAGACAAAACCAAGTTTGATGCACTGACAGTCTACTGTACCATCTGCATCTGCAAGCTCGTATCATACGTTAGGCAGTCTGGATTAGCTCTCATCATGTTAACCAGTGTATTGCAGAAAGCAGACAAGCTATGGATTATACAGTTATCACGAAGGGTTTGTGACTAAGCATAAATTCCCTAGCATACACAAAATCAGTGCTTCTTTCAAAATCAAAATTCCAGGGCTAAACCTCCTTTGATTATACCTTTTTCCCAATCATATTCAGAACATATTCAATTCTTGCATTTCAAAAGCAGAATAGATTAGGACCTATTACGTGTTACTTTCCATAACTAATTTCAGATACATGATTTAATACACCAAACATGTAATATTTTAAAGCTCTTCCATATGAATTGGATTATAAGAAATACCCTAAGACCTGGAGGATGTGCTGGGAATGAACAGATCAAGAGCAGCCCTGCCAAGAAGGACTTGGGAGTGCTGGTGGATGAGAGACTGGACATGAACCAGCCATGAGCACTCACAGCCCAGAAAGCCAAATGTGTCCTGGGCTGCAACCAAAGCAGTGTGGCCAGCAGGGGAGGGAGGGGATTCTGCCCTTCTGCTCCTCTCTGGTGAGATGCAGCCTGGAACACTGCAGCCAGCTCTGGGGTTCTCAGCACAAGAAGAATGTAGACCTGCTGGAACAAGTCCAGAAGAAGACCAGGAAAATGATTAGAGGGTTGGAGCAGCTCTTATATGAGGAAAGGCTGAGAGAGTTGAGGTTATTCTCTCTGGTGGAGAGAAGGCTCTGGAGAGGTCTTATTGCAGCCTTCCAGTACCTGAAGGGAGCCTATGAGAAAGTCTCAGACAGACTTTCTACAAGGGCATCAGTGACATGACAAGGGAGAATAGCTTTAAGGCAAAAAAAAGTAGGTTTAGGTTAGGTATTAGTAAGAAATTCTTTACTGTGAGGGTGGCGAGGCACTGGAGCAGGTTACCTAGAGAAGATGTGAGTGCCCCATCCCTGGAAGTGTTCAAGACCAGGTTGGAATGGGGCCCTGAGCAATCTGATCTAGTGGAAGATACCCCTCCCAGAAAAAGATGGTCTTTAAGGCCCCTTCCAACTCTTCTATGATTCTGATTCTATGAATTCTTCACCTTAACTTTTATAGCCTTCCTTATAAATAACAAAGCACAAATATCCCCATCACAAAATAAGACACAGGTTATGTATCAGGATCTCACAAATACTCATACCTGGTGGACACATGTTATCTGTTATCCAGTAATCTCAAATGCAGAAAATGCAATGTTGACACATAACATAGACAGCACGAGTAAAAAGCCACATAATAAACATACTTCTTCTAGAAAGCAAAAATTTATGACATTTCCTTCTGTTTATAAATTTCTTGATTTTGCACTAAAACTAACAAATAATGCACAAAAAGTAAATTATTAAGCACTTGTTTTGACATCTGGCTGCCTTCAGATATCAAGTTTCTTGTTTGTTCCATCATTCTTTGCTCAACCCCTTAAAGTAGCTTTAACTTAAATTCTTGCAAAAATAATCTACATTTAAAATACTCTCTGAGAGTCAGAAGGGTGAATGACTCACAGTGGAAAATGTTTTCTTTGAAAGAAAGACCACTGCTGATGAGCTCCGCTAACTATTCATAAATACACTGCAGAGCATTTAGAGCGTTCTCAAATGGGGAACATTTGTAAAGGATGCTTTTAATTGAAATGTTATCAGAATATTTTTCAGAACAATTAAATCAATCAATGAATTCTTAAAGACCCTGAACTCACCCCAAGCTGTAGAAAAGTCATGCACTAAATTTCTGCGTAATGCTTTCCAAATCGACTGCAGGATGTGCAGCCTATCGTTCGCATTAGGCCCCACCCCAAGCACATGGGAACTGGCAGCTGCAGCACCAGCAAGAGAACTGCAGGTGTGGGGTCCCTGACTGCGGCTCCGTGGGAAGAGAAAGGCAAAAGCCCCCCAGCACAGGCCACCAGGGTGGCAGGGCCCACCAGATGGCGCTGTTCGCCCACATATTTAGTACGGTTGTCTTTGAAAAATATATTTTAAAAAAAAAAAAAAAAAAAAAACAGGACAGGAAAATAACCCACTGAGGGCAGCGATTTTTGTAAAAAAATAAGAAAATAGCATAAAGTTTCAGAAGAATTTTTTTTAATCAGCCTTCTCCTCATCATTTGTGTGAATGGTACATCACATCCTCCATCATATCTCTTTCTTGAGACAACATAAGATCAGAAAACTAAACTTTGGCCTAGTGGACTTAGAAATATGTTCTCTCTTTTTTGACTGTTGTTCTCTAAAATAATCCAATTCCTAGGCTGCTCTAGTGATAATGTGTATTATTCAACCATATATTAAATTATAGCCTGGAAGAGACCTCTCATTTTATTAATTCAACAAAATAGTCACGTTTGAAAATAATTTATGTTGCAGATTAAATAAAAAAACAAAACCTAGATTGTTGAAAACAGAATGTGACCTTTTGTTTTCTGAACCTTTTCCAGTTTACTCACTGATAAATGTGATAAGTTCACTGCACAAAAAGGGAAAGTTTAGTTTTTCCAAATGGCTTATTCCATTTTGTCTTCATTTCAAAGTAGCAATCTATGCACTTCTATAAACCTTGAGGGCATACTAGGGAGGGACAGGGGGAAAATATATAGTATCTTCAGGAAATTTTGATGTAAAAATGGCAGCTAACCCACAAAAGATGGTAATGTTCTGGAAACAGAAAGTTGCATACGCGCGCGCACACACACACACACACACACACACGAAGAGTTGTACACCTGGGATTAGGAGGTGAGGATTAATGGGTTGAGTCACAGGGAAATTTTACTGAAGGGTCAGGGACAAAGTGTGTAAAGCACTAAGCCATTAACATACAGCAGTCTGCATCAGAAGAATAAGAGTGATAACGAAAGACAGTGGAGGTGTCTTTATTAGCCGATTCAACAGAATTTAGAAAATAGGTTTCTTATTGCTGGAGGCCTTAATAAAGTTCGCAGACAAGAATTCAAGATAACAATTGCAGATGGTCACAGAAGAATCACATTACAATCTACCTTTCCCGGCTTCTCAGGGAAAGCTCAGAAACAAGGCTGAAACCAAAAGTTAGCTTCAACGTGTTAAGCAAATAACAAATTTGGCTGAATAACAATACACAGGAAGCAAATCTGCTAATGAAAACTGCTGTTATATATGCAAAATTACCATTACATTTCTAGAACCTAGTACAAACTAGTGACTTTCAACAGTATTTTTAAGGACATTGTTTTAGAGACAAGACAAGAGGATGTAACCTCCAGCTGTGCCAGGGGAGGTTCAGGATGGACATCAGGATGAAGTTTTTCACTGAAAGGGTTGTTAAGCATTTGAATGGACTGACCAGGGAGACAGTGGGGCCACTGTCCCTGGAGGTCTCGAGACTGAACATGGCCCTCAGTGCCATGGTTTACGTGCCATGGTGGTATTCACCCACAGATTGGACCTGATGATCTTGGAGGTCTTTTCCAACTGTTGTGATTCTACAATTCTATCACATAGGATTAATACAGCCTTGGAATGGCAGGCATAAAATACACACTTCTTAAACTATGCAACAATTCTGATTATAAACCAAAACTGATTCAAATTATGACTGCAGAGTTTTAATTTAATCTTTCGGATATAAAACTGACAAAAATGTTAAAGGTTATCAAGAAAACTATCAAGTGAGAAAATAAAATATTTCTGATATTTTCTGTCTTTCATTAACATGAATAACTTACTAACAGATTAGATTATTCAGCAAATTAATAGGCAATACTTATTATAATTTTTACTTGCTAGTAAATAAAAACAACATTAGTGAAGTTAAAGATATTAAAAGCCTTGAAGTATTGTTTCCAGTTTTACTGGAACACTGGGCTATGTCTTCTGTTTAAGCATAAACAGCCTTTGTTCACTTAGGGTACTATTATACTACCAATAACAAATTGACAGCTTGGCATAGCAAACTGACCTACAAAACACAGGTTTCAACATAAAAGGTTGTTCTGCACACATCAACAACTTCTTATGCTATTAGCTTACCAGGTAGCTTACAATATATTTTATTGTTCACTATAGAATACAGCATACTAGAGAGTAATGATCTGATGAAAATTTCAATTCCTCTAACTTTTAATAATAAACTATGTCAGCATTGAAAAGTAAAAAAGGGTTGCTGCATAATGCCAGATCTAGTAAACGTTTTAGAAGTGCTTCCTTATATTTTCAAGCATGTTTCTAGATATACTAATTACTGCTACAAATTTCTAGATATACTAATACTGATACAAAGTTGTCAACTTTGCTGCACTAATCTGTTTTAAATTTGTTCAACCTCATTCAAGGGATAGGAAAATTTGCCGTAAGAATATTAAAACAAATTTGTAAAAAAGGTTGCTAAAAACCTAAGCCCAGTTACCACCGTCTGAGGAATGCATGCAGACACGGACAGACTAAAATTACCGTGGTTCAGCTTCTTTAAGTGATACTATCTACTGCAAACTGATCCAAACCCTAGCTTTATGTAATTCATCTAAAGTAGAAGGGTTTTCAAGGACACAGTCCTGTGCTACTGGTCACATTGAAGAGCGGAAGTTTTGAAGGCTTTCCCTACCTCACTTATTTGAATGACATAGGCTGCTTGAATAGGCTTTTTAAACTCTCAGCATTAATTGGTAACAGAGACTAGATTGAAATCAGTCGAGTTCTTTTAACCTCCCCCAAATACCCTCACATCTTCAAGTTTCACTTAATGTAATTGTAAAAACAGGTCTACTGTTACTCAACTCTCAAGGGTGGCATTAACTTCATTAGGTGCTGTTTGTACAATGTGTTAAGCTCCTCATTAGAACATGCACAGAGGTATTTTAGACTAATGAGGCTCTATTGTTATAACCTATCCCTGCTTAATTGCAATTTCTTTATAAGTAACTGATGTGGTGCAAACTCTCTTCAATAGCAAATACTGGTACAACAATCAGTTTTAATTGATGTGTGCTTTAAAATAAATCTTCCCATTAGGCTGCAGGTTGTATGCCTATTAGCTTCAGAAAATCAAAACTATTTATAAAAGAAAAAAGAAAAATACTGTGTCCACTCATGGACCTCACCCACTTGCAGAAGAGTGGTGCAGACTCCTTCCTTTTCTGGAGCCCTACCATAGCCAGACACACGGCACCAGCAGATGGGCTCTACAGCTACCAGTGAGATAGAAGCATGGAATCATTTAGGCTGGAAAAGACCTCTAAGACCACTGAATCCAGCTCTGCCAAGTCCACCACTAAACCATGTTCTCAAGTGCCACATCTATGGGTCTTTTAAATACCTCCAGAGATGACAGATTTCAGCTCACCACATCTGTATTTCTCAGCAGCAGCCTTCACCATCAACCTCAGTGCAGGTAATTCACTGCCTTCTCTCACGCCAGAAGAGAAGCAGACCCAGAGGTCAGTATAGACAGTCTTCTCCCACAAGTGCATAGTCACAAGAGCTAACCTGTGGTATTGCAGCTGTGCTTTTGGTGATAAAAGGGACAGATGAAATCACCCAACTTGCAAAGGCCTCAAACAATGCTCTACACAGGACAAGTATATACAGCAAATCACTTGTTATGAAAGAAATTAAGCAAATCAAGGGGAAAAAAAAAAAGCAAAACCAAATAAAGCAATATCCAGGTTGCTAATAGGAATTTTCTTTCTGAACAGTGTCAGTTGTGTGCTCTTCCATGCCCTTCATCCAGGAAGAATGCAAGGCCTATGTAAACTTTAATTATGCTAACATAATAGCTTCAAGGGAAAAGAAATGCACCTAAGCTTTAGTTCTTCTTTTGTAGTGGCAAGGCTCCTTCTAATTGTCATGCCTGGGCAAAAAGTCTTTTGCTTTTAACACAGTTGCATAGAGAAAGACAGCAGAAAATATCATGTCTGTATATACAGGGATAGAAATTTACCTCTGAAAAGGCATTCAAAAGGAAAAAAGCTTCTTTTAAACAAAACATGTCCTTTTATTTTACTTTCAGGAAGCACACTGCTGCACAATCACATAAGATTAATCTTGTATCTCTAACCCTTCCTCCTATTGTTTGTGTTAAGTAAAAATATATGGTAAGAGGTAGGAAGGGATCATATAAACAAGTGGGGGCAAATTCTGCTTGGGACTACAGGAAAGCAGTAAACCACCACTTTTCTTATAAAGAACAGAAAACCAGGTTTGAAGTGCTTAAATTTCATGCATTTGTTTACTTTCCTCATGGACCAGTCTAATTAATCCCCAAAAAAATCAAAGCAACCAAATCCATGAGTTGTTCAGATCATTGTTATTGATTACTGTAGGCAAGTGTCTATACAGTGAGGGTTTTCCAGGCTTCCAACCTGCAAATTAAGTTCAGTGTTGTAGCACAAGGTTGTCTGACAGTGATTGGATCAGAATTCTGACAAAGCTTCTGTTCGTCTAGGTAGGGTTTTGTATAATACCTCAAATGCCATTCCTATTTTAATTATTTGCTACACTGACATATTAAACCTGGCCTTGTTGGCTTCCTATTACCACGCTGTTGCAGCTTTGCTGACAGCTGTATTACCAGCTGCTATCTCATTGATGTTATTATGGTCTCATGCATCTTCTTGGCGCTGCTACTCTAGCTGAACACTGCTGGAATTTCCTATTTTATTCACTGATGCCTTTGCCCATGCACCTCTTGAGAGGGGGTGTCACTATACAGTCAGCAATGGTATTTTACACTGTACACACCAATACCTCATTTACCAAATAAAGGGTTTAATAAAACAGAGGTCTAGCCAGGAAGCAGCTAGCTCACCACAAAGATGACAGTAGTATGGATAAGGAGAAATTTCCAACATTTCACAATGCTATTCACTGAATTTATTTCATACTTTCATGTCAGTAGACAGCAGCTTGGTAAAATATTGTTACTTCTCATTCCCAGCAACATTTTACTCTAGGCCTGTGTGTAATCTTCATCATTAATAAGAAAGTTTGAAAACATGACCTAGACAAACTCATCAGATTCAGCTGTGTAAATAAAGATATTAGTATTAGTATTACAGTACTGAAGAGAATAGATCAGTTCATATTTTTTAGTGCTGGGACTGATAGTACTGCAAGACTCAAAATATCATTTAGAGAATGGGAAGCACAGCCATTTACAAAGCTGAATTCATTTAACTTTTTAAAGCATACCCTACAAAGATCCAGTCTTTATTAATAGCACTGGTCTTTCAGTCAACCAGATGAAGAGGTTTTTTTCTTCTTAACAACAAACCCAAGTCTCTCACTCACACAGAGCAACAAACTCAGGTTTTTTTCTCAGACACTTTTGGTCTTATATTTCCTTATCAGCCTCAGGTGCCCAAGGATTAAACCTTGAATTTTTAGACTTCAGTGTATCCTTCTGTTAACAGAAAATTTTTCAAAGTCTCATCTTCTAAGGTAAAGTTGTCTTTCATAATCCCATCACATTAGACTGTCTTCTCCACTCCAGTGGCTTTCTTCCAAGTTCATCGGGTGAGGGTTTGTTTCTTAAAAAAGCTTTTCCTGCCGGGAAGTAGAGGCTTCCAAACACAAATATGCACCTCCAAATGTTGAGTATAATGGAGTTCCAGGATGAGGAAGGAAACTGGAAGTTCATACACTGGAGTAAGCGAAACGGCATCTACCAAGGTGACCACCACGCGAGGGAGAAGAAAAGACGTAGTTTTAAGAGTATGTTCCAACAACAAGATTACTTAAAACAGTCACTGGCTTCCACAAACATGGACACCACATCATTCATGTCATTCCATGTACCTCTAGGTGTATTTCTTCTATGCTACATATTAATGTTCCTCTCTCACTCCACCTGACCAGTTTTCTGTCCCCTTGCTCCACAAATTTTTCTGTGATTCTACATGAGTTTTGGTCCCATGGAGCATTCAGAGTAGCACAGGAGGAGGCACAGCAATCCTACATATCTGCCCGTAGTATCAACATAGCATTGGTGTAAGTTCAAGCAGGAACAGGCACAACTGAAAGCTCACTACATAAAAAATGAGTGTATCTCACTATTGCAAATCCAGCATAGAGTAGAACAGATCAAACTCCAGTTCAACAGGAGCACCAAGAAATCTAAGATCAGAAAAAGGAACAGAATATCAAAAACTAGATTCAAAATTTATCTTAAAATGTCCAAACTGGTTTTAGAGTGAACAATATGTGACCTATATTTCCTCCTGGAATTTTCTGTGGAAAGGTGCACTTTTCACATGTCCAGTTCAGAGGAAAAAAAATACTATTTTTCTCATAGACTTAGTCCAAGCAGGAAAAAAAAAAATTGAGACAATCCTAACCATGGAAGACAATGTCAGTTTGGAATCAGAGAAGCTGGTTCTGTATATACCTCAGGAAACAAAAATTATGAGAGCTAAACCCATAAAGCAAGAACTCACCTCCCCATTATTCTAGGGATCATAACAGACTAATTATGCAGTCCAATTTACAGGCCAGTAAATCCTGAGACTCGGGACAAATGGATAAAATGATCACTCCCTGCTCCTTACTAAAAAATCAATAAGGTTTTGTGGCCACACTCCAGCCAAGATGTAATCTCTTCTAAGATTGTACATAATAACATTCACTACCATCTCAAGTCACTAGTATGACCTTCAGCCACAAGTTCAGCAGCTGGTTTATGGTTCATTTGGTTCATTCCTGGATGGTTACAAAACTGAATGTTTTGTTCAAAATATACTTCCTGACATCCATTGACATACTTTGCCTAACACCATCTCCCTGTATCATCACTTCAACTTTTAATATTTAGGCAGTTTCTTAGCAGTCAGCTATCATAAGGCACAAAGGCCCTCCTAGCATAAACGAAATCTCTTCCTCTGAATATCCAGATTTCATCACTTTTTTGTTCTTATACAATAACATGAGAACATTTAGTAAAGACATAAGGACTTAAAACGGGTGTAACACAATCATCATTGTTAATATATTTCTGAGTATCTCTATCTTCAGAAGAAATACTCCAGGGATTGAGAAAGCAAGAATAATCTACCATTTCTTTTCCTGGGGTAATTCACGTTACTGTAAATGAAAAAAAATTTTAAAATCACAGTAGTCATGAGAACCACAAAAAAAGAAAATACGTTTTTCCAGACAAGTTCTAACCTTTTAGTGACAACTGCTGCAGACTGAAAATGAAATTGTATGAGGTTCAAGGACACCAGCCACATTTTCTCCCCCTCTGCCTTCCCATCAGAAACAATTGCAACAGTCCTAGACTCCACAAGATATAGTCTAGCAGATAAGCGATAACAGAGTGTCAGTGACAAAGGTCAGAATCAAAGGGCATCATTTGATAACTAAGAAAAATAAGGATACACTTGGCCAAATATGCATATGGAGTTCAAGAAAAGTAGATTAAAAAAAGAGGAACTCAAGAAATAAAGGTGAAAAGTTGTTTTCATTGTATGAGACAGCAAGAGACTGAGTAAAAAAAGTACCCAAGCTTACAAGCCACTAAGCTACCAGTTTCTTTAGAGCATGAAGAACAATTCTCTGGGGAGAAGTCTATGTACAGCAGATAGCCACATCACCAGGAGTATCAACTTCTTCCCACACCTGATCCATCGCATCAGAAAGAGGAAAGATACTGGTGTCTGTTAACTGCTGCTAAGAGGTCTGAAGTGAGCAGCTACGAAAAGTAGTTCTGTATCTGCCCCACATCTCTATTGGTGACATTTCTGCAAGCATGTAAACCTTCCCTGAACATGTTTATGGATACCAGGAATCAGAAAGACAGGGAGTGATCAACTGCTGTAAAAATTTGCCTAGTGGTTATAAACTACAAGGTTTTCATATCCTTACATCAAAATAGGGCAATCTCAAAGATGATAATACAGCTTAGATCCACTTGGAATAAAAATTGCATGAATTCAAGTCTTATCATTTATACAGGCACTATCAGCTCAGCCCTTTTGGCCTCCTAACTGCAACCAACCATCTACTATTTTCCAGCCCTAAAAGGATCTCCAAAACAGCTCAAGATCACAGTTGTGCAGAGGCACTAGAAACCAATAGTAAACTCAGTTTGTATGGGCCTGATAATGAGACAAAATCGTCTCTTGAGCATATGGTAACAGCACTACCACCGCTACCTCTCTGCAATAGAAATGCATCTTGTAGGCCTGCTCCTCTTCTTTTCATCAATCCAGGCAGTTACTGCTGCAACATTCAAGACAGATAAGACCTCTTAAAAAGCAGGAGTAGTGAGAGTCTCAAGGCACCGTCACAAAAACCTGTTTTTCTTCACATGGCCATACATAACACCAATTGCCACTACAACAAAGTTCCAGAGGTGGAATTGGCAGTGTTAGGTTTACAGATGGACTTGATTTAAATGATTCTGTGATTCTGTGTAGTCAGGCCTGAGCTGACCTAAACTAGCTCAATAACACCAGCTGTGTAGGCACGAGCATTTAACTCCCCAGCCTAGTACTTGACCTGGTTAGCATTGCACTAGCATGGCAAACCTAGAAGCCTGTCAGTACAGGCAAGTAGTCACATAATTGCAGGCTGGAAAGCATAGAATTATCACTTAGTATGATGGTATGGGATGGAAAACAGTAGTTCAGAAGCAGGCATGGTACCCTGTACAAAACAGCAAAACTTGACTATTTTACAGAACAACAGCAAAGACGCATAAAATTGAAGTAAGGAATCATGTCATAGTTGTTCCTTGCTAAGAATGTTCTTGCAATTACCCATTTGGGTAATTTCCCATTTGGGGAAAAATTAAATTGCCCTCACTGTACTTGCTCTTTAACATACAGAAAGAACACGGTTGCCATTCTGACTTTTAATGAAGGGGTTTAATCACATTTTACCGTAAAAATAGATTGTTTTCAAAGATAAGTACTTCATATTAATGATTTAAAAGCTCACTATGTCACTTAAGTTTTCCAAACAGCTTTAAGAATGTTTCTTTCTTTGAAAAGAATATAGACTTCCTATCCTAAATGAATAGATATGAACAACACAACAGAGCCACGGCAAATTCTTCTTGTGACTAGAGAAGGAAAAAGTTATATTTTTTGAAGGTTATATCACTTGTTTTATGGAAGAGTAATAAAGTACAGAGATTTTGCCTAGTTAGGCAGCCGTGGTAGCCTATGATCACACAGGGTCAAGTGCAGAGTAAGAAAAAAGGCTTAGATAGAAAGAAACCAAAGATGCACAGCATAGTGACTCAAGGAGGCATTAATTCAGATTCCAAGTAGCTTAAATACAGCTCCTCAAGTACAAGTTTCATGGGGAATACTTAAGATGATGAAAAGCATATATTTTATTCCTTTCATGCCTTTTTCTTTAAAGTCTCCTCACATTTATTTGGAATTTCCACTTTCAAGGAAGTAGCTGTTTCATCTTTACCTCTCTTAGCTATTATGCTAATCCTGTATTTCAGTAGTTACTGTTTCACACATTTACAGATTTCATTACAACTTGCTTAATATTGATCACAAACTGATCTTATATTAAAAAAAAAGACTAGGTATTTAGTTATGCAAAGAAACCAGAAACAAAAGAAATTTTAAAAGAAAGACATCAGTTTGCTTAGATGTCTTTGCATTTACAAATAAAACCTGTGAACAATCCAAATGGATTTGTACTGTTTCACAAGCTGTTTATAGATGCTGAGAACAGAAAGAGTGCATTACATTAAACATCTTTGGTCAGTCTCACAGACAAATCTTCATTACCGTGCAGGTCTGAGATGAACTTTAACAGAATTTCTAAATGCCTTGGGTGCTAAATCAGTCTATAAGAGGATTTGCAATATAAAGAAAGATTACTGATCATTTCCTTGACTAACCTAATCATTATGGTAATCTTCAACAAACAGAAAACTATGTAAGTTTGTAGTTAATGTTTGCCAATTCCTATATAAAAACTGATTAGACAAACTGGTTTTGTCCAGTTGGGTTCCTGTGCAATGAGAATTAAAATACTACCTGTATTTAAACTGAACTGCAATTATTTTACTTTATAGCAGCTATATGCACACATGTGGACCAATCTGTCACCAGAGAAGTGCAATATAATTCTGACATGTCACAACAGGTGGATGTCACTTCTTAAACATATACAAGTATGCTATTCAACCTTGGATACTTAGAGACAGGTAGATAAAAAATTATTATTAATTCACAAAATTATGAATTTATGACAGACCACGTTACAGTTTTAGTCAGAAACCTGAACACAAAACTTCATTTGAAATAGAGTTCTTGTTTTACACTCCTCAATTCATCAAAACAAGTTATTGTTATTTATAATGGAATTTCAAACACACAGTTCACCTAGATTTGATAAACTTTGTTTTCAAGTAAACGTATGAAGTGCTGCAGATAAAAAAGAAAACTCCCTTATGATGTCACAACACTGAGTTACTCATTAACTGACTTTTAAACTTAGTTTGAGCCGGAGTCACACCAAGACAGCATTTCCTATAGCGGTGAAAAGCTGTGTGTTTAAAGGATTGCTCTAGAATTGAACTTACAGTTCAGTCTGCAGTTAGCTCCACTAAAATGCTGAAAAAAGGAAGCTCCTTGGAGGACTCAGTTTTTCATTCTGAAAGTCGGAACAGCTTCCGAAAGTCAAGTAATGACACCCCAGCCAGTCCTACGGAGAGTGTCGGATCAGTATTTATGAGGTAAATCCCAATAGGTTTGAGTGTTTCGCGTGTGCTCAATGATGGGAGAACAGGGCAGCAACATGGGAGGGCACTGGAACAAATGCACTAATGAAAATACCCAGATAAGGAAGCTTAATATGATTATGCAGTGCATGCAGAGAAGGTAATTTTGTGTATGTTACTGATTGCTCTGGGAAGGGGAGCACTACTGTAAAGAAGAAACTTGTAAGGGAGGACAGAAGGGTTTTGTTTTCTCCTTCCTTATCTATTGACACTGAAATTGACTGAAACCAATGAGGGTTTTCATTTTTGAATGCGTATAACACTACATACTAGTAAAACTCAAGTTTTAAAGCGACCTCTATGGTATCACCCAAATACCTGTAATATTTGATCTCTGTACAAAACAAGTGTAAACTTCATTAGATCAGGGAGTTAAACAAAATATTTTCATGTGTGTTTCGGCCTAAAGGAACTTCATAATGTTCATTAAACTAATTTTCAAGATAAGCACCACCTTATTCAGAAGAAACGTTCATGGAAGCAGAACACTTGCTAAATGAGTATTGGTAAAGGGTTTCTGATAGAACATCACAAAAAAAAAGTAGGTGAAATCTGTTTTCTTACTTTGGAAGGGTGGACTTGTTGAATTGCAGATTCTCTCTATGGTGGACTTCATTGCAATGCAGAGTTCTGGATAAATCATGCCCATTATAGACAGCACAGATGAATGAGGGAAGGCAATGTCAGAGGGCTACTGGCACTTACGGCTTATCCTTCCTCATCTACTGCAAGAGCAAGACAAGTAAACACCCACAGTACTTAAGTCAACCCATCATGAATACAGTAGCTTAAAAAGCTATTCAAAATATCTTTAGACATTTATTGTTTCTTAATCCACTTGAAAATTCTTTGCCAAGGGCTGGTCCTTAATTGTTGCATGGTACCAAACAACCCTGAAGAGTGATCTGGAACCTGTACATAGTCTTTTGTGCGGCTGAATTACATTTCTTTGTGGCTGTGCACAAATTCTTTATATGGGGTGACAGATCTTACCACTAATTGGGTCACTATTATAAATGAGTTTGTTGGCCTATTTTTTTCCTTTTAGAAATGTTATTAGGGCCTTTTAATATTATATCTGCATACCGTCCTTTCTTCCAACTCGAATGTCAGAGAGATACGTCCAGCAGTTTGAACAGATAATAGAGAATCAGAAATTTTAAGTTTTAATTAAAAATTTTAAAGGCTCTTACCTAGAACTAATCACTCAGAGCTGCTTTAAAAAAAAAAAAAGCACATCTTTTCATATGTTTCTTGATCTCATTTTCCAATTAGGTTTGGGACATAAGACTATACAGTGGCATTTGGAGGGTGCAACGCAAGTTGATGATGTTTAACCACTTCCTAATTTGGACAATATAAATTTTGTCCTCCTTCCTGTGTCTTGTCCAGAACACTGGGCAGACAGATTTACCTACTTTTTTATTTACCATTAGATAACCAGTACACAAAAAGCTGCCATATATGCTCTGGGGACAATGTGACCACCCTTACAAAGAATAGAGTCCTTTACCCCAGATTTCTCAATAATCAACTGCTGCCAAGTATTGAGTGGTAGGGGCAGGCCTTCTAGAAATCCAGTTTAGTCAGTTGCTGGTTCAGTAAGGATAATACGATCATAAAACGCTGCTGTGAAACCATACCTTTATCAACAGCAAAGATGGAGTAGCAGGCTGCAAATACCAGACAATCTAATGAGAAGGATGCATGATAGCACACAATGAGCTAGGAGATGGACTGAGCTCTCACCAAACTTGCTTTTCATGTGTTTGTCACAGTCATGATACACTTATTGAAAATGAGCCACATGAGAAATCAGGGAAAATGCTTTCGGGAAAAATAAATGCAGGCTCTGCATTTTTAGGCACTCTCTTCAATACAGTCCTATGTATTTGGAGCATATTTTCCATATATGAAGATGCATCCACAGAGAAAATTTACTATATTAATGATTGTTCTTGTTCACTCTAATTATTCATGCCTGAGGACAAAAACTGACTATATGCCTAAGTTTTTATATACATCTGTTTTCACCTCACTGTAATTGGCACCACGTGGATGAGCATGAATTTGGCAGAAACCAGGGAGTTATTAACATTTCATAAAGGGGAGCTCACAGTTTATCACCATGGCAGCATGTTATTCCTGACATAGAGCAAAACTGATTTCAGAAGCAAATTAAGACTCTGAAGCTAAAGCTGAGGTGTCAGTCATGCATTATAGATCAGAAATTTGTATTGATAAAAGTACGGGCCACATGTGTATGCAGTCTATGGGTAGGCAAATCAAGGGGAGTTGTTCTGACATCAGAACAAAACATTTTCCAGTAGGCCAGATCAAAATATGGGCTAAAATAATAGGAATCTCAAGCACTCATTTGGAGCCCATCCCTATAATATGAGTCAACACCCTGTTCTCCACCTCTCCTAAAATTTAGAAAAATCTCAAGTCTTTTGATTTTGAACAATCTTCAGAGTGATTCTAGAAAAAAAACCCAAACATATTAAACACAAGAAAATCAGTTTTTTCAGCAATTTAGATGAGGACTACAGACCACCAGCTCTGTGAATGTCGTAACACCGTGTATGTTTATGCCAATCCTAGCAGTAACCACACTGCAGGTTATATATTAAATGCTTGTAAAAAAAAAAAAAAAAAAGATTCAGCATTTGTCAGTAACATTGCCATTAGGTAAAACTTATAAATAATTTTTTCTAAATTACAGAAATATGTACAGCATTGAGAGATTTGTTTGCTAAATGCAATCTCATGAAAATGGGAGTCAAAAGTGCCCTCAACTCTAGTCCTCACCCGGCAGCTTATTTGGTGCTTCACAGTATGCAAATAAACTAAATACAGTTCTCCCTTTTTGCACTTGTGATCTGGCATTAATATTTACCTATCTTTTGCTTACAACAAAATAATGGAAAAACTCTGTAACAACTAGTAACATAAACTTTAAAGATGGTTTTGTTACAGATAGGTTTTTGTTTGGCACAAAAAGGAACCCTACATCCAGGCTTTCTGAAGATTTTTTGACAGAAAACTTTTTTTTAAGGAAATTCTGCATTGAAATTATACCCCTCAGAATTTTCCAATGTACTGCTGTAAGACTGAGGTTTATTTCAGACTAATTTAAGAAGTCATGTTAAAAAGATAGGTACATACCACCTTCTAAAAGGTGTGTTGTCTTCATAGCTCGATGATGAGCACCTGAAACACTGGCAACCACCTTACTGCAACCAATGGCTTGCATCGGGGATTTAGCATTCATCCTTTGTGGCCTGACTATGAAGACATATTTACACTTGTTTCGGTTTCTTTTCCCCCCAGAGTAATATAACTCCTAGTTCTAAATGAAACAGAAGAATAACTGCATAAGCTCAGTCAAATAGCTTATTATTCACAACCCCATCTGATGTAAAGACTGCGAGAAAACTGACAGTATGATTAACTCTCACATTATCTTGTGTTCCCCACTTTAACCTTCCTCTTCTAAAAGTAAGAACAAACCTTTCCTAAGCTTCTGGAAAGTCTGGGCACTACATTTTCTTGTGGAAGATTCAATTTATCCTCAAAGAAGATGGTTTTCATTTTCTTACGTACTTAATGTACCATACTGCTGCACTTCAGAGACTGCCAGATGACTAAAGGTTTCTTTCAACAAAATGATCACCGTAGTTACAGAGACCATGAACACTTGCATGCACTCAGGCATATCTGGTTCCAAAAAAGATCCACATGTATTCCTTTATGACACACAGATTGAGCAACTATATATGTGTGTGCACATTATTCATTACATGCAAAACATCTGTTTGATACCCTAAACATACAGCTGTAGCTGGATTGAAATTTTTGTCCAAGTCATCTGTATACAGAGATGTCACACTTGGATGTTGTCCAGGATTTCCTTGGGCATTATAATCAGAGGACAACAAACCAAGCTAATGTGACCCATCAGAGCAGAGCAAGCCATATTCACACTTATCTTTTTCAGCATAGCTGCACAATATATTAAATGAGAACATATATCTCTTTTATTATAAATGGAAATATCTTTTTGAAATTATAAATGGAGAAAGCAGATTTTGCTGCCATGAGATTTGATACAACCATTTTAAATTACAAGATCTAGCCATCACCTTATTTTAATATGTTAGCATTGCCATCCATGAGGCATCCAGGGCAATATACTGCATGCAAATATACCACAACTGCTCTTTATTTTTTTTTATCATGAGCTGAGAGGAGACCTGTGTGTTTTTCAGCAAAATGACGACTGGATGAGTGCTTTCTCACAGCTAGCAGAACTGAACTCTTACATGTCGCAAGGTTGCTTTTTCCAAAATGTAAGAAAGTTGCCATGAACAATTTGGAAGGAGATGAATGTTCCTTTATTTCAACAGTTCCACTGTGTTTTGGCATTAACCCTCCTCCCCATACCGTTCTTTTGATCACCATGGCACAGTAAGACACAGTGGTAAGGCCCACAGCATGCAGCGTGTCTTCTGTGACTCTAAAGAGGTCATTATGAAGGTCATTGGGATCAAAACGTCAGTAAACGTGCTGACGAGTACATGTGCAACGTGTTACATGTTCACTGAGAGGTGGGCTGACACCATGTTACCAATATCCCAGAAGTTTTGTGTGGCAGTCTCTCTCCTTTTCCCTGCTGGGTGCTACAGCACGACAGCAACGCATTCTAGTTCACCCAGCTTTTTCAGTGCAGAGCCACAGTGAACAGCCCTGGCATGCCTCACCATTTGTGTTAAGTGCTCCAACTAGCTTTCAGCCCAGCTTACTTCATTTGCCCGATGCACTGCCCTGTCCAAATGGGAGTTCAACCATTACAGTAATCCAGGCTACCTTAAAGAAAAACCAGGAACTGATAGGCAGATACGACTTCCAGTAAATTGCCCAGAAGAAAAATATGACCTGATACGAGCATCTATAAAGTAATCTCAATTTTTAAAAACAAATAAATTACTAAACTCTTAATCTAGGCAAGGAACAAGACTCAACTAGCCAAAACTGCTTTTTGCTCCTTACAAAACTGCACCATTTGTTGTGTTTTGGCCCTAGTTATCTTTCACGGACTATTTTGGACCTTGGCTCCATCTTTTGAGCATCCTTGAGTAACTTGAACACTGTTTTTGAACATTCCTACTTGAGTCAGGAGTATAATCAAGACCAGATCAGGTATGGCTTTGTCTAACTGGGTCTTGTATCCTCCAAAGACAGAGTCCATAGCCTCTCTGGGCAACTTCTTCCAATGCTGCACCACGTTTTTAGTCCAGTTATTTTGTTTTTTCTAGTGTGCATATCCCAAGCTATAAGCCACTCTGATTTGTTGATGACTTGCATATATTCTAGAAATTAGAACTTTTTTCCCTGTTTCAACATCTTTCTAAATATCTATTCGTTTGTGTCTCATACTATCAGAGCTCCTATTTCTATAGTATCTAACATAAGACTGCTTTACCATCACATTTCAACTGTAAGGACTTGGCAAGTCTTTCAACACTTAACAGCTTCCAAGGCATTTGCATAGCTTTCAACAGAATCCTACCAATGCAGAATATAATATAGAAAACTGAAGACAAGACATATAAAATGACCTATTAGGTAAAAGTGCCTGTATTCAGGTACTTTTAAGGCCGTATTTCTTAATACATTTTTACACCTGCCAAGAAATACAGAATTCTCTACTGAGGAGAAATGTGTTCAAAGTATACAGAACGCTTGTAATCACTTTACTAATTTTCTGCTTTGTTTCTTTCCAAGGAAGTTTCCTCACATTCAGATATGCTGATACTTGCCATATAAACTGAAAAATACTTCATGAACAGCCTCAATGACTGTACTGAAATAAACCTTGTTGCTTAAGACAATCTTTAATACTGTTTATTTTCAGCAAAATTGTCTTTTCTATAATTCAACAGCAACATCCCAGCCATGAATCTCTAGGCATAGGGAGCAGTTCCATTGCTTTTTATATTGACCTTTCCAGTGTGTCTCATTAGGCTCTTTACTCTTTCCTTCCTCATGTCCTTCAAGATATGACTCATAACTATTCCGATAAATTGAGGAAACAGACTGGAAAGAAAAAAAATAAACAGAGCAAAATGCACAAAAGCTATGTAGACGGTCATACTTAGTCAAGCCTTACAATTTGCTGCCAGTGTACTAGAGGAGACCATCATCTCAGCTGACCTTTATAAAAACTTCATTAGGTCATAGTGGTTGAGTACTAAACCTGAGGCAGCCTCACCCTGTCGTGAAACACAAACACTTTACTGCAAAATATGACCAGTGGTGCTGTGTATAGGACAGATGAAGTAATCTTTTTAACTCCTCTCTATACCGCCTTCATAAGACTACTGGTGTCCAGCCTGGGGGATCACACTTCAGAAAATACCTGAACTTACAAGAGGCAGTTCATAGAAAAAAAAGCAGTCCAAACCCAAAATTTATGTTTTATCTGAGACTAAAGATAAGATGAAAATAAGGAGAAACAGGAGACAGGTTTTCACAGTTCTTCATATTTAAAAAATTAAGAAGTAACGTCTTTAGATTTTAGCAACAAGGATTCAAAACCAAGTCAGGGATGGAGGACATCCCCTGGATGATAGCAAACACTGGAATTGGTTGCCTGGACACACTGATGACTTTTAAGAACAACTTATACAGGAGGCTTGTCAGGAGTGACACAGGAATAGCAGGCCTTAACTTGGGACAGGGAGTGAACTCAATGACCCAGTGAGTCTCTCCCCAATCCGCTTTTCTGTGATTTCATATGTACCTTAAATCTTTTTATTTTGAAATGAAAACTTTTTCCTATTGTTTCATCTCCAATGTTTTATCTTTTACTATGTTACACATAATGCTGAAGGTCCTAATTACCAAAAACCCTGAATCCCCTCTGAGGTTTAACGTACTCTTCAGAGCAAGAACGTGTGAATTTTTGTCTACAGCATCACCAGTACTGCAGGCATTGAACAGTAATCAGTACTTATAGTAATTATAGTACACTACTTTCTCTCCCCAATCTGCCCTTCACCAATTAGAGAAAAACACAGCCCAGATTTTCGCACAATGAGACCCTGTTGGAGACAGCTTGACCTTCAAATTCTTGCTTTACTGTATCTGTATATACGAGCAATTATCACAGTACAGTAAAAGGTCCTTTGTGCTTTTTCATGTAAGACTTGATCCTAATAAAAGCATATGGTTTTCAAGTATATTCCACTCACATGACCAGTTGCACATTTGCTTGTTTAATATAAGGCACTCCTCCCTGAATATTACTAAGAATCCTGGTATTCAGAGCTTTTATCACTCAGGAGTGTCCTCTCACTATGGAGTTTCAGCACCACGTACAGTTTGACAGAGCTTGGCCACAGAGTTTCTTTTTCAAATCCTCAAAAAAACCCACAAGCTGTATTTATACATATCATTGCTCATTGCTTATTACTTCCACTGTCGTTATCAGATAATAGAAAACCAGACTAAGGACGCTTGTATCAGCAATTTGCCAGAACCAAGTCTCTGAGAAGAGTTAAGATATCATGATATGGAAGAAATTATTAAGCAAGGGTTCATTTCTTAGTGTCAAGGCTTTAGGCATCAATTTATTTGAATGTTTCTTCTGCACTAAATAACTTGACAGATTTATTCAAATCAGAGAGCTGTGCACACCTTGAGAATGGAGCCAGATGAAACTACAAGAGAGACTGGGCTCCAGAACCAAGGAACTCCTTTCTAGTTCTTACACCACTGAGATAAAGACAGGAACCTCCGGAGATGAATGAACAAAACAGTCAGTCAGTTTATCTCCTAAACAGGTAGCTAAACCTGCCAGATTGAAAACCTAAGCAGTCAAAAGAAAGAAAATTTTATTTATTCAAATATCTGAAAGTCAGATTCTCACCTCCTAAAACCACCACTTTTGATGAACTGCATATAGTTACACAGGACTTATTCAACCACAAGTCTGCCACAGAATTAAGACTAAATTAGCAGATACATTTTAAGTGCAATGAAAAGCTTCCAAAAACAAGATGAGGGATAGGCAGTCACTTTTCCTACTGATTCCAATCCTCCCATGCATGCCGTGTTAGTGCACACTTACACAAGAACAACCTAAAACATCACATAGGTTGCTGCACCCAAGAAGAAGGTGCTGGGCCTGAACAGACACATGATGCCTTCCCCAGCCCTCTCAGTTCCAGCTCTACTCACAGTCCAGGCAGCTGAAATAGCTCCTATTCTGTTATGGTTGGATAAATTAGATGCTGTATATTACCACAGGTTGTGTCTGGTGTAAGGGGGCGGGAGAGGCTTTGCAAAGCAGTGCGAAGTCCACTCAGGTGCTCCCCAGGGAAAAATAATGCAGCAGTGTTTCACAGGTGCAGGGCCTAACAGGCTGAATAATCTCTCTTGTAAATTAAATCTCATTTCTTTTCCACATGTGCCTTGACTTAAATACTACATGAACATTAGTTAATGGTGTCTCCCAGAAATATAGTCATTTTAAATGTCTTCCTTTCTATGCAGCTTAGTGCACAGTCTTTAAATCTTCCTGTACTGGAGCCAATTAAACCCACATGGTCTAGCTAAAATCATACAGCAATCTCACAGTTTTTGCAGGATCTGTGTGCCCAACAGGTATGGCAGTCTTGAACCATTTTGCCATTAACGCCTCTTTCTTGTAACTGATTTCCTGAAATTATTGCAACAATACCTAACACTTATTTCTTGCACCTCTTAAAGTCTATGTATTCAAAGATAATTAATTCACTTCATACACTTTTTAATCTGAAATCTATATTAGTATCTATCTCCTACACAGATATCCACTAAAAGAAACCACTCCACTTTACATATTCTCCCTTTAGCTCATGTGAGTAGTCAGCTCTTAGGAAGTTATCATCTTTTTAATTTTATGAATATGTTCTAACTCATTCAAACATGAAAATAGACCTTTGTCTAGACACGTTACTTTGAACTCTCATCCCAAGGTTTTCTCTCCTTTGATTGTGTACTTACAGCAACAGACTCCATCTTACCTTTATGAAAACATTCGTTCACCAAACTGAAACCTAACTTGGGTATTAATCAGGTAGTAAAAACATTTTTCATATGCACGTTGACAGTTTGTGCCTGCCAGGCAAAATAACTTGTGCCAAATGCTGCCTTAAATCTAACCTTCCTGAGGGCACTCAGCTTGCCCCACAGCTCTGCCAGCACAAGCCCAAGGAAAGCCAGGGGTCAGCCATGTTTGCTGGTTTTTTGCACAGTATTAGCTCATTTTGTCAGACTTAGTAGAAATGAGACAAGGAAGGGCAAGGCCCATCTGGAATTAAACCTGGACAAGGATGCCAAGAAAAACAAGAAGAATGTCTTTAAATACATCAATAACAAAAGGAAAAATAAGAAGATGCAGAGAAGGCAAAGTTACTGAACGCCACCCTTCCATCGGTCTTCACTGGCAAGACCAGCCCTCAGGAACCTCTGACCCAGGACATCAGGGTAAAAGAATGTTGGAAGCAAGACTTTTCCTCGGTCAAGGAGGACTGGGCTAGAGAATACCTAGGCAAACTCAACATACACAAGTGCATGGGCCCTGATAGAATGCAACCAAAAGTTCTGAGAGAGCTGATGGACATCATAGCTATGCTCCTTAGGATCATCTTCAAAAGATCATGGAGATCGGGAGGGGTGTCTGAGGACTGAAGAAAACAAATGTCACCCAAGTCTCCAAACACCAAGAAGGGGGATGCAGGGAACTAACAGCCAGTCAGCCTCACCTCAGTCCCTGGAAAGGTGATGGAGCACCTCATTCTGGAGGCCACCACTATGCACAGGGAGGACAATAAGGTGATCAGGAGTAGTCAGCATGGACTCACTAAAGGCAAATCATGCTTGACCAACCTGATTGTCTTCCACAGTAAAACAACTACCCGGATGGATGAGGGGAGAGTAGCAGATCTTGTCTACCTTGACTTCAAGTCTTTCGACACTGTCTCTAACAACGTCCGCATAAGCAAACTCAGGAAGAGTGGACTGGACGGGTGGACAGGGAGGTGGATTGAGAACTGGCTGAACAGCAGATCCCAGAGGTCGTAATCAGTGGTACAGGCTCTAGTTGGAGGCCTGTCCATTGTGGTGTCTCTCAAGGTTCAATAGTGGGCCCAGTCTTGTTTAACTTATCCATCAGCTACTTGGACAAAGGGGCAGAGGCCTCCTCAGCAATGTCCCTGACAACACAAAGCTGGGAGGAGTGGCCGACACCCCAGAGGATTGTGCAGCCCTTCAGAAGGACCTCAACAGGCTGGAGAAATGGGCAGAGAGGAACCTTCTGAAATTCAGCAGAGGCAAATCCAGGATCCGACACCTGGGGAAGAAAAATCCCATACAGCAGCACAGGCTAGGGGCTAACCTGCTGGAAAGCAGCTCTGTGGAGAAGGAGCTGGGGGTTCTGGTGGAAAACAAGCTCTCCGTGAGACAGCAGAGTGTCCTTGTAGTCAAGCAGGCCAATGCTATCCTGGGCTGCATTTGGAAGAGCAGGTCAAGGGAGGCGATCCTATCCCTCTACGATTGGCCTTGGTGAGGCCTCACCTCGAGTGCTCTATCCAGTACGGGGCTCCTCAGTACAAGACGTGGAGCTCCTGAGATGTCCAGCAGGGAGTTACTAAGCTGATCTAGAGTCTGAAGCATCTCTCTCATGAGGAAAGGCTGAAGGAGTTGGGTACATTCAGCCTCAAGAAGGGACTAGTGAGCAAGGACGTCATCAATGTCAGTAGGTACCTGAAGGGAAAGTGTTATGGGGATGGAGCCAGGCTCTTTTCAGTGGTGCCCAGCAATAAAAGGAGAGGCAACAGGCAGAAACTTCAGGAAGTTCCACCTGAACACGAGGAAGAATTTTTTATTGTGCAGGTGACCACACACTGGAAAGGTTGCCCAAAGAGATTGTGGAGTCTCCCTTGCTGGAGATAGTCAAGAACTGTCTGGACACAATCCTGCGCCATGTACTCTAGGATAGCCCTGCCTGAACCAGAATTTTGGACCAGATGACCCACTGGTCCCTTTCAACATTACCCGTTCTGTGGTTCTGTGATTTTTCCGTGCAGACAAACCAGCCTGGGATGCTGCTGATGAGAAACTAACCATAACCACCTGCTTGTCTGCTCAAGATGTAAAGCCACAGATGGAAGTATCAGCTGATCACCTCAGTAGTTCACATTAGTAGAGCAGCCCAGGGCCAGCATCAGTATTTGGACAACTGCCTGCTTCCACGAGTCACCGGGGAAATGCGCTGACAGAAACCAGGGCCCCAGTCACTGCCACCTTCCCCCCCGGGACCGCGTCTGTGTGAAACCGTGTATCTCCTGTACCCCCGTATAAAACATTAAGGACGGCTTTTGTTGGAGCCGGCGGGAGCCGGCGTCTCACGCGACAGCGGCCCGACTGAATAATTTAAGGCTCGTAAGGGATCGGCCTCACGGGGAGCGCCGGGCCGCCTCGCTCAGAAGCTCCGCGGCGCGGGCGGCGCCGGGCCTCGCCGGGCGGGCTCAACCAGTTTGTGGCGGCTCTGGCTCCAGCCGGCCCCGAGCGGAGGTGGAGAGTCCGCCCCGGGGCGGGGTGGCGAGGGCGGAGCAGGCGGCGCGGCCCGGCCCGCCGGCGGCGGA